>VZQC01005485.1:236973-376342 GCA_009823505.1 Rhizomys pruinosus | reverse complement strand
CTTTGACCAAAGAATGAAAGACCTTTGACAGGAAAGATGACAAAATATTGAAAAAAGTGGACAAAAATGGAAATACCTCCCCTATTAATGGAATGGGAAAAGCTAATAATGTCAAAAAATTCATGTTGCCCTAACTGATTTACGGATTCAACACAGATAAAAACACCAAAGACTTTTATTTCACTCTTTATTTCTTCCCTGACCCATTCTTTATTCAGGATTGTGTTGTTTAGTCTTCATGTGATCTTGTAGCTAGTTGGACTTATTCTGGTGTTCATATTGACCTTTATTGCACTGTGGTCTGACAGAATTCATGGAATAATTTCTATCCTTTTGTATTTGTTGAGGTACCTTTTGTGCCCCAGTATGTGGTCGATTTTGGAGAATGTTCCATGAGGTTATGAGTAGAAAGTATATTCTCTGGTATTTGGGTAGAATATTCTGTAGATGTCTGTGAGGTCCATTTGGTGTATTGTATTTTTCAGTTCTGATGTCTGTTTATTATTTTGTCCTGTTGATATATCCAAGGGGCTCAGTGGGGCATTGAAGTCTCCCACTATTAGTGTGTTAGGATTAATCTGTGTCTTAAGGTCCTGCAGAGTTGTGTTTATAAAGTGAGGTGCACCAGAGTTTGGTGCATAGACATTTAGGATTGTGAATTCTTCATGGTTCATTGTTCCTTTGACAAGAATGTAATGGCCCTCTTTGTGTCTTCTGATTAATTTTACTTTGAGATATATTTTGTCTGATATTAGAATAACCACTCCAGCTTGTTTCTTAGTACATTTGCTATGAATATTTTTTCCATCCCTTCACTCTAAGGTGGCATCTGTCCTTGAGGGCCAGTTGGGTTTCTTGTAGACAGCGTATAGAAGGGTTCACTTTCCTAAGCCATTCTCCCAGTCTGTAACTTTTGATTGGGGGGTTTAGACCATTCGTATTTAGGGAAAGAGCCATTTTAAACACCAAGAGGTTCATTTTAGTTTAGTGGCTATTTTCAGTACTATTTTATCTTTTTAAAAAAATTCAGTTGAGAAGAATGTTTTGAATCAAAATCCATGCCTATATCTCCAATATCATATCAAAAGGCCATAACTTTTGAAATCCCATGCTGTATTGCCATAAACTCATCACAGTTTTCTTATAATGTGATATTATATTTGCAGACTGTTTCTGAACTAGAGTTAGTTGCCAGCGGCTTTTTCTAACAAGTGAAATAGATAAGAGATAAATTTAATCTAAAGACTGAGCACTTTAAAAGTAAGCTGACATCCTGCTTACTTTTGAAGTACAAGCCTCACATTCTCCCCTCTCTGGAACTGAGATATTTTCCCACCCATGTGTCTGAAAAGCTCTGTTATATAGGCAGTTGTATTTACCTAGACATGTATATATGCAATTTATGAACATACACACTGTCATTAATTTGAGAAATATGCATGATTAATTGTTTGGCTTATTTGGGACTTCTGTGTAAAATTTGGACTAAAAAAATCAATATTTAACTAAAAAATATGAAAAGGAGTGAGGTAGAGCCTAAATAAACTTTACATAAAACAAGCATTCACCATCTGGAAGGAGGCCATAATTATACATTGAACAATGAATGAGGGCCAAATGCTATGAAAAAAATAAGGAAATACTTCAGGCTGGGATGTTATAGCCTATTGTGAAAATATTACAAAGAAGCAATGTAGCATATCATATCGGATGTAGGTGAGAGCAAGGAAACATTTACAAGTAAGTCATAATAAATACAAAAAAGCAGAGCCAGGAAGGGCTGGTGTGAATGCCTGCACCTAATCTAAAACTAATTTATAATAGCAATCATTAATGTTTCTGAAACTTCCCATCTAGTATGACCAGGAAATATTCAATATCTAATGTGACTAAAATCTGGGAAAGAATACATCCTAATACTAATTATGCACAGCTTTTGACATTCCGTAGAATTTGATGTCAGTGTTACAAAGACAATGTAATGGATGCTAACTTGGAAAACATTATGACACAGTGAAGCTATGAACATGGCGGGCCACTCTAAGTTTCCTTCATATATAATTTTAATTAATAAAACAATTCCTAACCATTAAATCTTTCTTAATAACTGTTGTGCATATTCAGAAACTTAAATGTATTATCAAGTGAGTTGATGGAAAGCTGGGTAATAGTTATATAAACATAGTTCCTGAAATCTTTATATCAAGTCACTTAGTGTCTTGATCTTTTTGCAATTCAGGGATAGGTATCTGAGATGATGAGCACTAAGCAAGATGGTAAACATTGTGAAGCCACTCTTCTGGTGATGTGTGTGGCCTGCATTAGCTCCCCAACGTGTAGGCATTAGCTTATTCTTCAAGTGACAGAATCCCTACATAAATCCAGTTCTAAGGAGGCCTAGTTACTTTGCTCTGCAGCCAAGGTTTCTGTTCACCATCACTTGACTTCATTGCCTTTGTTCTGTGACTGCACAATATCTCAGAAAAGAGAAATATGGAGGTATCTGGTCTCCAAATGGTGTCCAGGAAGCAAAGCTAGAGAGGTGGAAAGGGGATGGGATCACAGTGTCCCCTCAAGAGCCACAACCAACTCCATCCAATTCCGTTCCATCATTTAAGAGTCCTACCATCATGCAACGGTTCCAACCTAAAGACCAGGCCATTATGAACTCATCAATGGACTAAACTAATAACTTGTTAAGGTCAAGGTCATGATCTTCTTTCTTTTCAAAGCCCCACCTCTGAATATTGATGTAGGGAACAAAATTTCAGAACACAAGGGATTTTTCCGGAGAAGGGGTGAAGGAGAAGCACTTCATATACAAACAGTAGCATATGATTTTCTACAAATTATTTTCCTGTATGATATGAAGAACTCAGCTACTCTCTGGTGTTTCCTCCTATGTTGCTGACAACCATCCCACAGGGTGTGACAATGCTGCTTTTTTGACAATCACCCTGTAGGGTGTGGTGATGCTGTTTTCTTGATTATGTCAGCAGGTGTTAACTGCAATAACCTCAGACAACCTGAAACTACTCTTTTGATGATTTCCCACAATTTGGATATTGTTGCTTAAGTTTTTTCTGAGGAGGGATGTAAGCAACATTCACCTTGGTCCCAAGGACAAACCATGGTAGAAGTCCACCAAAATGCACTCTGGGAAACAAGTAAGCATTGGGCTCAGTTACAGAGCTGTGGGTGAGTCTGTGCCCAGAGAAGTGTGGAGTGGATGCTCCCTGGCCAAGGTCTCACAAAGTCATGAGGAAGTTCTTCTTTCCCTTAGTCTTCCTCTGTTTATATACTCATTTCCCCTAGGTCAGCAGCAATTAGGCTCTGAATTGCTCATCATAGGTTAGTTGGGAAGTGTGGTTTGACTCCCAGGCAAGAGTTGTGTGACTCTTCCTGCCCCTCTTTCCAAGGGTTGGGGGAGCATGAGTGGTCATCTTAGGCAAGCCTGCAGCTGAGCCCAGGATGATGGCAGTTGTCTATGGGAGGAAAGTCCTATACAAAAGATCAGAAATAATGGACTCAAGTGATCCTGTGAGTAGAAACCTCAGAAAGCATGAGCCAAATGAATCTTTGCTTCATTCTCTTACTGTGTCACTATGACTAAAAGGGGACACCAAATATAGACATCAAAGGGTAAAGGAAAAATGTATAGAAATGGCTCACACACTAAAATGAAACTTTTTTGGAACATGATTAATTGACATTCTTTTATTTCTTCACATAAGAGACTTGAAAGGTTGAGGCTGGAGAGATGGCCTAGCAGTTAAGAGTGCCGACTGCTCTTGCAGAGGACCCAGTTCGATTCCCAGCACCCACGTGGTGACTGAGAACTGTCTTTGACTCCAGTTCCAGGGGAATCTGACGCCCTCTTCTGACCTCTGCAGCATTTCACAAGATGGGTGCACAGACCTGCATGCAGACAGTACATTCATACACATAAAAAAATAAAATAAAAAATTTAAGAAAGAGACATGAAAGGTTATACTTTTTTAAATTTTGTATTTATTTTTTTAAGGGATTCACAATAATAAGAGCACAGTTGTTTTCAAAAGGTCATACTTAAATAAGTATACAATTTTAAAGGTCATAATAATAGAAGACACAAACAGAATCAAATGATTTCTTCTGCTAATTTTGAACTCTTAGTAATAACTTAAATACCTAAATATTAGAACTTATGACATGTTATATTAAGGGAAATTATGGTAATATACCTCAAGTTTATTATAAGGGATTTGGAAAAGCCAAATATATTTAAAACACTTTATTCATACCTGGAACAGAGAAGAAATGGTGCTGAATATTTTCCATATTTCTTAATTGTAACAATAGTGCCAAATAATAAAAGCGTAATAATCATAGAACTAGGAATACACAAACACTAAATTTAGCTTGAGGTTATGTCTTAACTGAATCATTAAGTAACCAACTGTGTTAGTCACTTTTCTGTTGCTCTGATAGAACCACCAGGACCAAGGGAACTTATAAAAGGAAGAGTTTATTTGAGCTTACGATTGACAGTTCCAAGGAATCAGAGTCCATTGTGGCAGGAGGCATGGTGGCTGAGGCTGGAGCAGCAAGCCAAGGTTCACGTCTCGCAATGAGCACAGGAAGGAGAGAGAGAGAGAGAGAGAGAGAGAGAGAGAGAGAGAGAGAGAGAGAGACTGGAGATGGCAAGGCTTGTTAAACTCACTAAGCCTGCCCCCAATGATATACTTCCTATAGCATGGCCACACCTTCTAAGACCTCCAAGAACAGTGCCACCAACTGGAGATAAAATGTCTGAATACTTAAAGCCTATGGGGAACACTCATTCAAACCACCACACCAACTATGATCTAATTGAATATATAAATTGTCCAACAGAACAACATAGATTTTTTAACAATTACCTGCATTGAAGCCAATCAGAGCAGATGATCACAAGCTAACTATCTAAATAAGGCCATATCCAAATAAGGTCACATCCAAATAAGGCAGCACTGAGCTGCAGCCAGTGGAGCCACGTCTTGCCTTCTCTGTGTGCTGTAGAGAAATACTCCCTGTCTTTTGGAGATCTCTAAGCCTCTTCTTGTTCTGAAAGTAGCCCAATTTGCAAACCATTCTTTGCTCAATCCATGTCAAATTTAATTTGTTGAAAGTTTTGCTTTTGTGTAAATATATATGGCTATGCCTTTGGAGGATACTTGGAAAACTATTGAGATTCCCACAACTACAGAATTAACTCTTGTTCATGCCTTTATTTTCTATTATTTAACAGAATTCATATCATGTGTGGGCTGTACTTCCATGGCAAAGCACAATAATATTCCTTTCCCTTTTTATGGCATGAGATAAATATGGGATAGTATGATATTTTTATTCTTTAATTTTATTAATTATTTTCATGACTTTAAACTTAGTTTTTAATGATTGTTTATATTATTTGTTGCTACTGAATTTAAGGAGATAAAAGTGAAGATGTTATTATAAATTTGTAAGATATCAATGAAAGATTAATATAACTTCTGAGCCCTTCCTAGGTGTGACTTTGTAAGGTACAATCCATAGAGACATGAATCAATCAATTTCTCCCCTAAAGATTATTGCCTTCTAGGCCTCCATTGAGCTGCACTAATAAAAATAAAACATTAAATCTAGTGTTGACAGCTTCCCACTGTCTACTTGTGGATTCACTGTGTATTGTCAAAATACCCACAGTGGACTACATGTGCTACTGGGTATACAGGTGGAAAATTAATTAGAATACTGTGTTGCTGAAAAGCTGGGTATAATAATCATTTAAAAATTTCCCAACCTTAGGGGCTGGAGAGATGGCCTAGTGGTTAAGAGAGCTGACTGCTCTTGCAGAGGACCCGGGTTCAATCCCCAGCACCCACATGGCGGCTGAGAACCATCTGTAACTCCAATTCCAGGAGAGCTCCAGTTCCAGGGGAATTTGACGCCCTCTTCTCACCTCCGTGGCATTGCACGACACGGGTGCACAAACCTACATGCAGACAATACATTCATAAATAAATAAATAAATAAATAAATAAATAATAAAATAAAAAGAAAAGCTGCGTCTCATATCTTAAAAAAAAATCTTTAAAAATTTTCCAACCTTTTACCATCAACTAGTATGTAACATCATAGGATCTTTAGTTCAGGCCAGGGTTTTTTAAAATGCATCTTCTAAAATACAGTTACTTTGTTATATCAAAAAAAGTATTTCCTTTGTGTCTATTTCTGTGAATCTGTTCCTTTGCAAGTGAACATCATTAGCTTCAGCTTAGTAGGTTTCATTTCTGATTCTTTTCCAAAATTCTGTAGAAGCTCACTATACTCCTCTGTAAACAGATCATGGTTCACACATCTTCTATAAATAATAAGATTTTTAAAGTAAATTATAACTATGTCTGATCTGACTACCCAGGGATTCTTATGAATGCAGTTAAAAAACCAAGAGTACATTGACATGATCTGCCTTTAATTAACAACCCTCAGTGTCATGGTTTGAAAGTAGGTAGTTGCTCCTTAATTTATTCACACATGTTTAACAATGGTGCCATGGCCATTGGGTCAGAGTCTTTTTGGCAACTCAAGATTCTACTCCTGATGAAGAGAAGAAAATACTGTGAAGGAATAGAAGTGGATGATTTCACAGATCTGAGGACCCTGGAATAAATGCTGGGTGTTTACATGAACCTATCAAAGGCAACAGAAAGGTCACTGTGAACTCACCTTTCAATTTCAAAATATTGCAGCACCTGGTTGGCTTGATAATTCCTAGATATTCTAAATTGCTGACAAAGTAAATCAAAATTAGGGTATTTGAACTAGAATCACATTTTTAAAGTAATTTCAAAATCAGCTTCTACCCAGATTGGCAACAAGATGGCCTGTGTCTCTGCCCAGTTGATAACAGCCACCTGAGGCTGCTGTGTTTGTACTGAGACAGGATGCTATGTGAACATGAGAGTTCATTTGCACAAAACTGTGCATGTCTCTCTAATAGTTTGATTATTACTCTATTGTCCTAAAGTGTTGATGCTGTGCTGGAAATTTTCTCCATTTTATATGAAGAAAAACAGAGAAAAACTATACACAGGACTTCTTTTTGCAGAATCCATTTACATATGATCATCTATTGTATAAGAAGGCTGCAGAGAGATAGGGATGAATCATGAGACTACAGGAATATAGTCTGGACTCCTAACTGATCAACATGCCTGTGCATACAAGCTTCTCCAACTGGACTATGGGAACCTTGTTTTGTTCAAAATTTGGACATTGATACTTGCAAAATGCACCATTTACCTAATTGTATGACATACTGAGTAACATCAATGTTATCTGCAAACAACTGTGTCATTATATTGTAGAATCCCTTAAAAATAAAAAAAAATAAATTAAAAAAATAAATAAAAAAAAAAATGAAGAGTCAGCTCTGTGTTTGCCATGTCAGTGCAGCCTACATGAAGATACACAGGAGCCAAAGAGCTTGGTCAGTGATTAAGACTCCCTACAGTGCTTGTACAGGACCCCAGTTTAGCTCCAAAGACCAATGCTGGAAGGCTCAAAGCTGCTGGTACCTCCTCCTCCTGGAGATCTGATACCTTCCTCTGCCCCAGTGGGCACTTACACCCCTATACCTATACTGACACACATTAAACATACAAATAATTGGGTAAAGACAAAATAAATGTTTTCAAAGATACAAATTGTTTCTTCCTCATTGAAAATGAAGCAGTTGTATAAATAGAACATTTTTATTTTTATTTTCTTTGAATAGACTGATTTTAGAGGAAGGGATTTAATATGATTTTATTTAACAGAAACAGGAACATCACACTGAAATGTACATGTCAAATTTTCAGATCATAGGGACATGAAAGCCATTAAGCAATGACACTGGCTAAGTGGCAGATGTACAATGCAGCCTCTACACCTAAAGCTCACTCAACATAGAACCAGGGCTAAAGAAAGCACTAATGCATCTTTCAACTTTCATCAATGAAGCTCTATCATGCAAGAGAGGGAAAATAACACAAAAGGTTGCAAATGGCCTAAGTGTAGACAGTCTGCAGATTGTGGGTCCTTGGACAGGACTCTCATATTAAACTTCACCTACCCAGGGCTCAGGGACCATTGCAGAAGAGGGGGTGGGAAGACTGTAGCAGCCAGAGAAGAGGTGTATGACCATATGGAAATAGAATCCTGCAGGCTCCTGGGACTATAATCATTTGAACCCACAGCAATGATGTCAGCATGCACATGACCCATGAAAACGCAACAAGACAAAAACTCTGCTTGGAACTAGGGAAATGAGCAGCGGGCACGAGTCTTAGTCAAAGAATTACTGGCAGCTGTTTACTGCTGGGTGAGGAAGACCTGCTCTTCTTAAAGGGAAGGACTCTAGGTAGGCAGAGTAGACCCCAGTGAATTAACTTGCACTGAGGGACATCTCGTGACACTAACTTGATTCAACGGCTTAATATGACAGAATGTATAAATTCTAGTGGGGGTGCTTTCAGAGGGTGCCAATGAGGAAGGGGTATGAAGATGATTAAGATGTTCTGCATGAAATACACAAAAATTCAATAAAAATTTACAAATGGTAAAATAAAATTTGTAGAAATCTCGTAATGTTAATTGTAGTAAAATACTTAATACCAGGAACATGTTCCTGAATATGACAAAAAGATCCTTATTTCCTTTTGTGGTAAACATTAGGCTGCATCTTGTTTCCAGAATAAAGTCTGGAAGGAGGATAGTAATTGTGACTTCCAAGCTCCAGACCCATGCATTGCTCTGGGGTCAAATCTGTTCCCCTTATGTGATAACTTCATTCTAAATATCAAACAAGAAGACTATTGGAGTTTCAAGCATCAGGGGGAGGAATAGTCCAAGAAACAAGGCCCTTAGTAAGTTTTCCTCAAAAGCCCTTGGAGAGTTAGTCCTACAGTGTTGAGTCATCCCTTATTCTCTATTGAGATGAAACAGACAATGAGAAATGACTTAACTGGAGGGTCAGGAGGGTCCTCAGGCACCAAACTCCAGAACTTCCTTATTGTATCAAACTGGATCATTGTATTCTTGGGGAGGTCTCAGGACATTTTAAAATAGTAAAACATCAATAGTGATTGTTCTATAGGTTCAAAGGGAAATAGCTGTGCTTTTCTGTGCTTAACCATTAGGATGAGACATCTTTTCAAAACAAATATCCATGGTGGGTAACAACAAGATCATCTGAACAATAACTAGGAGACTTCCTTCACCAAAAACTTGATCAAGGCTTGATTAGCAAACATAGGTTCATATTCTGAAAGCTTATTCCCCAGCTAGGAGAACTATATGGGCAGTCTGTGGAAGGTAGAAGGTAGGACTTAGTTGTAAGAATTACATCACTAAGGTTAAGTTGTTGGAGAACAATTCCCCTGCTTGTCCTTTTTGGCTTTGCTTCCTGTCAAAATATGTTGAAAAATGTCCTCAAACTCAGACCATCATGATGCTCTGTCCCAGCCACAAGAGGTAAAGGGAGCATGACTGCATCCTGTGAAACTCAGTCACAATAAAGCTTTCTCTCTCTTAAGCTGTTTGCTTAATCTTTTGTGGGTTTTTGGGGGGGGGGCTTTTTTTTTTTGTCTTTTCGAGACAGGGTCTCCCTGTAGCCCCAGCTGTCTTGGAACTCTCTCTGTAGACCAGGCTGGCCTTGAACTCACAAAGATCCACCTGCCTCTGCCTCCTAAGTGCTAGGATTAAAGGCGCGTGCCACCATGCCCAGCTGCTTAATCTTTTGGTCACAGCAAGGAGAAAATAGCTGATATACCTACAGTCTAAAGTGCTGAATGTGCATGTTCAACTTTCACTTCAGGTTCTGTTGTTCGTTGCAGTTTCTGTATGTCAATACAATACATTGCCAATGCTGTCCTTGTCTCTGTCTCTGCTTCCCATTGACAGGCACAGCCTCTGTTCTCAGCTCTTGAGAGAGTGAAAAGAAAGGCTTAGAAAGTGAATAATAAGTAACAAAGAACTTCTTCACTTTAAAACTGTTGCAATAAATGTGTGATCTCATAATATTCCTAGCACATGGTTTTAATCATCTACTTTATGAGTTTCCACCCATTTCAATAGCAGAGCAAACAGAGCTTAATCTTTAATTGATGGATAAAAGAATAACAATGGCCTGGGTTTTTGAGCTGCTGCTCCATAAACAGTGAGTGTAGATGAAATATAATTCTCTTCCTGAACTCTGAAAGATTTTCTAGAAATTCAGCAGGGGTTTGTACTGTGTGTCAATCAACAGTAATTTTCTGTACTTTATGGATTTTTCTATGCAAATATATGTCTTAGAAGAGTCATTCTAAGTTACATGCATGCTCTTTTAAAAAGTCAGAAGTGGCATATACTCATTAAAGCTGCAAGTGCATGAAAAATTGTCCATGATTTTAAGGGAGACCTTGCAATGATGGCCACATTCTTCCCTTTTGAGGTAAGTAATGTGCTTGATTGTAACTGATGGATTGATTTAAGCATCCTTCCTGACCATTAGTTGTCAGTAGCATCTCTAATATGTTATTTGAAGAGCAAAACAAGAAAAAATGAAATAATGAAAATAAAAGTGTGCGTATCTTCTACAAGAATAGAAATCTGTAGAGCGGGCTGTGTGGCAGTTGCTTGGAGCAGTGATTTATGTAATACAATGTGACTTGTCCATTACTCTTGAGCCGGAACTTTCAACTTGGTGGCAGCAGTGAGATCAGAACAAAGAAATAAAAGACAAAAAAGGAAAAGCACTCGGTCTTGGTGTGTAAGACCTAAAGAGGTAAGTATATGATTTATAGTAACATATCAACACAGAAGGGCATGATTCCTAATGATGCACCTGCTTCTATTTGTTTCACTGGGTTTTTGGTTACAGCTGCTCCACAAAAGCCCTACGACTTGGCAAGTGGTATCTGGGAGAGTGAGGTAATGACAAGTTCCACCTCTGTGTTCTGAAGTCTTTTCTTTCTTTAGTGTCATCAATGATACTTGGGAGATCCATACACCTTAAAAGATCATTTTGCTAAAGGGACCTTGAGCAGAGTGGCCTGAATAGCTAGTTATTGGTATATAGACCAAAATAAAATATATCTGCTTTGATAAAAGTGAAAAATATTAAAAACTGTAGTGTGCGCTTTTGTATTTAACAATTTACTAGTATATTCTTTGAACACAAAGCCCTTTGACAGTTGCTTTCCAGTAAGAAAGATTTCTGTTACTGAGTTTGGTAAAGGGTAATTTTTGATCTCTGTCATTCATTTGAGGCACAGCTGCTTTCAAAAATTCAGTTAGAACTATAAAGCCCTGTAAAGATGCACACAGTGGATACTTGGTGAATTTGACACCAAGGTCAGTTAAGGACCTTTTTGTTCATGGTTGTCTTATTTATCTAGATGGTGTCACAGAGCCAGGCTGGCCAGCCAAAATTTATTAAAGAGAACACAAAAGAAACATACCTATGAATTTAAATAACTAAGTTAAGCCACACACAATTAAGAACTGTTTATTAAAAGACATAATTAAGAAATAGAACAGACCAGCTGCATATCAATAGAAATATATTTACATACAAAAACCAACATATATAAAATGGGATGTGAAATCTCACAAAAAAAATCTTACAAATAGCAAATGATAGGAAATAATTAAAATGGTAACCTCACAAACAAGGCTATACAAATTCTGATAAATTATATACAGTATCATTAGTGAAAATACAAGTTAAACCTATGTTACAATACTGGAAAATGCTAAAATGAAGTCAAAAGGCATTAGTAAATATTGGCAAATTTGGGGAAAAATCAACTCTTGATTGACTGCATTATTGGTAAGAATGATTCTGTAGAAACTTTTTTTTTTGAGTCATGATCTTACTATGTAGCCCACAGTAGCCCTCACCTAGTGATCCCTATATGTCTATAACAACATGTCTAGACTTGTATAGCCATTTTTGGGGGGTATTTTTGAGACAGGGTCTCCCTGTATTCCCAGCTGTCCTGGAACTCACTCTGTAGACCAGGCTGGCCTTGAACTCACAAAGAACCGCCTGCCTCTCTCCCAAGTGCTAGGATTAAAGGCGTGCACCACCACGCCCACCTTTGTATAGCCATTTATAAAACTAAACATATACATGTAATTTTAACAAGGATTCTTTCTATTAGTAATTGACAAAAATGTTCTCCAGCTCAAGAGAAGGTCCACTGGCAGACAGCAAAGGGCATGCCTGAACAAAGTGGCAGTACTAAAGCCACAACGAGCCTGGGGAGCTGCAAACTGGGCAGAATCCTTATCCTTAAACTGCATTGTTTCTATTGTTCATTTACAAGTTTTCACTTTTCAATTACTATAAACTATCGATAAGCAGAAAGCTCATGAAAGGCAAAGGTGGACTTTAAAATCAGTATACGAATTGTTTTCTTTAAATATTTTATAAATATTTTATTTATTTTTATGTGTATGAGTCTATTGCCTACGTATATGTAAGTGCACACATGTCATGCAATGCTTCTGGCAGTCAGAAGAGTGTGTTGGATTCCCCTGGAAGGGAGTTACAGAAAGATGTTAGCAACTATGTGGGTGGTGGGAAATGAACCAAAGTCTGCTGCAAGAACAGCCAGTGTTTTTAACCGATGAGCCATCTTTTCAGACACACAAATTGTTTTATAGTAGTAATTTCCTGCTAGGCATGGTGGAACATACTTAGAATCTACTACTCTGGGGCAGAAGAATTGTGAATCTGATGTCAGACTGGGCTATGTCAGACCCTGTTTCATGATAACTACATTAATTCATAATTCAAAGCCATTTTCTAACTACACAAATATAATTTTTGGGGTATATACACTGAGCATACCTTTATTATGGATGCAAATTATGGAGCATGATATTTTGAATAAAAACATTTTTTCATTTCTCTTTTTTAATTTCATTTTTAACAGTAAGTAATAACATATGCATACAAGCATCCTTCATGTAAAACCAATTTGCAAGCAGCTTTGCCTGAACCCACATAGTACAAAGCTCCCACCATCCAGCAGGAGGGGCTTGTATGTACAATCATGTTGATCAAATAAGTGTCCAGTCTATATTGCTGTAGTTTCACCATTCATCCCAATCGCAGCCCTTACATTCTTCCATGACCCCTCTTCTGCAGATTGTTCCCTAGGCTTAGAAAAGGTGGACGAGAAGCAAAACAGTATACTTTCTCTGGAGATGTCATTTTGGACTCTGATCAGTTCTGGCTGATTCTTTTCATGGGTTGACATTTTGTCCAGGAATAAACTTTCAATCTTACTAATGAAGCGCAAGCAATTAGATATATAGGTATTTAAACAGTACTAATTATTATGGTAGGTTACTTTGGTATAGACACAGATGTTTGGATGGTATGTTAATCCATGAATTTATATTTCTTCTGTAAAACATGACAAGGTCTTACTGTGGCTTACAGCATCTCCTAACCACTAGAGGATGTAAGCTTGTGACATCAGTCTTGAATTATTACTACAAAGAGAGAGCGAATAGCCAATTAGATTTGGGATACACAGACATATGGCTGCCACTGCTGCACAGTATTTCCAGGCAGGTGAGGTGTAGCTGATGCTGACAAAGGAGTCTTGCTTGACTCAAGGAGACCAATATTTGCTTTATTGGTTTACTGGCCTTTGGTAACACTCTCTGGCATTCCAGAGACCAACTGTACACTTGCAAGTGCGGTCTCCACACATCTTTCCCATGCTTACATCAGATCTTTGACAGCAGGGCCTTACTGCCTCTCTTCTTGCAGGTATCCCAGTTTACAGGCAAGAAGACTTTACCTTTTGGGGGGGGGGGATTGGATCCCCTGGCCAACATCTCCTTGGCAGAATAATCCATTGCTGATATCAGAGCTCTCCTGTATTAATATATTTTGTTTAAATGCACAGTTTAAAAAGACTTTAGTATTATATTTGGCTCTGAATAGAGAGTAATCCTTTTCACAGTTCCTATGTCTATTAGTCATTTAAAGAAAGCAGTTATACCAGTTTTATAAGAGATTACCTCTATAATAGTCAGCTTTAATTTACAGTTAGAGAATGACTTCATTACCATCATATTTTTCTTTGTTCTATGAAAAGGAGGTAAGAAAGTCTCTCATATTAAAACTTTGCGACACCTAGAAGGTAAGGTTAATTAGGACTCATTATAAACAGTTGTTACAAATAGGATCCACAGAAATGTTTGATGCCCACAGCAGTCTGAGGCTTTTCTTCCTTTTAATGTTTAGATGAGCCAACTTCTCTGCTGGTATTTCTTGGTACATCCTGCACAATGCAAAGCTGTATCTTTTCTTTCTCAGCCATTAAGTTGGTGACATTTTGACCTGTGGGAACATACAAATCTTTTCCCATAGTTAGTTCTAAGATTTAACTTGAAAGATTTTTGACAAAAATGTTTAATATATAACTATATCCCCCCTTTTTATTTTAGGTTTTTATTTTTTGACCAATGAGTCTCAAAAAGGCAGTTGTAGTACATGTGTACCTATAGGCAGGAATTAAGGTTTAAATTATGTTATATTTGCCCAAGCTGTTTTGGGTGACTATATGTTGTTAATTTGGGAAGTAAACTTAATTCCTTAAGTTAAATTATCCTACAGGTAAAAGAGAATGTTGCAAGATGATACTGTATAACACAAATTATAGAGACCATTTGTATATGTTAATCCCAAAGTTATTGTTATACAGATTTTAAGTAAAACAAATGTGGACAACAATTTATATTTCCACTTAACTTGGATGTATTACTATTTTTATTAAAACTTTTAAACCAGTGTTGTTTAATATAGACATTTTTACTTTTACTAAGTCCTAAAATACCATGTGATTTGTAGATAGAGTTTGGGCAAAATTGGATACTTGTTAAACTCACATCAATTAAATATACGTTATTGGAATATAGACACCTGTCCCTCTCCCAACCCTCCCACCACTCCAAATTCACCATTTCAGTCTGATTTCTTTTGCAGTCTTTCTGTTGTGGTTCTTTCCAATATGCATCCCACCCCATGAGAAATATTTACAACTGGATTATTGACACTAGCATGCACAATTGAGGAATACCATTCGTCGTTTGTTTTTCTGGGACTGTTATTTCACTTAACATAATATATTCTAGCTCCATCCATTTACCTGCAAAGATCATAATGTTGTCTTTCTTTACTGCTTTATAGAACTCCATCGTGTACATGTACCACATTTTCTCTATCCACTCGTCAGTTGAGGGGCATTTGGGTTGGTTCCAGCTTTTTACTATTGTAAACAGAGCTGCTATATATATATATATATATTATATATATATATATATAATATATATGCTGTGCATGTATTTTGCAGTAGAGATCTTGTGGTTATATACCCAGGAGTGGTATGACTGAGTCAAATGGCAAGCTCATTTGAGTCTTCCAAGGGTTCTCCACACTGCTTTCCATAGTGGCTGTACAAGTTTACATTCCCACCAGCAATGGATGCATGTTCCCCTTTCCCCACAACCTCTCCAGTACTTGGTATCATTTGTTTTCTTGATCCTAGCTAGTCTTATCAGAGTGAGATGATATCTTAAAATGGTTTTAATTTGCCTTTCTCTAATTATCAGTGATGTTGAACAGTTTTTAAGATATTTCTCAGCCATCTCTAATTCTCCTTCTGTGAAGCTCCTTCAGTTCTTTGCTCCATCTTTTGAGTGGTTCATTTGTTTTCTTTCTTCTTTGTTTTTTTTTTATATCTTCTGATTTTTGTCAGATGTTTCTGCAAGTCAGTTTCTCCATTCTGTGGGTTTTCTTCACTTCCTTGTCGTTTCTTTTGATGTACAGAAGCTTTGAGTTTAATGAGGTCCCATTGTCAATTGTCAACCTTAATTCTTGTGCAGCTGCTGTCTGATTTAGGAAGTCTTTTCCTATGCCTGTGTCTTGTAGTCTGCTGCCAAGTTTTTTTCTATCACCTCCAGAGTTTTGGGTTCATGTGGAGGTCTTTGATCCATCTGGAATTGATTTTGTACAGGACGAGAGGTAGGGTTTAATTTCATTCTTCTACAAGTGGTGATCCAGTTTTGCCAACACCACTTGCTGAAGATGCTGTCTTTCCCCATTGCGTCTTCTTGGCCCCCTAATCGAATATAGGGTAGCTGAATTGTATGAGCTCAGGTTGGATCCTTCAGTTTTTTCTTTGGTCAACTGGTCTGTTTTTGTGCCAGTACCAAGCTGTTTTTATGACTATAGCCCTGTATATAGTTTGAGTCTAGTTAATTGATGATCCCCCCCCGCATATTTTTGTTTCAGGGTCTTTGGCTATATCAAGGTCTTTTTTTTTCCAAATGAAATTAAGGATTTTTTCCAAAGCCTGTGAAGAAATTCTTGGGGATTTTAATTGGGATTGCATTAAATCTGTACAAGAGATTGGGTAGAATGGACATTTTTGCTATATTTATTTTCCCAATCCATGAACACAGGAGTGAGGTCTTTCCATCTTCGATGTCTTCTTCAATTTTCTTCTTCAGGGGTTTAAAATTTTTGTTGTAGAGATCCTTGGTGTCTTTGTTTAGGTTTGTTCCTAGGTATTTTATTGTTTTTGAGGCTATTGTGAATGGGAATGTCTCCTTGATTTCCTTCTTCAGTTGCTTGTTGTTGATGTAAAGAAAGGCTACTGATTTTTCTAGATTTATTTCGTATCCTGCCACTTTCCTGAAGCTCTTAATCGTTTCTAGGAGTTTTCTGGTGAAGTTCTTAGCATCCCCTAAGTAAAAGATCATATCATCAGGAAAAAGGGATAGCATGACTTCCTCTTTTCCAATTAGAACTCCTTTAATTTACTTTTCTTGCCTTATTGCTCTAGCAAGGGTTTCAAGCACTATATTGAAAAGTAGTGGTGACAGGGGGCAGCCTTGACGAGTTCCTACCTTTAAGAGGAATGCTTCTGTAATTTCCCCATTTCGGATGATATTTGCTGTGGGTTTCCTGTATATGGCTTTGATTACATTGAGGAATGATCCCTCCAATCCAATTCCCTCTAGGACTTTAAGCATGAAGAGATGCTGGATTTTATCAAAGGCTTTTTCCGGATAAATTGAGATGATTGTATGGTTTTTGTCTTTCAATCCATTTATATGTTTGATGATATTTATTGATTTTTGTATATTGAACCATCCCTGCATTTCTGTAATGAATCCAACTTGGTCATGGTGGATGATCTTCTTGATGTGGATCTGTATGCGATTTGCAAGTATTTTATTTAGAAATTTTGCATCTGTGTTCATTAAGGAAATGGGTCTATATTTCTCCTTTTTGGTCATATATTTGCCTGGTTTTGGTAATAGACTGATGCTGGCTGCATAAAAGGATTCTGGGAGAACTCCCTCCATTTGTATCCTTCTAAACAACTTGAGTAGTAATGATTGAATTTTTAAAAATATTTTATAGAATTCTGCTGTGAAACCATCTGGGCCTGGGCTTTTTTTGGTTGGGAGGGTTCTTATTACATCTTCAATTTCTTCATATATTATTCGTCAATTTAAGCTGTCGATCTCTTCTTGGTTGAGCTTTGGTGATTCCCAGGATTTCAGATATTCATCCATTTCTTCTAGGTTTTCAAACTTAGCAGAATATAGGTTTTTGAAGTATTCCCATATGATTGTCTGGATCTTTTCATTGTCTGTTGTGATATTTCCCCTTTCATCATGAATTCTATTGATTTGGAGTTGCTCCTTCTTTCTTTTGGTTAACCGGGCTAGAGGTCTGTCTACCTTGTTTATTCTCTCAAAGAACCAACTTTTGGATTCATTGATTTTTTTGTATGGATTTCTTTGTTTCTATTTCATTTATCTCTGCTCTGATTTTTGGTATTTCTTCTTGTCTGCTGCATTTAGGGTTCATTTGTTGTTGTCTCTCAATTATTTTAGCTGCGGTGTTAGATCATTCACTTGTCCTCTTTCTGTTTTTTTGATGTAGGCACTTATGGCTATAAACTTCCCTCCTAAGACTGATTTTAGTGTCCCATAGGTTTTGTTGTGTTGTATTATCATTGTCATTCAATTCCTGGAATGTTTTTATTTCTTTCTTTATTTCTTCCTTGACCCATTCATTATTCAGGAGAGTGATGTTTAGTCTCCATGTGTTCTTGTAGATTGCAGGGCTTATCCTGGTGTTGATATTGAGTTTTATTGCACTGTGGCCTAATAGAATGCATGAGATTATTTCAATCTTTTTGTATTTGTTGAGTTTTTTCCTGTGTCCCAGTATATGGTCTATTTGGAGAATGCTCCGTGGGGTGCTGAGTAGAAAGTGTATTCTCTGGTATTTGGGTGGAATATTCAATAGCTGTCTGTGATAACTGTTTGGTGTATTGTACCATTCAGTTCAGATGTCTCTCTGTTTATCCTTTGTCCTGTTGATCTGTCTAAAGGACTTAGTGAGGTATTGAAGTCCCCTAATATTAGTGTGCTGGGGTTAATCTATGCCTTGAGATCCTGAAGAATTGTCTTTATAAAGTTTGGTGCACCAGAATTTGGTGCATATATATTCATGACTGTGAGATCTTAATGGTCAATTGTTCCTTTAATAAAGATGTAATGGCCCTCTTTGTCTCTTTTGATTTCTTTTGCTTTGAAGTCTATTTTGTCTGATATTAAAATAGCAACACCTGCTTTCTTTTTGGTACCATTTGCTTGGAATATTTTCTCCCATCCCTTCACCTTAAGTTGGTGCCTATCCTTGAAATTGAGATAGGTTTCTTGTAGACAGCATATAGATGGATTTTGTTTCCTAATCCATTATCCCAGTCTATGTCTTTTGATTGGAGAGTTTAGTCCATTAATGTTTAAGGTTATAATTGAAAGATGAATGTTGCTTCCTTTCAGCTTATTATCCATTTGGATTTTTAGTCTCTGATTCTTTTCCTATGGTTATGTTTTTATTAGTTTCTTTTCCTAGGTGCTTGAGGATATTTGCTCCTCTCTTCTGCACTTTGAATTGCTTCAAGTGTTTTCTGAAGAATTGGTTTTCCGGATATGCATTCTATCATCTTGTTTAAGTCGTGGAAGATTTTTCTCTCTCTTTCAACTATAATTGACATTTTTTTCTGGATATAGTATTCTGGGTTGGCAACCATCGTCCTTTAACACTGGAATGCTTTGCTTCATATTCTTGCTTTCACGATTTGTGCCAAAAATTCTGTTGTAATTCTGATGAATTTCTCTTTGTATGTGACTTCTTTTTCTTTTGTAGCTTTCAGAATTTTGTCTTTGTTTTGGGCATCTAGCATTTTAACTATGATATGGAGTGGGGAGTTTCTTTTCTGATCTTGTCTATTTGGAGTCCTGTGTGCTTCTTGTATTTGTAATGGTTTGTTTATTTTTAGTTTGGGGAAATTTTCATCTATTATTTTGTTGAAGATCTGATCAATACTATTCTCTTGAGATTCTTCTCCTTCCTCTATTCCTGTGATGCAGAGGTCTGATCTTTTCATAGTGTCCCATATATCCTGGTTGTTTCACTTTTGTGTATTTTTAAATATTTCCAAAATCTTTATTTGAGTTTTTTAATTGCTCTGTGTTATCTTCCAGGTCTGAAATTCTTTGTTCTGCTTCCTCCATTCTATTTCTGAGGCTTTTTCCTTTCCTTTCTTCTTGATTGGATGAGTGTTCTATTTCCTTTTCATTTCATCTTGTGATTTCTTTAGTATTTCTATTTACTTTTTGAGTTTCTCAGTCTCTTCTTGGTGCTCCTTACTTGGCTGGATGGATTCCTTTTTCAGTGTTTCTACTTCCTTCTGGAGTTTGTTATTTTCTCCCTCTAGTTCTTTCTGGAGTTTGTCGTTCTCTTCCTTGAGTTCTTTCTGAAGTTTGTCATTATATCCCTCTAGGTCCTTTTTTAGTTTCTCATTCTATCTCCTTAGTTCTCTGACTTCTTCTTTATTTTCTTTAATTTCTCTGCATAGGTCTGCAATTATTCCTCTAAGATCTGTTTTCTTGAGTCACCTCCAGGGGGATCCCACTGTAGCTATCTCCTACAGGGTTGGTAGAGCTTGGTGTGGAATTATCCTGCACTTTTCCGACATTATCCCTTTGCCTTTGCCATGTCCCTGGCATGAGGGTTTCCCTTTTTTTTTTTTGGCTTGTATTCCCATGGCAATCACAAATGTCTTTTCACTCTGTTGATGGCTGGTTTTGCTTGCTTCCTTCCAATGCTTTTTTTTTCCTCCTCCTTGTTTATGGAGTATTGACTTGTCTAGGTTGCAGTCTTTCAATTTTGTTTATATATTGGATATTGGAAGTCTAATTCACTCTTCCCTTCCTGTTCTGAAGATTCTCCAAAAAATCCACTTAGATATTCTCTCATCAATTCCAGTTGGGGGGGGGTGTGAAGAATGCCTGACTTAGCCCAAGCTGGAGCTCTGGGCTCTTATCTGTGCTTCAGGTGGTCTTAGCAAGCAAGGCCCCGACCTCAGCACCCGCTATAAAGACTCACAATGGTGCCAGGCCCCGTGCGGGCTGTGAGAATGAAGGGCGACCCCACCTAGACAGCCACACCCTACAATGGCCTTAGTGTTTAGACCGAAGCAAGGAGGTCCACGGCTCCCTTGCCACAAACCAGAGAATCAATTATCCAGCAAACCAAGAGTCAGTCTATCCTAAGATCTACCTGTCTGGAGCGCCGGGCTCTTACCTGTGCTTCAGGTGGTCTCAGCAAGCAAGGGTTCAACCTGAGCACCCCGCACAATCACTCACAATGATGCCAGGCCCGGTGCTGGCTGCGAGGGTGAAGACAAATAAAAAAATTTTATAAAGTATCCACCTAGATAGTTCATTAGAAATCATTGAAACATAGTCATTCAATAACATGAAAACTGCATTATTTTTGCCTTCATTGTCAAGTTTACATCTTTACACACTGAACTTCTCAATTTTGATCTTAGATATCATATTAAAATATCACATATCCAAATGAGAAATGGAATAATCCGTAATGAGAAGAGATGCACACCTAACTTCCTCACACACAGGCTTTCCATGGTGCAGTTTATTGTTCATTAGAAATGGTGCCTACCTGTTTTCTGGTTTCCTTGCCCAATGACGGATTTGGAGCAGTGGAGCTGGATCTGACCTGGAAGCCACCTCTCCTGAAGACTACCTCTCATAGCTTTGGAGACCACTACCCAAACTCCTAAGTGAGAATATCAATTGATTGTTCAACACCAGCTTCAAGACCAAATAACCACATTAATGACTGGCACAGCATATGACATTGGTGTGGTAGAGACACTTTTATTATGGGGGCAATCAACAGCTACCTAATTGAAGTAAAACCTCACTCAGTGGGAGGAATCTGAAGAGGTCGGAGATCTTAAAGAAAACTCCAAGACTGCCATATCGTTAAACTAATGTAATTTCTTACTATGTGCAAAATATTTATCCTTATATTTACATACAAATATCTTAGTCACCAATCATCAAAGAAGCTTATTTTGCACCAGATGAAGACTGTTACAGAGCTTCACATCTGACTACACACAGACATGTTCTGTGAACTGCCCAAGCCTAAGTGTCACAGCTAAGGCTCTGCACCTAAGGCTCACTCAACGTAGAAGAAGGGGTAAACAGGACATTAATGAATCTCTTAGTTCTCATTAATGAAGCTCCCTCATACAACAGAGTGCCAAAAAAGCAAAGGGTCACAAATGGCCAAACAGAGAGTAAGAATATGCAGAGTGTGGATCCTTGGACAGGACACCTATATTAAACTTCACCTAACCAGAACTCAGGGACCATTGAAGAAAAGGGGGTGGAAAGATTGTAAGACCAAGGGAGGAGGTGCATGACCATATGAAAATTGAGTCCTACAAGTTCCTAAGGCCCTGCCCATATGAACCTACAGCAATGGCATCAGCATACACAAGACCCATGCAAACTCCAGGAGACAAAATCCCAGCAATGAAATGTGGAAATGGAACAGAGATCTCAATCTTAGGGGAAGAAATATTGGCAGTAGATTACTGCTGGATGAGGAAGATCTGATCTTCCTAAGTGAGAGACTAGACTTTAGTGGATGAACTTGCATTGAGGAATGTCTGAAGAAACACGTGAGACTTTAAAAATATGACAGATTATAAATTTCATTGGGGGGCACTGTGGGAGGGTGCCAGTAGAGAAGGGGGTATAAAGATGATTAAGATTGATTGACATGTTCTGTAGAAAATACACAAAATTCAATAAAAAATTTTTAGAAGAAAAGAAGCTCTAACTTTTTGTAACATGCTATTTATAGAATGAAATCAGTAGTAGTGCTACCTTAGGCACTATTGAAGAGGAAAGAGTACATTATTGAATGTGTAGAAAAGACCTATATTCTGAACTGAAAAATAAATATGTCTAAAAACATTCTATGAATCTTCTCATAGAATATATTGTTATTCCTGGAAACTACATATCACATTGTTTCACATAACAAAACTCATGATATACAGACACCTTCTCAAGAGATAAAAACACAGGACTGACACTAACTGCCTTGTATAACTCCATCTTGTTTTTAAAACAAGAATTAAATATGCAAAATTATTTTTCTCTTTTTATTTTTTAATATTATTTTTCTTTTTATGTTTTTTTATATGTTTGAATGTATTACATGTGTGTGAGTGCACCCGTGTCATGCAATCCCCATGTTGGTTAGAAGAAGGGATTGGATTCCCTGAAACTAGTTAAGGACAATTGTTAGCCACTATGTGGGTGTTGCAAATGGAGCCTGAGTCTTCTGCAAGAGTAGCCAGTGCTCTTAACCCCCGAGCCATCACAGCCCCCAAATTCTTTTTCAATATCAATTGGTACACCTTACGACTAGGTGAAGAATTTGTTTCTAAAACTAAAATACACTGACCTATCTTATAAATCTTCACTTAATATATTCCAAATTCTCCGACAGAGAAAGGAATAGTTAAACTCCATATAAAAATCATAAACTTATTAATATTACATATGTAAGTTAAGAATATTGGCAATAATAAACATCCAATTGAATATCTTAGAAATTAAGAGAGTAACCAATAAAATAAAATTACACAATGAAGTTGAGATTGCTGGAGAAAAATAGTCACCACACTAAAGTAAGAAATCAATACATTAAACTTCAGATGTTATAGAAAATATGATTTGGAAATTATGAGAGGATAAAGGAGAAAATCAGACTGAAAACCTTCAGCATGTAATTAATGAAGCTTCTGAGGCACACAAATTAGAAAAGATTTTGAAGACTTGGTAGTTAGTATTTAATGGGTTCTCACACAGTGTTTCCGGAAAACAAGAAATGAATTAATGATCAGACCACATAATAATGAAAAGACATGCATATCTAGACACATGATAGGATATATATTTGAAACAAATACCAAGTCAGTTTGGATTGAATAGAAAGCAATATAAGCAGTAGGAGATAAACTAGATTTTTTTTTATCTCTCAGAGTCAGAATAAAGTCATCATATTTGAGAATTTATGTCTGAAAGCTCAGAAAATTACCCTAGAGAGAAAGCAATACAAGCTTACTAACTCTTAAATGTTTACAGAGGATAGGTTTGATGGAAATGATTGCTGAGTGAGTAGCTGTCACCTCAGAATATCAGGACATTGAAAAATGCCCCTCAAAGCCCAGCCATATGGCACAGCAGCCAGGCCTTACAGAACATTTGAAAACAGACAAGAAAACAAGCAATTACAGAGTGTCAAGGACCAAGGTTTGCAGGCAGAACAGCCAAAATTCAGATGGATTGTTCTTAGTCCCTTGTTCTTTTCAGTATATCATATTCCAATTATTTTCTTGATATTAAAATAAACATTTAAAAATTAATTAGTTTCAAAAACTAGTTTAGGAGCTAAATTGATGGCTCAGCCATTAAGATGGCTTCCTGTTCTCACAAAGGACCTGAGTTCATTTCCCACCCCCAACATCACATGGCCGGGAGAAGGAGATGACAGATTACCGTTGCCTGTAACTCTAGCTCCTGAAGGACCCAACACTTTTGGCCTCTAAAGATACCTACACTCATGTACATACATGCAGACACACACACACACACACATACACACACACACACACACACACAATTTAAAATAAAATAAATCTTAAAAATGAACTGAAGTCGTTCATACATGCAATACCATTCAACAAAATAAAATGAAGTCTTGTGATTTTGACAATTTGGATGGACCAGAAGACCATTCTATTAAGAATGATAAGAAAGATCTCAATATAAAGCCTGAAACCCTGAAGGTGATAAAAGAAAAAGTTAGCAACAACCTACAAGACATACATGTAGGAAGAGACTTTCTTTTTTTTTTTTTTATTTCTATATGTGTATGAATGTATTGTCTGCATGCAAGTCTGTGCACCCGTGTCGTGTAATGCCGCGGAGGTCAGAAGAGGGTCTCGGATTCCCCTGGAACTGGAGTTCTCCTGGAATTGGAGTTTGAGACGGTTCTCGGCCGCCATGTGGGTGCTGGGGATCGAACCCGGGTCTTCTGCAAGAGCGGTCGGCGCTCTTAACCGCTAGGCCATCTCTCCAGCCCCGGAAGAGACTTTCTAAACCAGACAGCAGCCGCACGGGAAGTAAGGTCAACAGTTGACAAGTGGGACCTCGTAAAACTCAAAAGCTTCTGTACAGCAAAAGAAACAATCAAAGAGGTGAAGTGAAAATCCACAGAGTGGGAAGAAATCTTTACCCGTGACACATCTGACAGAGCATTAACGTCAAGAATATTATAAACTAGGGGGCTGGAGAGATGGCCTAGCGGTTAAGAGTGCCGACCGCTCTTACAGAGGACCCGGGTTCGATCCCCAGCACCCACATGGCGGCCGAGAACCGTCTGAAACTCCAGTTCCAGGAGAACTCCAGTTCCAGGGGAATTCAACACCCTCTTCTGACCTCCACGGCATTGCACGACACTGGTGCACAAACTTGCATGCAGACAGTACATTCATACACATACAGAAATAAATAAAATTAATAAAAAAAAAATTTAAAAAAAGAATATATGAAGACAAATGATCTACTCAAAAGATTGAGTAAAGAGCTAAACAGAGTCTTCACCAGTGAGGAATTAAAGACGGCTGAGAAACATCTTAAAAAGTGTTCATCATGGGCTGGAGCAATGGCCTAGCGGTTGGGAGCGCCGACCACTCTTGCAGAGGACCTGGATTCGATCCCCAGCACCCACATGGCGGCCAAGAGCCATCTGAAACTCCAATTCCAGGAGAACTCCAGTTCCAGGGGAGTCCGACACCCTCTTCTGACCTCCGCGGCATTGCACGTCACGGGTGCACAGACTTGCATGCAGACAATACATTCATACACATATGGAAATAAATAAAAATAAATAAAAAAGTGTTCATCATCATTAATAATTAAGGAAATGCAAATTAAAACCACTCTCAAATATCATCTCACTCCAGCGCAGCTAGCTAAGATCAAGAAAACAAAAGACAACAGATGCTGGAGGGGTTGTGGGGAAATGAGAATGTAAACTTGTACAACCACTATGGAAAGCAGTGTGGAGAACCCTTAAAAGACTCGGAATGAGCTTACTACCTGACCCAATCATACCACTCCTGGGTATATACCCCAAAGACTCATTCTACCACAAAGATATATGCACATCCATGTTTATTGCAGCTCTCTTCGAAGAGAGAGAATAGCGAAGAGCTGGAACCAACCCATATGCCCCTCAACAGATGAGTGGATGACAAAAATGTGGTACATCTAAACAATGGAGTACTATTCAGCAGTAAAGAAGGATGGCATTATGAACTTTGAAGGTAAATGGATGGAGCTTGAAGCCATTATGCTGAGTGAGGTGACACAGTCCCAGAAAGACAAACAGAGAGTGGTTTCCCTCATTTGTGGATGCTAACACCAAATCCCCCAGATGAAAGGCAAGCTGAATGACAGTATGGTTATATTTCTGGTTTATCTGTAAGCAACTATGTTGTCATAATGTGAATCCCTCAATGGGCTTTAGAATCCACCCACCAATTATCTTCAGAATCTGAACTACTGTATATGGGTGGAGAATATGTATCCATATTTTAGAATAACATGAAATTAAACTGAGAAAAATGTGAATTCCTAAGCATAAAAAAGGCTGAGAGAAAGATGCAGGACAGTTATGATAGAGTACATGACCTGGGATGGATTGGGGTGGGGTGGGGGAAAGGGATAGGGGAATATGCCTGAACAGAAGTGAAAATGTATGAAATACATAAAACATCAATAAAAATATTAATTAAAAAAAGAAAAAAGAAAAATAATGAATTATTTAAAGACTGAAAAACTTTTAAAAGATCTTTTTGATATATAGTTAAGAAAGAAAGGAAACATAAATGAAAATGAATATATAACTGCAGCTGTAGGAGATTTTTTAAATTATAAAAGTATATGTGTAGTAATTATCACTAAATTCAAAGGTTGAGATTTGAGGAATTATCTTTAAGAAAAAACTATTAAAAAATCTACTAAAATTATTTTTGAAAGAATGTAATCCCAGGTTTGAATGATAACCTATAAAAATTAATTTTTTACTTAAAAAAATGATAAGTGATTCATGACCTTACTTGTGCAGTATCTGAGGGGCTTGATGTCTTGGAAATTGAAGAAAGGGTGGTTGCTGCTTTAAGTGGAGAACAATAGTGGGAAGAGGTTGGGAATGTCTGGTGGGTAGAGCTTGGTCCCCATTAGATAGATAGAACAAGAGGTTCCCATGCAACAGAAAGGCAACCACAGATAAGCAAGCCTAGCATAGCTTCAGGCCCACAGTTCCATGCAGAGGGGCTGAGCTATTTCCAAAAGTTGAATCACAGGAAAGCCAGAGGGTTAGTTATAACTTAGAACAGGCCTGTGGCCCATACCAGCTTAAATCCAAGTGTGAGTGTTATATTGATTCCTCCAGCAGACAGTGGAAAGAAATCCCATCCTGTCACACTATGTGGCTCAGAGGGAAGCAAATCAGGGACATCATGAGAGAGAATCCATTGTTTAAGATTGAAGTTCCCTAGGGGCCTTAGGTCAGGACACATCCACAGGTCAGGGATCCTCAGTTTAGCCTGCTACCTTAGGGTGCACTAAGGCCCAAGGAAGCATCTGTGGGGAGCAAGAGGGCCTTGGGACTAAAGCTAAAGGGTGCAGCTGGCAAGAGGCAAGCTCAGGCTGGGAACTACATAGGGTTGTATTCTGAGGGGTAGCGATTGATCTTTTCAACTGAGATTAACCCTAGTATTTGGTAGCTCTAGAAGTGAGAGTAGTTGGCAGATCAAACTTTCCAGCCATCTATCTGCCACTCCTTGTTGCTGACCCTGAGAAACCATATTTCCAGAGGTGTACACAATACCCACAAGCTGCCCTTAGATCAGTGCTGTGGGATGTCTGGGGTAAGGGAAATCACTCATCCCATAAACTATAAAGAAGAGTGTGGTCAACAGATGTCCCCAGTACAGAGACAGCTCTGCTGGACATCAGCAGCTCGACCAGGTAGACCTAGCAACAGCTAAGCCATGAGTAAAACAAGAGCCCCCAGGGCAACTGCACCCTTTTAGGGTAAAATGTATCTTCTTTGAAATGGATTTATCATCAGAGAAGCTACAAACTACAAAGCTGGAGCCTGGTTTACTTAGAGGGAGGGGCTAAGGAAAGTTCCAAGCCCACAATAGGTTCCCACAATGCTGGCATTCCAGATGCACATTCATAGAACTTGATTCCAGCAGCCATGTTGGGAATGGGGAATCGCTGCTCGGCTAGTGAGTGTAGGCTTACCTCCATCATTTGTAGGCAAACCTAATAAATTCTCTAGTCTTTCCTGAAATTAAGAATGGAGACTCAGCTTATTGCTTTGCCTAGTAACTAGGGAACTGATAATGGCAGAGGCAGGCGGAAAGCTACCTGTGTGGGCAGCCGCCAGGAGGAAAATTGTCTGCAACCCCCCCACATCCATACATGTAGCTGGAAGGTTAATTTTTCAGGTCCCCCCACAATGCAGCTGCCAAAACACTTAGTAGTTTGACCTTTGTGAGTTCATATTTTTTTTAGACTTGAACTTTTTTTTAAGCCAATTGAAGCTCTGTGCAATTCATACAAAATTACATTACAAATCAAATCTAGACCCGTGTCCCCCTCCCTGCCACCCACCCCACCAGAGCTCATGCATTCTGCCAAATACGTTTTTCATTTTTTTTCTCAGTCTTTCTCAGAATTCTCGATGCAGAAGTTTATTATTTTGAGTAGAAGTTCACCTTTTCAGTCAGTTCTTTGACGCAGTCTTTTGTTATTGTTGTTGTTGTTCCTTCCAATATGCATCACTCCAAAATATGCACATGTGCATGCCACATAAATCATAGGTTTTAGCATCTTCAGCTTATTTTTTTATTATTAGGCTGAAAGATGTCATGTTTGAAGTCTCCTCCTTGGCAAGCCCAAACAACCATCAGTTCTGCCCTTGTGCTCCACACTGGGGTTTTCCCTTCCCATGGTCATCAAATCATTTTCTTTTGTATACTACATGTTTAGCAAGATTTAAACTTTATTATAATTTGAAAAAATGTTTTTGTTATCCTTTCAATATATANCAGATATGATATAGAATCATATCACAAATATATTAACTATAATATATGCATTGTTTCATTATGTGGCAGATGGTTGTCTATTCCTCAACGCTGGTTATTGATCCTTGCTGTCATTGTTTTCCTCTTTCCCCTCCTCTACATTTCGTTCTATTTGATTTTAATTTTTTAAAAAGTCATATTTTTTTTTTGTTCCCCTCTTTACATTTATCTATTTATTTTGAATTTCCTTATTACTGAGAAGTAGTAATCTCATTCAGAATACTTTGTTTTTTAGGTAGATTCATTAAAATTTCAATGAATATCTTTCAATGTTAGGACGTTTTGCAATGGTGAAGTGGTAAAATTTGTTTAAGTTTCCTTGCTTTCTGTGCATTGAGTTTATATACTTAGTGCAAACAAATTATGTAAATCTAGCAATTGCACATGAGAAAAATCAGATACCTCAATGATCCTGGTGAAGATGTGGGGTGTGAGCTGAGGACATGCCCTAGGTCAGATACGTTCACTGTCGTGGTGATGTGTGAGCTGAGGACATTTCCTGGTGAACTGTGTATGTGAGCTGAGGACATTCCCTAGGTCAGATACATCAATGATCCTGGTGAACTGTGTGAGCTGAGGACATTTCCTGGTGAACTGTGTGTGAGCTGAGGACATTTCCTGGTGAACTGTGTGTGTGAGCTCAATGATCCTGGTGAACTGTGTGTGTGAGCTCAATGATCCTGGTGAACTGTGTATGAGCTGAGGACATTTCCTGGTGAACTGTATGTGTGAGCTGAGGACATTTCCTGGTGAACTGTGTGTGTGAGCTCAATGATCCTGGTGTACTGTGTGTGTGAGCTGAGGACATTTCCTGGTGAACTGTGTGTGAGCTCAATGATCCTGGTGAACTGTGTGTGAGCTGAAGACATTTCCTGGTGAACTGTGTGTGAGCTGAGGACATTCCCTAGGTCAGCTAGAGGAGTATAAACATTAACAGTGAAGGTGCAGAGAGCCATGAATAAAACTGTTTTACTAGATAGAGTTTCATTTTAAGTGTTCAATTAGGAACAATGAATTTTGCAAAATTTCCATCCTAGCAAAAATAGTGACACATCACAAATCAAAACAGTCTACTCTACAGCAAGCAATCTTCAACCTTTGGGGTCAAATTAGCAGGAATCTCTATGATTGACTCGATTTAACCTGTCATTGCTTTAAAATTTAATTATTAAAATTATTTTTTTTAATATTATTTATTTATTTTATGTGTATGAATGTACTGGTTTGTGCACCCATGTGTGCAATGCCGCGAGAAGTCTGAAGAGGGGGGTGGATTCCTGGAACTGAGTTTCTCCTGGAATTGGAGTTATGGATGGTTCTCGCTGCATGTGGTTCTGGGGCTTGGAACTCAGGTCTCTGCAGAGCCGTATGCTCTAACCACTAGGCATCTCTAGCCCTAAAAATTCTTTCTTTCTTTCATTTCTTTCTTTCTTTTCTTTCTTTACTTTCTTTCTTCTTTTTCTTTTTCTTTCTTCTTTCTCTCTTCTCTCTCTCTCTCTTTCTCTCTTTTTTGCCTCCCCATGCCCAGTGTCTGTGTGTGTTTGTATTCATGTTTGTGTGTGTGTGTGTTGTGGTGTGTGTGGTGTGTGTGTGTGTTCCAGGAACAAGACAGAGCAGAGAAAGCAAGAAGAAATCTTTATTTGGTTATCCTCGACAGTCCTTGCAGATGCCTGAGTACCACTGGCTAGGCAGACCTGCAAATGAGAAGGGCTCCCAGGAAAGGACTCTTTGTTAGAAGTAGTGTGATTTATGTTGAGTTCTGGCATAGGACATAGAACTTAGCCCATTGCATAAATGAAATCATAGCAAAAATGAATGTTAAGGACTGATGTCTCTTTGGAAAACAGGACATAAAAAGCAAGGAAAGTAATTTCCTATCAAATGGTTCCCACTCATCATACAAACCATCAGTAAATATATCTTAGGAATTCTTTCTTAATAATGCTTCCTGCTTTTATTATGGAAAATTGAAAGTCCAACAAAATAAAATTACCCAAGATATAAAACTTGGACCTCAAAAATCAGTGCCTATGAAAATATACAACCTTGCACAGTCACATGTTAAATAGCTAGCTTTATGTGATTAGAATATGGGTACATATTTATGCTTTCCAAACTGGTTAAATAAAGATATATGTTTCTTTTCCTACTTAAAGAAATCTCTTTTACTCATATTGTCCCATAAATATACTGTACTAGGAGAATAAAGTTGCTCCCCTTCTCCTGCCCCCCACTTCTCTATCTATTTGTCTGACATCAAGTATGACACAATGGCAAAAACTTTACCCTCTTATATTTAATCCTAATAATTAATGTCGTTTTTGACCTTGGGGGATTTTCAGTCTTTCAGTCTTCCCATCCAAGGCTGGGGTTAATTCTTTCTGTGTATGAGTGAAAATTATCTGTGTATGAGGCCTCCTTACCATAGGCAAATTTTTTAATACAATGAACTGCATCTTTGACCACAGATCATTAATGAACACCTTAAAATTTCTCTTGAAAAATTTGTCACTGCATAAATTTAATGAAGTTTAAATTGCTATAAATGCAGTTAGGACAATCAGCCTCTAACTACTATATTATAATAATATTCAATAGCCATGTATTTAAATGTTAATTTCTTCATTCTCAGTTGTACTTTCTGTAAGTCTGAGTCATAGCTAACTTACAATAGAGTCTCTATCCTTCTGGGTCTCTCCTGCACCTATCAAATAGTAATAGTACAATTCAATAATGTCATAATTATGAGCAAAAGCCTCACTTTGCACCAGGTATTATTCAAAACACCTTACATTAATTTCACTCATACACAGAAAGAATTAACCCCAGCCTTGAATGGGAAGACAGAAAGACTGAAAATCCCCCAAGGTCAAAAACGACATTAATTATTAGGATTAAATATAAGATATATATATATATATATATATATGCATTGTTTCATTAGTGGCAGATGGTTTGTCTATTCCTCAACGCTGGTTATTGACTCCCTTGCTGCTCATTGTTCCTTCTTTTCCCCTCCTCTACATTTAGTTCTATTTTGATTTTAATTTTTTAAAAAGTCATACTTTTATTTTTGTTCCCCTCTTTACATTTATCTATTTATTTTGAATTTCCTTATTACTGAGAAGTAGTAATCTCATTCAGAATACTTTGTTTTTTAGGTAGATTCATTAAAATTTCAATGAATATCTTTCAATGTTAGGACGTTTTGCAATGGTGAAGTGGTAAAATTTGTTTAAGTTTCCTTGCTTTCTGTGCATTGAGTTTATATACTTAGTGCAAACAAATTATGTAAATCTAGCAATTGCACATGAGAAAAATCAGATACCTCAATGATCCTGGTGAACTGTGTGTGTGAGCTGAGGACATTCCCTAGGTCAGATACGTCAATGATCGTGGTGAACTGTGTGAGCTGAGGACATTTCCTGGTGAACTGTGTATGTGAGCTGAGGACATTCCCTAGGTCAGATACATCAATGATCCTGGTGAACTGTGTGAGCTGAGGACATTTCCTGGTGGACTGTGTATGAGCTGAGGACATTTCCTGGTGACCTGTGTGTGAGCTCAATGATCCTGGTGAACTGTGTGTGTGAGCTCAATGATCCTGGTGAACTGTGTATGAGCTGAGGACATTTCCTGGTGAACTGTATGTGTGAGCTGAGGACATTTCCTGGTGAACTGTGTGTGTGAGCTCAATGATCCTGGTGTACTGTGTGTGTGAGCTGAGGACATTTCCTGGTGAACTGTGTATGTGAGCTCAATGATCCTGGTGAACTGTGTGTGAGCTGAAGACATTTCCTGGTGAACTGTGTGTGAGCTGAGGACATTCCCTAGGTCAGCTAGAGGAGTATAAACATTAACAGTGAAGGTGCAGAGAGCCATGAATAAAACTGTTTTACTAGATAGAGTTTCATTTTAAGTGTTCAATTAGGAACAATGAATTTTGCAAAATTTCCATCCTAGCAAAAATAGTGACACATCACAAATCAAAACAGTCTACTCTACAGCAAGCAATCTTCAACCTTTGGGGTCAACTTAGCCAGGAATCTCTATGATGACTCGATTTAATCTGTCATTGCTTAAAATTTTAATTAAAATTATTTCTTTTTAATATTTATTTATTTATTTTATGTGTATGAATGTACTGGTTTGTGCACCCATGTCGTGCAATGCCGCAGAAGTCTGAAGAGGGGGGTTGGATTCCTCTGGAACTGGAGTTCTCCTGGAATTGGAGTTATGGATGGTTCTCAGCTGCCATGTGGGTGCTGGGGATGGAACTCAGGTCCTCTGCAAGAGCAGTCAGTGCTCTTAACCACTAGGCCATCTCTCCAGCCCCTAAAATTCTTTCTTTCTTTCTTTCTTTCTTTCTTTCTTTCTTTCTTTCTTTCTCTCTCTCTCTTTCTCTCTCTTTCTCTCGCCTCCCCATGCCCAGTGTCTGTGTGTGTTTGTATTCATGTGTGTGTGTGTGTGTGTGTGTGTGTGTGTGTGTGTGTGTGTTCCAGGAACAAGACAGAGAAAGCAAGAAGAAATCTTTATTTGGTTATCCTCGACAGTCCTTGCAGATGCCTGAGTACCACTGGCTAGGCAGACCTGCAAATGAGAAGGGCTCCCAGGAAAGGACTCTTTGTTAGAAGTAGTGTGATTTATGTTGAGTTCTGGCATAGGACATAGAACTTAGCCCATTGCATAAATGAAATCATAGCAAAAATGAATGTTAAGGACTGATGTCTCTTTGGAAAACAGGACATAAAAAGCAAGGAAAAGTAATTTCCTATCAAATGTTCCCACTCATCATACAAACCATCAGTAAATATATTCTTAGGAATTCTTCTTAAAATGCTTCCTGCTATTTATTATGGAAAATTGAAAGTCCAACAAAATAAAATTACCCAAGATATAAAACTTGGACCTCAAAAATCAGTGCCTATGAAAATATACAACCTTGCACAGTCACATGTTAAATAGCTAGCTTTATGTGATTAGAATATGGGTACATATTTATGCTTTCCAAACTGGTTAAATAAAGATATATGTTTCTTTTCCTACTTAAATGAAATCTCTTTTACTCATATTGTCCCATAAATATACTGTACTAGGAGAATAAAGTTGCTCCCCTTCTCCTGCCCCCCACTTCTCATCTATCTTTGTATGACATCAAGTATGACACAATGGCAAAAACTTTACCCTCTTATATTTAATCCTAATAATTAATGTCGTTTTTGACCTTGGGGGATTTTCAGTCTTTCAGTCTTCCCATCCAAGGCTGGGGTTAATTCTTTCTGTGTATGAGTGAAATATTTCTGTGTATGAGTGCCTATTACCATAGGCAAATTTTTTAATACAATGAACTGCATCTTTGACCACAGATCATTAATGAACACCTTAAAATTTCTCTTGAAAAATTTGTCACTGCATAAATTTAATGAAGTTTAAATTGCTATAAATGCAGTTAGGACAATCAGCCTCTAACTACTATATTATAATAATATTCAATAGCCATGTATTTAAATGTTAATTTCTTCATTCTCAGTTGCTACTTTCTGTAAGTCTGATTCATAGCTAACATACATATAAGAAGTCTCTATCATTTCCTGGGTCTCTCCTGCACCTATCAAATAGTAATAGTAAATTCAATAAGTAGCATTATGAGCAAAAGCCTCACTTTGCACCAGGTATTATTCAAAACACCTTACATTAATTCACTCATACACAGAAAGAATTAACCCCAGCCTTGAATGGGAAGACAGAAAGACTGAAAATCCCCCAAGGTCAAAAATGACATTAATTATTAGGATTAAATATAAGAGGGTAAAGTTTTTGCCATTGTGTCATACTTGATGTCATACAAAGATAGATGAGAAGTGGGGGACAGGGGAGGGGGAGCAACTTTATTCTCCTAGTACCCATCTCCTGGGGCACCTGCTCCTCTGCTCACTAAGGCATGGCCACATCTTTACACTCATTAAAGCATCAGTACTGTCCATAGTGACCTGCTGTTTATTCAGGATGAATTAAAGAGAATCATATCTCAGAGTGGCTTCACATAAGCCACAAATATATTTAGTTTATAGAATAGTAGAATAGTTCCCAAACTCCAGGAAATACTTAAGGCCATTTCATTGAGATGAATTGATTTATCTAACTTGTTTAGTGAAGCAGTAATTACCAATGCAAGCTGCAAACCAGGCGTGATAACTAACATCCTTGATTTTTACCAATACGGTGTGAAGACAGGAGCTTGGAGTAAAACTAGATGTTTTCATATCACAAAGTCCTTTAGCAGTGGCTGAAACCAATGGAAAATATGAAGTTCCTCCAAAAATAGGTAAAGATAAGGAAAGGGGAGAATTGACTTATGAAATATGCTTGAAAATATATGTAGAACACAATGTTCTATTTGTTTTTTTTTTTTTTTTAATATGAGAGGTAGGTTAAATTCATCTGTGGGTGGTAGTGCACTGGTCGAGAACCCAGAGCCATAAGGTACCATTTCCAGATCAAAAAAAGCCTTCAAGGACAGACACCAACTTAAAGTGCAAGGATGGAAAAAATATTCCAAGCAAATGGGACCAAAAAAGCAAGGAGGAGTTGCTATCCTCATATTAGACAAAGTAGACCTCAGAATAAAGTCAATCAGAAGAGATAAAGAGAGCCATTAGATCCTTATCAAAGGCACAATTAACCAGGAAGATTTCATAATCCTAAACGTCTATGCACCAAATTCAGGTGCACCAAACTATATAAACATGATTCTTCAGGCCCTCAAGACACAGATTAATCCCAGCACACTAATAGTGTGGGGCGTCAATACCCCACTGAGCCCATTGGATAGAACAACTGGACAAAAAATAAACAGAGAGAGGAATTTAACAATATAATACAACAAATGGACACCACAGACATATACAGAATATTCCACTCAAACACCAGAGAATATACTTTCTACTCAGTGCCCCATGGAACATTCTCCAAAATCAAGCACATCCTGGGACACAAAAGAAATCCCAACAAACACAAAAGGATTGAAATTATTTCAAGCATTCTATCAGACCACAGTGCAATGAAGTTCAATATTAACACCAGAATAAGCCCTGCTAGCTACAAGAACACATGGAGATTAAACAACACAATTCTGAATAATGAATGGGTCAGGGAAGAAATAAAAAATGAAATAAAAATATTCATGGAACTAAACAAAAAAGACAATACAACACAACAAAACCTTTAGGATACTTTAAAAGCAGTCCTAAGAGGGAAATTTATAGCCCTAAATGCCCACATTAAAAATCAACAACAATAACAACAACAACAACAACAACAAAAAACCAGAAAGGGAACAAATAAATGATCTAACACTGCAGCTAAAAACACTTGAGAGAAAACAACAAATGGAACCTAAACCCAACAGGAAGAAATAACAACAAAAAAAGAAGAAATCAATGAAATAGAAATAGAGAAAACAATACAAAAAAATCAACAAATCCAAAAGCTGGTTCTTTGAAGAGATAAACAAGATAGACAGACTTCTAGCCCAGTTAACCAAAAGAAAGAAAGAACAACTCCAAATTAATAGTATTTGTGATGAAAAGGGAAACATCAGAACAGACAATGAAAAGATCCAGACAATCATATGATAATACTTCAAAAACCTATACTCTACTAAGTTTGAAAATCTAAGAAAAATACATCAATATCTGAAATGCTGGAAACCAGCAAAGCTTAACCAAGAAGAGATTGACAGTATAAACAGACTCATAACATATGAGGAAATTGAAGACATAATAAAAAACCTCCCAACTAATAAAAGGCCAGGCCCAGATGGTTTCACAGCAGAATTCTATAAAACATTTAAAGAGGCCTAACAAAATACTTGCAAATCACATACAGACCCACATCAAAAACATCATCCATCATGATCAAGCTGGATTCCTGCAGAGATGCAGGGATGATTCAACATACATAAATCAATAAATATCATAAAACATGTAAATGGACTCAAAACCAAAAACCACATGATCATCTCAATCAATGCAGAAAAGCCTTTGACAAAATCCAGCATCCTTTCATGATTAAAGTCTTAGAGGGAATTGGACTGCAGGGATCATTCCTGAATGCAATCAAAGCCACATACAACAAACCCACAGCCAACATGATCCTAAATGGAGAAAAGTTAGAAACATGCCCCCTAAAGGCAAGGACACAGCAAGGCTGCCTACTATCACCCCTCCTCTTCAATAGAGTGCTTGAAATGCTTGCCAAGGCAATAAGACAGGAAAGGGAAATTAAAGAGTACTAATTGGAAAAGAGGAAGTCACGCTATCTCTGTTTGCAGATAATATGATAGTTTACCTAAAAATTCCAACAGAAAACTCCTAGAAACAATTAAGAATTTGCTAAAGTGGCAGGATACAAAATTAACTTAGAAAAATCAGTAGCTTTTCTTTACACCAACAACAAGCAACTGGAGAAAGAATATAAGGAGACCTTCCCACTCACAATACCCCCAAAATAAAACCACTTGGAATAAACCTAACCAAAGACACCAAAGAGCTCTACAACAAAAATTGTAAACTTCTGAAGAAGGAGATTGAAGATGACATCAAAAGATGGAAAAACCTCTCATTCTCGTGGATTATAAAAAAATAATATAGTAAAACTATCCATTCTACCCAAATTAATATACAGATTCAATGCAATCCCAATTAAAATCCCCATGAGTTTCTTCACAAACTTGGAAAAAAGTCCTTAAATTCATATGGAAAGACAGAAGACCCCAAATAGTTAAAGCAACCTTGAGCAAAAAATGCAATATAGGGGGGATCACCTTACCAGACTTCAAGCTATACTACACTGCTATAGTCATAGACAGCCTGGTACTGGCACAAAAACATACCATTGTCCAGTGGAATAAAATTGAAGATTCAGACTTGAGCTCATACAATTTCAGCCACCTCATATTCAATAAAGGGTCCAAAAAATCTCAATGGATGAAAGCTAGCATCTTCAGCAAATGGCGCTGGCAAAACTGGATCACCATATGTAGAAGAACAAAAATAAACTCCTACCTCTCACCCTGTACAAAGTCAACTCCAAATGGATCAAAGACCTCAATGAAAATTAATTTCAAATGGCTCAAAGACCACAACATGAAACCCAAAACTCTGAAGGTGATAGAAGAAAAAGTTGGTAACAATTTACATGACATAGGAGTAGGAAAAGACTTTCTGAATCAGACAGCAGCTACACAGGAAATAAGGTCAACAGCTGATAACTGGGACTTCATCAAACTCAAAATTTCTGTACAGTGAAAGAAACAATCAAGAAGGTGAAGAGAAAACCCACAGAATGGGAGGAAATATTCACCAGTGATATATCTAACAGAAAATTAACATCCACAATATATAAACTACTCAAAACACAAAGAAGCAAGAAAAAAAGTCTCACTCAAAAGATGGAGTAAAGGGCTGAACAGCAACTTCACCAGTGAGGAATTAAAGATGGCTGAGAAACATCTTAAAAAGTGTTCAACATCATTAACAATTAAAGAAATGCAAACTAAAAGCTATCATCATCTAGCTAAGATCAAGAAAACAAAAGACACAAAATGCTGGAGGGGCTGTGAAGAAAGGGGAACACTCATCCACTGCTGTTGGGAATGTAAACTCATACAACCACAATGGAAAGCAGTTTGGAGAACCCTTAAAAGACTCAAAATGAGCCGGACGTGGTGGTGCACACCTTTAATCCCAGCACTCGGGAGGCAGAGGCAGGTGGATCTTTGTGAATTCAAGGCCAGCCTGGTCTACAGAGTGAGTTCCAGGACAGCTGGGGCTACAGGGAGACCTTGTCTCGAAAAGACACACACACACACACACACACACACACACACACACACATACACACACACACACAAGACTCAAAATGAGCCTGCCACCTGACCCAGCCATACCACTCTTGAGTATATACCCACAAGACTCATCCTACTTCAAAGATACATGCACATCTATGTTTATTGCTGTTCTTTTCACAATAGCCAAGAGTTGGAACCAGCCCAAATGCCCCTTAGCTGATGAGTGGATAACAAAAATGTGTACATCTACACAATGAACTTCTATGCAGCAGTAAAGAAAGATAAGATCAGGAACTTTGCAGGTAAATGGATGGAACTCGAAGCCATTATGCTAAGTGAAGTAACACAGTCCCAATAAAACAAATGGGGAATGGTTTCCCTCATTTGTGGATGCTAGTACCAGATCTCCCAATTGAACAGCAAGCTGAGCAGTTATTGTTATATTTCATTTTATCTGAAAGCAACTGTGATGTTATAAAACGAATCTCATAATGAGCCCTAGAATTAGCTTACCACTTACTTTCAGACTTGGTAGTTGTTGTATATGGGTGTGGGGGGGTATGTAGTCATGTTTTACAGTAATTTAAAATTAAATGAAAAATGTGAACTTTTAGACATACATCAGAGTTAACATGCAGTTTATTCCTGGAAGACATAATCCAGGTACATATATGACATGTACATGGGCATACTTTGGAGTGGTACAGTTGGGAGGAAATCATGGCAGCATGAGGACTGGGTCAAGAAATGGACTGATGTGTCTGAATTCTGCCTAGGACAATAAAACTTTGCAGAGAAAAACTATGGAGAGACTGAGAGAGGGATGTAGGACATGCATGGCAGAGTGTATGAACTAGGGTGGGGTGGAGGGATGGAGGAATATGTCTAAATAGAACTGAAGAATGGCATATGAATTACACAAACCATCAATAAAAATATTATATTAAAAAGCCTTCAAATTGAATGTAAATAGCTTCAGAATACAGAGTAGCTTTACCAGATATGTGGGCTTAGAAAATGAATTTTGGTTGGGAGTTTTGATTAAAAAAAAACTGGATATGAAGAAATGGAGGTAGCATATAGAAAAAAATATAGAGGTAGACAGACAGATTTGCCTTAGAAAAGTCAAAGAGCTATTTTCAAGTGTGAGATAAGGTTTATTTTATATTTTTCTTTTTTTCTGTTGTGTTCTTTGTCAGGCTGACAGAAAATTAAGAAAGCTGTAGCCTGAGGTTCTGATCAGGGAAACAGCTTTAAAAATAGAAGCAAGAGAAAGAGGACAGAAAAGATATTGTTGGAGACATTAAATGCAATGGCACATTTTTATTTATCAAAATTTCTTGCCAACTGACAGAAGTTTGATGTCCATGAACACTCTCAGTGAGAACAAGGCAAGGAGAAGAGCAAAGTTGTTAGAAATAATTGAGAAAATTTATACCAAAAAGATCATATCCAAAAGAAACAGGGTGCCAGGCAGGCAAGCCCCAGTTTATGCAAGCCACATTTCCCTTTAAGTAGTTGCCAAGTTTTGGTTAGGAGAAATAAAAAGAAACCAGAAAGGGGGAGATGGTATCATGAAAAAAGTCCAGCAAACTTTGAGTAATGTCAAGAGGTAGGGATATGTCACTGATCTTTTAAATTTTCATTTTTATTATTTGTAATTATGTGTGTATGAGGGGGGATATGTGCACTGAGTGAAAGTGCCTATGGAGGCCAGAAGAGGGCAGGAGGTCCCTTAGCGCTGGAGTTACAGGCAGTGGTGAGCTGTCTGGTGAGCTCTGAGTGCAGTGCAAGAACAGTATGTGTTCTTAACTACTGAGCTATCTCTGCCCCTTGATGAAAATATTTTATGATTTATTTTTGTTTTTATTTGTGTGTGTGTGTGTGTGTGTGTGTGTGTGTGTGTGTGTATGTCTGTGTCTGGGTATGTCTGGGTATGTCTGTGTATGCATGTGTGTACAGATACCTTTGGAAGCCTGAGTCACCTAACATGGGTGCTGGAACTGAATTTGGGTCATCTGGAAAGAGCAGTAGGATCTCTCAACCACTGACCCATCTCTCCAGCCCAGCCCCATAAGGATTGATCTTAATGATCCACGTGAATGGATTGGAAATGGCTAGGTAAGTAGGCTTTCTAATATTTCCCCTGATTTCCTACATCCTCATAAAATCTATGAGAGACATAAATCAATGTACTATCTGAGATTCAGATTATCTAATTAATTCTCAACCTTAACTGCCAGAGGCCACAATACATCTTCTATGTAGAGACAGAATTTCCTCCATAGAGTCTCAGTTTTTCATGTAAAATTTCTATCAGTTACTTTAAAAAAGTGCTAACTATACTAAAATAAATGAATGAGAGAAATAGACAATAGAAACAAATCTACAAGTGGGGCTGTAAAAGCAGGGGAGAGAGAACAAGAGCTGAATAGAAAAGCAGGAAAAATTTGGACAAATACTTCATAATGAATATCTAAAAATAAATCAGCAAGCATAATACAAATTATTAAGTTCCATTAGTTATCTGAAAAATGAAAATTAGAATTTCAACTAAATTCTATGAAAGTTTATTAGTGCAATAAGAAGTAAAGTGACTGATAGCATGAAAATTAACAAAGATATGGTATAGCCGCACTTGTGCTACACTATTGATTGTGATGGAAATTGCAAAAGTTCTCCAAAAGATCTCAGAATTTCATACTGGGGTGGACACATTCCCATGTCTAGTACAACTCAAAAGCCAGCAAGTACAATCTGTTGGAAGGTGAAATTTATAATGTTTTGGAAGGGTAATGAGCAAATGGTGTCACAGGAAGAGCCTAGGGAATATGAACATTTATGGATTGGGACCCTGTCTTCTCCCAGTAGCCTATCTTTCTTGCTTAGGCAGCTGCTGCAGCATTGATCTCAACCAGGGTGCCTCTCGCTGCCTTCTACATCACTTACACTTAGATGGTGACTCTTCTACCTTTAAATCCTCTGAAGCTTCTATCAGTATCATTAAAGGAATGTGTACAGGTTTTCTAGAAATTAAGGAAGTCAGAATCTTCTGTCACTAGAGTCAGTTGTCTTCTGCATTGTTTTTAATCCCCAACTACTTGAGACTAAAATATCTACAGTAGTTACTAACTTAATAGGCACTATTGCTTTGTATTTCTCTTTATGAATTTCTGTTTATATCCCTTCAAGTATATTTCGTTTAATGATTTCCTACATATAGCTACTTGCTAACAACCCCTTGTCTCCAGTTCTGCCATTTGGAAAATAAAAAGTTAATTATACTGCTACTTTTGGAAGATGTTCCTCAAAATGTGATTCTTAACCTCACAACTTACCAACCAGAAAAGAATCTAATTTCAGAGAAAATGAATTTAGAACCCTGATATTCTCAGTGTATAGTAACATTACTAATTCTAAAACTCTGAGCAGCAGTTGGTTACAATAACTATAATAAAAATTTTATAATGTTGTGTTGGTTTAGGTATTTATGTGGCACTTGAATGGTGTAGTACTATGAGAAGTATCCACCTGAATTTGTTCGAGGTTACATAATCTTCGAAGAGAGTAGTAGCATACTCAATTTAATCTTCAAATCATCTCACTGAAGTAAAGACAAAGATTTTGTAGGCAGCATTCCAAGAGACTGGTGTCTGGTAGATGAAGGACAGAATGTTCTGAATAAATGGTCTAGAGTGTAATTGTTAGAAGAACCAGAAACAAAGAGAATATCTTCTTCTGACAAGTCTTCTATGGCACTACTGGGAAGTCAATCTGTAGGACAGTGCTTAGATGACAAAGGCAAAACGAATAAAATGACATGTCTAATTGATACAGGTGCTATGTCCTGAATGCTTGTGCCCACACTCCCATAACTTCCTGTTGAAATCCTGATCCCCACAGTGATGGTCTTAAAAGGTGACTTCTTTAGGAAATGACTGCATCATTATTAAGGGTAGCAGCATCATGATTACAATTACTGCTCTTATAAAATAGACCACAATACACTGCCAGCTCCCTCCACAGGTGAGGATGCTGTGAAGCTGCGTTGTCTCTGACCCTCGACAGAAATAAAATCTTGTTCTGTGGAACTGAAACAAATATATTTATTTTGTCTTAGATCTATTTTATAGGATTTTAGTGCAATATGAATAATAAACTACAAGAATGGACAAGAAGAGTGTTTAAAGCAAACAGGTCCTGCTGGACTGACCCCAAGGAGCATGGCAACAACTGAAAGGCAAACCATCCCATCAAACTGAGTCATAACAATGGAAAAATTCAATTATTACTTCACCTTTTAAAATTAATCCAATACTCTTAGTAGAAACCTAAAAGAAAAAGAACCAGTCAATTTCATTTGTGAAGATGTCTTAAAATGTACTTCATCTATACACAGTGAATATTATTCCAATCCTTTGACAAATGGAACTAAAGCCATTTATGAGAATACAGAGGAACAGAAGCCATTGGTCCCATTCACTTACATGTCAAGTCAATTGTCAGAAGACTTCCTCAGCACATAGACAGGATGATTTGTCCTAGAGATGATTGCAGTGGCTTTCTAGTTAATCACCTTCTGCCTGCTCAATGGCTTCACCAATGGAGTTTTCATGACAGTGAGCAGTTTGTGATTGAAAATATCTATTCCAGGCACTCAAGATGGAAGCTCCCAGGGTAGTGGGTGGATTCTCACCAGCTAAGAAAAAGTTTGTGGAGGAGGACTTAGGGGCCCCCAAGAATGTTGGGAAGCTCCAGAGGTTCTCTGAGGTTACTTGTATCCTTCATGGCTGCAATTCAGTTGACTCAATGGTGTTGGAAGACATCAAGGATAACCCCAATGTAAGCTGAGTCTCCCTCCCACTGTACCCAGGTACAGACCTTGACAGCTGGCCCTGGGGTACCAGTGGGCAGATAGCAGGTGGCATGTGGTGGTTTTGTGAGTACATCTCACTGGCTAGGTGACTGGAACTTGCCCCACTTGTATGTGGGGGACCCCAGCTGTACACCAGCAGAGGTGTTGTGACCTTCCAGTCCAAAGTACCTGGAGGGTATGAGGCCCTCAGGGTGCGTGTTCCCAAAGCCTGGGGGCTTCTGCTGACTTGGATATTGTGTGACTCCAGCCATTGGATGAGCTATTTACTGGTTGAGTAAGTGGTGTTTGTCTGTCCAGTGCTAGGATAGAAGTGAAACTTTGGAGCTTAAACTATCCACAATTTTACACCAATTAAAAACTCACCAAAGCCAGGCATGGTGGTGTACAGCTTTAATCCCAGCACTTGGGAGGCAGAGGCAGGCAGATCTCTGTGAGTTCAAGGCCAGCCTGGTCTACAGAGTGAGCTCCAGGCCAGCTGGGACTAAAGGGAGACCTTGTCTCAAAAATACCAAAAAAATGTACTCACCAAAAACTCCTGAAGAATATAACCAAACTCAGTCTTAAGCTCAACAAAGAAACACCTAAGCTTCACATTAGAATCACATCCAACAAAAGCAACCAAAATGCTTAAAGCTCAATGAAAAAACAATAACATAAAAATTCAAATCGACCTCTGCCAAATACTAATAGCCCTATTGAAGAACCCTGTAGTAATGACCCCTTAGATATAACTGAGGATACAGATCTTAAAAGAACAATTTTAAACATGATTAGAGAAATTAAGGAACTGAAGGAATTTAAAGAACATATAAACAAGGATGTCAGGGACCTAAAAGAAGATAGGGATAAATTTAAAGAGGACAATGTTAGACTGTGGAATGAAATTACAGAAGATGTAGAAACACTGAAGAAAATTCAAGTTGAATAAACAAAAGAAATGCAACAGTCCACAAACAACTTGGAAAGGATGGTAGAAAGTCTCAATAACAGAATGGATGAAGTAGAAAATAGAATATCAAGACTAGAAGACAATATGGAAGAACTAGATGGAGCAAGTAAAGATTATAATAAAAAAACAAAACAAAACACAAGAATGGAATAACCAGGAACTGTGGAACACTATGAAAAGACAAAACTTATGAATCATACGGATAGAAGAGGAAGAAGATTCACAGGATAATGGTGTTGCTCAGATTTTCAACAGAATTGTAGAGGAAAATTTTTCAAAATTAAAGAGATACTTTTACAAATATGAGAAGCATTAGAATACCAAGTAGACAGACCCAGAAAGGAAATTCCCCATGCCATATTACAGTAAAAACACTAGATGTTCAAAGAAAGAGAAGATATGAAGGCAGCAGAAGAAAAACAAGTCATTTTAAGGGAAAACCTGTCAGAACTATAGCTGATTTTTCATTGCAAACAATGAAAGCCAGAAGAGCTTGTTCTAAAATATTCCCAGTTCTAAATGACTATAGTCAACCCAGAATACTTTATCCAGAAAAAATGTATATTATAATTGAAGGAGAAAGAAAAATGTTCCACAACATAAATAAGTTGAAATAATTGTTGTCCAGAAAACCATTCCTTCAGAGAATATTTGAGGCAATACAAACAGCAAAGGGCAGGGATGACTATAACCAACTAGCACCAGAAAATAAATGATACTACTACTACTACTACTACTACTACTACTACTACTGCTGCTGCTGCTACTGAAATAAAAACCTAGGGCAAAAATGCACCAGAAATGAAAATGATTGGAAGTAATAAAAGTCTATCGGGCTGGAGAGATGTCCTAGTGGTTAAGAGCACCGAACGCTCTTACAGAGGACCCGGGTTCGATCCCCAGTGCCCACATGGCGGCTGAGAACCATCTGAAACTCCAATTCCAGGAGAACTCGAGTTCCAGGGGAATCCAACACCCTCTTCTGACCTCCACGGCATTGCACGACATGGATGCACAAACTTGCATGCAGACAGTACATTCATACACATATGGAAATAAATAAAATTAATAAAATAAAAAAATATAAGTCTCTCATCATCAACTCCAAATATCAATGGACTGAAATCTCCAATTACGTACACTGGTAGAATGGATTAACAAACAAAACCCCATCTCTCAAGACCAGCTGAAGCTTAGGTAGACCACCCCCCACCCCCCACACCCCACCACGTGCCAACTGGGATTATGAAAGCATCTGAAGGAGGCAAGCAAAGCAAGCCTTCAACACAGTGAAGAGGCATTGGGGACTCACATTGGAATACAGGCAAGTAGAAGCCCATATGCCAGGAACACGAAGAAGAGACAACACTGGAAAGGGGCAGGACAATCCCACACCAAGCTCCATCAACCCTATGGAAGATTCCTATAGTGGGATCTCCCTAAGAATGACCCAGGACACAGATATCAGAAACTCAATTGTGAACACACTTAAAGAACTACAAGATTATAAGGAGCAAATCAAAGGATTAAGAAGAGAGAATGAAGAACTCAAGAAGGACCTAGAGAGAGAGAATGACAAACTCCAGAAGGAAATAGAAATGCTGAAAAGATCCCATGCTGAAAAAGATAAGGAAACCAACCAGTGAAGCAAAGAGCCATAGGAAGAGATTGAGAAGCTCCAAAAGGAAGTAGAAATTCTAAAGAAATCAGAAGAAGAAAGTAAAATGGAAATCAAGCACTCAACAAATCAAGAGGAAAGAAATGGAAAAAGCCTCAGAAACAGGATAGAGAAAGCAGAACAAAGAATATCAGACCTGGAAGATAACACAGAACAACTAAAAACCTCAGGAAATATTATGAAAAATTTAAAAATACACAAAAGTGGAACAACTAGGAACTGTGGGACACTATGAAAAGATCAAACCTCCACATCCTAGGAATAGAGGAAGGAGAAGAATCCCAAGAGAATGGTATTGATCAGTTCTTCAACAGAATAATAGATGAAAACTTCCCCAAACTAAAAAAAGACAAATCAATACAAATACAAGAAGCACATAGAACTCCAAACAGACAAGATCAGAAAAGAAACTCTCCATGCCACATCATAGTTAAAATGCTAGACACCCAAAACAAAGACAAAATCCTTAAAACCACAAGAGAAAAACAAGTGACTTATAAGGGGAAACCTAATAGAATTACAACTGACTTCTCAATGCAAACGATGAAAGCAAGAAGAACCTGGAGCAAAGCATTCCCAGTGTTAAAAGACAATAAATGCCAACCCAGGTTACTATACCCAGCAAAAATTTCGATTATAGTTGAAGGAGAGACAAAAAACTTCCATGACATAAACAAGATGAAAAAAATATATGTCTGGAAAACCAACCCTTCAGAGAATACTTGAAGCAATTCAAAGAACAGAAGAAAGGAGCAACCATCCCCAGGCACCTAGAAAGAGAAATGAATAAAAGCATAACTGCAGAAGTAGAAACTTAAATGCAAACCACAAATGGATAATAAGGCAAAAGGAAGCAACACAAACATATCAGTCATAACCTTAAATATTAATGAACTAAATTCCCCAATCAAAAGACATAGACTGGGAGATTGGATTAGGAAACAGAATCCATCAATATGCTGTCTACAAGAAACACATCTTACTTTCAAAGACAGGCACCACCTTAAAGTGAAAGGATGGACAAAAATACTCCAAGCAACATGCCTACTACCAAATAAGAAAAAAAAAAAAAAAAAAAAGCAGGTGCCGTATACTTATTTTAATTATCAGATAAAATAGACTTCGAAGTAAAAGAAATAAGAGACAAAAGAAGGCCATTATATTTTTATCAAAAGGAACAATTCACCAAGAAGATTTCACAATTATGATATAATATGCCAACAAACTCTGGTGCACCAACTTCAAAAAGACATTCTTCCAGGAACATCAAGTCACAGACAACCCCAGTACATCCTAGTGGGGGACTTCAAATACGCCCCTTGAGTCCTTTGGACAGGTAACAGGACAACGGAATAAACAGAGTGGTCATCTGAAATGAATGAATGAATTATCAATCAAATTGGGACCTCATAGATCTCTACCGAATATTCCACCCTAATACACGGAGAATACACTTTACTCAGCACCCCATTGGAACATTCTCCAAAACTGACACATACTTCGGGACACAGAGAATCTGCAACAATCACAAAATGATTGAAGTAATTCCATGTGCATCTATCAAACCACAGTGCAATAAAGCTCAAATCAACCAACAGAAAGCCCTACTGCCTACAAGAAAAAATGGAGACTCAAACACACATTCTTGAATAGTGAATTGTTCAAAGAAGAGATAAAGAAAAGAAAAGCCAATTCATGCAGAATGACAATGACAAATTACAATATCAACAAAACCTGATGGGATATCTTAAAGCCAGTCCTAAGAGGGAAGTTATAGCCCTGGGTGGCCTACATCGAAAAAACAGAAAGAACACAAGTGAATGATCTAACACACAGCAAAAGCACTTGAGACGCACAACAGATGAACCCTTCAAAGGCACAGACAGGAAGAGAAATAACAAAGAAATCCATACCAAAAATTAAATGAAATAAAACAAAGAAACAATTACCAAAAAAATCAATGAATCCAAAAGTGTTCTTTAAGAAGAATAAACAAGTATGACAGACCTCTAGCCCAGTTAACCAAAAAGAAAGAATAACAACACTCCCAAAGTCAATACAATCCATATGAAAAGGGAAATATCACAACAGAACAAGAAAAGATCCAGACAATATCGGGACGTTTCAAAAAACTACTAATTGAAAACCAGAGAAGAATGGATAATATCTGAAATCCTGGGAATCACCAAAGCCAATGAACAATACAGAGAGAAAGAAAGATGACAAGCTTAACAGACACCATTAATTTATGAGATAAATTGAAGATGTAATACATAAACATCACCAAATAAAAAAAAGGTGCAGGCCCAGTATGGTTTCATGTGCAGATTTATATACACATTTCAAACATGACCTACAACGATATGACTGAATCTTGTTTTTAAAGGAAACAGATGGATTCTCCCACCCAAATTCCTTCTATGAAGCCCAGCATCACACTACTTACCCAAAACCGGCAAAGCTACAAATAAAAAGGAGAAATACAGATCCATCTCCCTAATGATACACAGATGCCAAAATTCTAAACATGATACTAGCAAATTGCATACACGACCCACATCCAGATCATCATCATGACCAAGTTGGATTCAACCCAGAGATGCAGGGATGTTCGACATCATGAAATACATCAATAAAACATCATCAACACATAAATGAATAAAGATAAAACCCACAACATTTTCTCAATTGCTGCTGAAAAAGCCTTTGACAAAAATCCAGCATCCCCTTCATGCTAAAGTGGACCTAGAGGGAATTGGATTTGGAGGGATCATCCTTATCGTAATCAAAAGCCCTATACAGGAAAACCCCCAGCCAATACCATCCTAAATGGGGAAATGACAGAAACATTCCCTTTAAAGGTAGGAACTCGGCAAGGCTGCCCCCTGTCACCACTCCTCTTCAATATAGTGCTTGAAACACTTGCTAGAGCAATAATGCAAGAAAAGGAAATTAAAGGAGTACTAATTGGAAAAGAGAAAGTCAAGCTATCCCTATTTGCTGATGATATGATTGTTTACTTAACGGATGCTAAGAACTCCACCAGAAAACTCCTAGAAACAATTAATAGCTTCAGCAAAGTGCCAGGATACAAAATTAACCTTAAAAAAATCAATGGCCTTTCTTTACACCAACAACAAGCAACTAGAGAAGAATTCCAGGAGACATTCCCACTTACAATAGCCTCAAATACAATAAAATACCTAGGATCAAACCTAACCAATGACACCAAAGATCTCTACAACAAAAATTGTAAACCCTTAAAGAAAGAAATTGAAGAAGACAATCAGTAGATGGAAAAACCTCCCATGCTCATGGATTGGGAAAAATAACATTGTAAAAATGTCCATTCTACCAAAATGCTTATATAGATTTAATGCATCCCAATCAAAATCCCCAAGAGTTTTTTCACAGGCTTGGAAAAAAAAATCCTTAAATTCATTTGGATAAACAAAAGACCGCAAATAGCGGAAAAAAAAAAAAAAAAACCCTGACTGAAAAGAGCTATACAGGGGAGATCTCTATACCAGACTTCAAACTATACTACAAGATTATAGTCAAAAAAAACAGCCTGGTACTGGCACAAACAAAGACCTGTTGACCAATGGAACAAAACCACAGATCCAAATCTGAGCACATACAATTTCAGCGATCTCATAATTGACAAGGGGGCCAAGAAGACACTATGGAGAAAAGACAGCATCTTCAGCAAGTGATGTTGGCAAAACTGGATCACCACTTGTAGAAGAATGAAATTAAACCCCTACCTCTTGCCCTGTACAAAATTCAACTCGAGATGTATCAAAGACCTCAATGTGAAACCCCAAACTCTGAAGGTGATAGAAGAAAAAGTTGGCAGCAGACTACAAGTCATAGGTGTAGGAAAAGACTTCCTAAATCATAGAGCAGCTGTGCAAGAAGTAAGGTCGACAATTAACAAATGGGACCTCATTAAACTCAAAAGCTTCTGTACATCAAAAGAAACAATTAAAGAAGGGAAGAGAAGTCCCACGGAGTGGGAGGACACCTTTGCCACAGAAACATCTGACAAAGCATTGATTTGCAAAATATATAAACTACTCAAAAAACAAAGAAGAAAACAAATGACCCACTCAATATATGGAGCAAAGAGCAGAACAGAGACTTCACAAGTGAGGAATTAGAGATAGCTGAGAAACATCTTAATAAGTGTACAACATCACTAATCATTAAGGAAATGCAAATCAAAACCACTTTCAGATATCATCTTACCCCAATAAGACTGGCTAGGATGAAGAAAACAAATGATACCAAGTGCTGGAGAAGTTGTGGGGAAAGGGGAACACCATCCACTGCTGGTGGGAGTGCAAACTCATACAGCCACTATGGAAAGCAGTGTGGAGAACCCTTGGAAGACTTGGAATGAACTTGCCACCCAGCCCAGCCATTCCACTCCTAGGCATGTACCCTCAAAACTCACCCCACTGCAGAGAAACATGCACTGCCATGTTTATTTCAGCTCTCTTCACAATAGCAAGGAGCTGGAACCAACCCAAATGCCCCTCAGCTGATGAGTGGATAGAGAAAATGTGGTACATCTACAAAATGGAGTTCTATGCAGCAGTAAAGAAAGATGACATCACGAGCTTTGCAGGAAAATGGCTGGAGCTAGAGGACATCATGCTGAGTGAAGTAAAACAGTCCCAGATAAACAAACAACGAATGGTATCCCTCATCCGAGGATGCTAGTGCCAATTACCTAGTTGTAAATATTTCTTGTGCATGGCCCCTTGAGCTTTTGTCCAAGCAGTTGGGAGTGATGCATATTGGAAACAACAACAACAACAGAAAGAACTGCATCAAAGAACTGACTGAAACAGTGAACTTCTATTGATTACATTAGAAAGCTATTGTCAGGCCTGGCATGGTGGTGCACGCCTTTAATCCTAGCACTTGGGAGGCAGAGGCAGGCAGATCTTTGTGAGTTCAAGGCCAGCCTGGTCTACAGACTGAATTCTAGGACAGCTGGGACTACAGGGAGAACCTATCAAAAAAAAAATAAGAAAGCTATTGTCATTTTATACTTTATAGTGGTAATTCAAAATAACTGTTCCATTTATACATGGGTATAAATATTGAATATTTCATAAATTATAATAACTAAAGTCAAATCTCTCAGGACATGTTGGCATTAACTAAAAGCCTCCTGTATAAGATTAAAACAGATGGCTATCTCCAGAATAGAAAAAAGTAACATGCTTAAGCTAATTAGGGATACAGAATTCTTGTTAATTTTCAATCTACTCCTGACTTGTATTGAAATCCCAGTTACAGCTATTAGACTAAACAGACAAAAATGTTCTCCATGTTTCCCCCTATTTGCAAGTGATAATTCTGAGATTTTCTCCACATAACAATATAATTTAGCTCAAGAAAAGCTGGGTCCTACCTCCTTGAAACAGCAGTATGCAGTCCAGAGGGAGACAGTCTGAAATAGCCTGGTAAACCCCTTCAGCTGGGTTCCTGTTTATATGTGTATGATACAACTCCTGCCTTCTGGAAAACTATAAATCTGGTTTTAGGGGTCTGGTAAATAAGAGAGGTTGTAGTGACAATTACAAAAACAGAGGGGAGAGGAATATTCCTCCTCCCTCTAGGAAGCAATTTTGCCCTACAGTTAAATAAAAAGCATTGGTATGCTGGGAGTGGTGGAACATGCCTTTAATCCCAGCACTCAAGAAGCAGAGGCAGGCAGGATTATCTCTGTTAGTTCACAGCCAGCCTGGTCTACATAGTGTGGTATAGGCCATTGAGACTAAAGGAATATCCTGTCTCAAAAAGACAAAAAAATAAAAGCATTGGTAAATAAAGGCTTCAGCACCAGCTCTAAGCTGCCCTACCAAGAGCTGTTGGCCAGGGAGGCTTTAAAAGGCCCCGAAACAAAGGCCATTAGCCTATAATTACATAAGAAATGGACAGTAAGACCCTATTGCTGAAGATGTGGTGTGAAAAGAACAGAAAAAAAAAATTATGCTGAGATCCTGCTCTGCAACTCAACAGCTGATCTTCATGCTGTCAGAGAGCACTATACAAACCACTGGAAAGAAATGGTCTCTGAAGCTTTACTACAGACTTCTTCTGCTACACTTTACATGACAAAGAAGATATAGTGCAATAGTGGCAGCCTGATAAATTTATACTCAGAAAGAAAAAAAAAACAAACAAACAATTTGATCTATGGCCTGTTCCCTGGCAGGGTATGATACATGGCTGACATTGTAGCCTTGGTGCCTCCTAATGTCAAGAGGCTCTATTGATCACATTAGAAAGCTATTGTCAGGCCCGGCGTGGTGGTGCATGCCTTTAATCCTAGCACTTGGGAGGCAGAGGCAGGCAGATCTTTGTGATTTCAAGGCCAGCCTGGTCTACAGAGTGAATTCCAGGACATCTGGGGCTACAGGGAGACCCTATCTAAAAAAAAGAAAAAAGATTCACTGTTTGCTACTTTACCATAAATATTTTTATCTGCTAATAGATTATACACTCTAGTGGTGAAAGTCTCGTTTTTGTCTTTACATCTGACAATTGCTTCTGCTTGATAAATAGTGTGGTATGCTACAGATAAGCCTAACTACAAGTAGCATTATGGGACACAAAAGTTACTCTCAGCTGGGTGTTGTGGTGCATGCCTTTAATCCCAGCGTTTGGGAGGCAGAGGCAGGAGGATCTCTGTGAGCTCAAGGCCAGCCTGGTCTCCATAGTGAGTTCCAGAACAGCTGGTGCTACAGGAAGAGCCTGTCTCAAAAAGAATAAAAAAAAAGTTACTCTGTAGCTGGGACTAAAGGTGTGCACCAACCACCAAAACCAGCTAAAATTTTTAATTTTTTAAAATATGCTGGGCTATGATGTAGGGAGAAATAGGCTCTCTGCTTCCTCCAGTATCTTTGTGTATACTCAATGANAAAAAAAAAAAAAAAAAAAAAAAAAACTGGATCTTACATCTCTTACTCTGTCTCACTCTCCTCTCCAAAGCCCAGGGACTCTCACAGAAGAGGTTGATGCATCAGATTGTAAAGGCCATGGAGGGGGTGTGAATTCTGTGATCACAGCAAAAACAGACTAGATTTTTCTCTCTTTTTCTTTTTTTTTTTTCTTTTTTATTTGAGCTACATGTTTGGGTAAGCAAAACTTTTCCACTGGACTTGGGGAACCTAGAGTGTACAAAAACAAAACTCAGATGGGTTTATATGAACATTCCTTATGTTTATTGCATATGTGTACTTACCGATCAAATAAAAATAAAAAGAAAAAATTTACTCCATATAACCAAGTCTGATGTCAAAATTCTGCTGAAGTCAGCAGAAAGAAACACTACGTCTTTGAAATTGCACTAGTCCTCAAAAAGATGAAAGGACTTCCTAGTACCACATCTGTTGTATTGGATCTTTTTTGTCTTGCAGGAAATAGAAATGGTGTTTTCCAAAATTTATGTCTGTTCTGGAAATGGACTTGCCTTCCCTGCTTGAAATAATTCTGTCATCACCCCCACCTGAATATTTACAGAAAGTTTGATTTATTCAGTTTGGTCCCAGAACAAGACTTCCTCAAACCAAGGCACCATTTATCATAGAATTATGGCAGGGGACACTTAATCAGGAAGCCCAATGTTCCTTTCAGGTATGGCAAAGCTTAGAAGCAGCCAGCCTTGCAGAAAGATGGGACAGAATGGCCTATTGAATGTTCAGCTAAATTTTCAACTTGGGTTTTAGGTGCTGTCCTACAAGATGCCATATATTTTCTGAACCAACAGTAGAATAATGTGTAGTATTTGTGAAAATAATTTAAAAATAATGCATAGATATTTGTCTGTCACCAAGGCTTTGAAATAAGATAAGCACTTCTTGCTGTCAACCCCAGTCACAAAAATTAATCTTTTTCTTAATTTACTCATAGTTATACTGAATTACAGAAGTAGTTAACTATTAAGGTGTGTGTGTGTGTGTGTGTGTGTGTGTGTGAGTGTCTGCATATGCTGCATATGTGTGAATGTATGTATGTGTATGTGGGGAGTATGATGGGTACTTAGTGAATTTTTCAATGAATTCAAGGTTATTTAGAAAGACTTTTGCCTCTCATGATTGTGGCAACCATTTATGAGAATAGAGGAACACAAACATTTGGTAACATTCACCAATAGGTCAACACAATGTTCAGAAGGCTCTCAGGATTTAGACAAGATGATTGATCCACAGTGATTAGAGTAATAGACAAGACGGTTGGTTTATAGTGATTAGAGTGGTTTTCTATGGTGATTACAGTGAATTTCTGCCCAAAGACTTTTCTGTCAGCGAGGACTTCATTTCCCTAAACAATAGATGAAGTTGTTTATATTCAGAGTTGACATTGATTACTGTGAATGTGTCTTGAATCTTTGGGGAATTCATATATTCATCCCTTGGTGCTTGTATGTCTAGTGATAATGATGAAAGTGCTATCTCTGGTTAGGTTTGAAAAAGGCCAAAACTGAATACAAACTATTTATTTTTGTGTTTATATATTTGTGTCATCTGGAGGCCAGAAAATAGCCTTGGGTCTCATTCCTCTAACCCACCCACCTTTTTGTTGGAGTTGTTCTGTTTAGCTGTGTTTTGTTTAAGATGAGGGTCTTTCATTGGCCTCAAACTTGTCCAGTAGTCTAGGAGGGGCAGCCTGTGTTCTGTTCTTGTAGGGATTACAAGTGCATAAAACACCACCATGGCCAGGGGTTTGTGTGAGGATTCTGGAGGGCTGAACCCAGGTTTTCATGCTTACAAGATAAGCACTTCATTGGCTTGGTCATTTCCCCAATCCTGGGATGGCAATCTTGATTGTCAATTTGACTGGGTTGACCTCTCTTAGCCTTGGAATTAAGTTACACAAAATGTATATTCTGAACATAATTTTTTAAATGAAAGAATGATTTATTTTGGATCACATACAAAGTGACAGTCCATCATGTTGGGGGATTCACAGTGTCAGTAACTTGAGGCACCTGGTCAAATATACCCCCAGTCGGGCATCAGAGTCAGGACAGCTCCTGCTCAGCTAGCTTACTCTTTTTCATGCAATCCTGGAACACAGTCCAGGAAATGTACCACCCAGTCACTGTGGGTCTTGTCACTTCAAATAAAGTAGCTAAGGCACTGGTGTGACTAGAGGCTAGGCTAGACCAGAGGCTAACCTAACCTAAAGATTCCCTCATGGGTGTGCCAGGAGGCTTGTCCCTTACAAGGTTCTGGATCTCATCAAGTGGGCAATCATTAATAACCATAAGGGTTGTTTCTCCCTGATCACAGTACATTTTATGCCAGGAGCTATTCTTTCTCAGACTTATATAAATCGTTAGGTTTTGAATAAAAAAACATGTGTCACTTTATTTTCAAGCAGGAACAAAGAAAAGTCAAGATAACATAGAGAGTGATAATATAATCTGAAAATGATAATTTGAGTTCTGAACATAATTTTTACCAACAGGTGAGTTATAGTTGGTAAGTGTGAAAGGATTCACTGGACCTTCTGTGATATCTTTTCTAGTAATATTGAACAATTACCTGCTTGTAGATTTTGTGATAGTCCCTGCTTACTTGACTGAGATCACCAAAGAAGGTCAAGTACAAGGGTGGCTGTGTGGATTTGTCTGCTGTGCCTATGTGTAGGAATTGTTTATATTTGGTCACTAGAATAGCAAGAAGCTGAGCAAAAGTAAAACCTAGAACATAAGCTGCCATTTTACCTTACATTTCTTTTGGCTTCATCTGGGGATTGGTGCCACCTACACTGTCTGATTACACGTTTCAAAACATGTGCAGATCTGAAAGGTTGAAGGCAACCCTTTGAGCAGATAGCCAATGGAAAACACATTGTAAATAAAGGTTTCCTGATGTGCAGAGTCCGTTCTCTTCAGCTCCTCAGAGGACCCCCAGAGTAACTGAGGTCGACATGTGTAGACACCAAACAAGCTTGGTTGGCAAATATGGAATTGGCTTCCTTATTTATTCATTTAATCTTCCAAATAACCCAGGTTTATTTTCTGGGATATGTTTTCAGATTAAATTCATTTGGAGAAGTCATTGTCTCTGGTTCTGCTGTATGGGATTTTACCACTTAAGATGTTATAGCACTGGGAGCTGGAGAGAAGGCTTAGTTGGTAAAAGACTTGCTATGTTACAGAGACTCAGAGTTTGGTTCCCAACACCCATATATGGGTGCTCACAACCTGCTCTAACTACAGCTCCAGGGGATCTAATGCCATCCTCTGGCTTTTGCACATACCTGCACATATACACAGACTCAAATTTTTAAATTTTTAAATTTTATTTATTTTTTGTGTACAAATGTACTGCCTGCATGTAAATTTGTGCACCGTTGTCATGCAATGCCACAGAGATCAGAAAAGGTTGTTGGATTCCCCCAGAACTGGAGTTAAAGCCAGTTCTCAGATGCCATGTGGGTGCTGGGGATCGAACCCAGATCCTCTTTCAAGAGCAGTCAGTACTCTTAATGGCTAGGCCATCTCTCCAGTCCCATTTTTTTTATTTTTATTTTATGTGTATGAATGTATTGCCTGCATGTGTGTAAGTGCACCCATGTCATGCAATGGCTGTGGAAAATAGAAGAGGGCATCAGAACCCTTGGAACAGGAGTTAGATGGTTGTTAGCTGCCATGTGGGTGCTGGGATTTGAACCTGGGCCTCCTGCAAGAACAGCCACAGATATTAAGTGCTGAGCAATCTCCAGCCTCTTACACACATTTTTAAAAATCTTTAAAAATAAGTAAAACCAAGGGTGAGTTGTCCCAGAACACTCTGGGAGCTAGGAGCTGAGTTTTGAACACAGAGTGGTGTGCAAGTAGTTGGTTGGCGGCTGATTACTTGCTGCCCATGCAGCAGCTGGGGGCAGAGTTTGAGTGGACCTACGGGTCCTGGGGACAGCGTGAGTTGTCAACAGAAGGCCTGCACAACTAGTAGGCAGCAGATTATGTGCTGCCCGTGCAGCAGCTGGGCGCAGAGTTAGATTGGACTGGTAGAACCTGGGGACAGGGTGAATTGGCTCAAAAGGCTCAGGGAGCGAGGAACTGAGGTTTGAACACAGAAGGTACTTGCACAGGGGCTAAGCAAACAACCCAACCCCCCCCCCCCGAACTGGAATCTCCAACTGGAACTCAGGAGAGAGTGGCCGGCAGCAGAGGAAATACAGTGTTCAGAAGGTGTGATCTGGGTTGCTACCCACCCATCTCTGGCAGAACAGAAAGAGAAAAGTGAACTATACCTTCCAACATATAACCAAAATTGAAAGCTTAAAACCTAGATAAGCCAACACTCCATTCATACGGAGAATACAACAATGACAGGGAAAGGAATCAAGGAAAGCAATCCTTCAACAAGGTGAAGAGGCATTCAAGATTCACATTAGAATACAGGCAAAAGGCTAACCACATGCTGAGAGCACAAAGAAAGAACAATATGGGAAAAGAACAGTACAACTCCACACCAAGCTGTACGGAGCCAGAGGTAACCCAGGACACAGATTGCAAAATAACAATCACAGATATATTCAAAGAAATCATAAAACTAAGGGGAGAGAATGAAAAACTCAGAAAGGACCTAGAGTAAGACAAGGACAAACTTCTGAAAGAACTAAAAGGCGAAAATGACAAATTCTGGAAAGGGCTAGAGGGACAAAATGACAAACTCCAGAAGGAAGTGGAAACACTGAAAAGATCCCATCCTGAAATGAAAAAGGAAACCAATGAGCTACAAGAAAAATTTGAGAAGCTTCAAAGGTGGAAATAGTAAAGAAAACAAAGGAAGAAAAAACAGAAAAAGGAAATCAAACAGTCATCCAATCAAGAGGAAAGAATGGGAAAAAGCCTCAGAAGCAGATGGAGGAAGCAGAAAAAAGAATATCAGACCTAGAAGACAACACAGAACTACTAAAAAGCTCAAGTAAAGACTATGAAAAATTTAAAAATACACAAGAGTGGAGCAACCAGGAAATGTGGGACACTGTGAAAAGATCAAACCTCCACATCATAGGGATAGAGGAAGGAGAAGAATCCCAAGAGAATGGTATTGACCAAATTGTCAACAAAATAATAGAGGAAAATTCCTCAAATTAAAAAAAAGATAAACCCATGCAAATACAAGAAGCAAGTAGAGCAAAAAGTAGACTAGACCAGAAAAGAAACTCCCCCTGCCATATCATAGTTAAAACCCTAGATACCCAAAACAAAGACAAAATTCCGAAAGCCTCAAGAGAAACAAAACCAGTTTCATATAAGGGAAAAACCTACCAGAATCACAGCTGACTTTTCAGCACAAACTATGAAAGCAAGAAGAATGTGGACCAAAGCATTCTCAGTGTTAAAGGACTATGGATGCCAACCCAGGTTATTATACCCAGCAAAAAGTTCAATTCTAGTTGAACGAAAGAGAAAAATCTTTCGTGACATAAACAAGATGAAAGAATACATGTTTGGAAAACCAACCATTCAAATAATGCATCAAGCAACTCAAAGGACAGAGAAGAGGAGCAACTATCCCCAGGCACCTTGAAAGAAAAATTTAATAAAAACAGAAATGCAGAAGTAGAAACTTACACAAAAAATGCAAATGTATAATAAGGTGAAAGGAAGCAACACAAACCTATCAATTATAACTTTAAATATCAATGGGCTGAACTCCCCAATCAAAAGGCACAGACTGGGAGAATGGATTGGGAAACAGAATCCATCAATATGCTCTCTACAAGAAACCCATCTCACCCTTAAGGATAGGCATCAACTTAAAGTGAAAGGATGGAAAAAAATATTCCAAGCAAATGGTACCAAAAAGAAAGTAGGAGTTGCTATCTTAATATCAGAAAAAATGGACTTCAAATTAGAAGCAAATAGAAGAGACAAAGAGGGCCATTACATTATTATCAAAGGGAAAAATTAACCATGAAACCTTCACAATCATGAATATATATGCACCAAACTCTGGTGCACCGACCTTTGTAAATACAACTCTACAGGGCATCAAGGCACAGATTAACCCCAGCACACTCATAGTAGGAGATTTCAATAACCCACTGAGTCCTTTGGACAGATCAACCAGACAAAGAATAAACAGAAAGACATCTGAACTGAATAATATGATAAAGGAAATGGACCTCACAGACATCTTTTGAATATTCCATCCAAGCACCAGAGAATATACTTTCTACTCAGCACCCCAAAGAATATTCTCCAAAATTGACCACATACCTGGATACAGAAAAAACCTGAACAAATACAAAAAAAAATGAAATAACTTCATGCATGCTATCAGACCATTCTGCAATAAAGCTCAGTATCAACACCAGGATAAGCCCTGCTAACTACATGAACTCACAGAGACTAAACAGCACACTCCTGAATAAAGAATGGGTCAAGGAGGAAATAAAGAAAGAAATAAAAGCATTCCTGGAAGTAAATGACAATGACAGTACAACACATCAAAACCTATGGGATACATTAAAAGCAGTCCTAAGTGGGAAGTTTATAGCCCTGGGTGCCTATAAAAAACAAAGAAACAAACAAACAAACATACAAAAAAACAGAAAGAGAACAGAAAAATTAGCTAACACTGCAGCTTAAAACACTGGAAAGGAAACAACAAATAAACCCTAAATGCAACAGACAGGAAGAAATAACAAAAATCAGAGCAGAAACCAATGAAATAGAAACAAAGAAAACAATACAAAAAAAAAATCAACGAATCCAAAAGCAATTATTTGAGAGATAAACAATATAGATAGATCCCTAGCCCAGTTAACCAAAAGAAAGAAAGAGCAACTCCAAATCAATGGAATTCATGATGAAAGGGGAAATATCACTACAGACAGTAAATAGATCCAGACAATCATACAGGAATATTTCAAAAACCTATACTCTACTAAATTTGAAAACCTAAGAGAAATGGATGAATATCTGCAATCAGGAGAATTAGCAAAGATAAACCAAGAGGAGATTGACAGCTTAAACAGACCCATAATATAAGAAGAAATTGAAAATGTAATAAGAGACCTCACACCTAAAAATGCCAGGACCAGATGGTTTCACAGCAGAAGTCTATAAAACATTTAAAGAGGACTTACGACCATTATTACTAAAACTGTTCAGAAGGATATAAGCAGAGGGAAATCTCCAAAATTCCTTCTATGAAATCAGCATCACTCTAATACTAAAAGCAGGCAAGGATGCAACCAAAAAAGAGAACTACAGATCCATCTCATTAATGAACTCAGACGTAAAAATTCTCAACAAAATACTTCCAAACCGTATACAGACCCACATCAAAAAGATCATTCACCATGATCAAGTTGGATTCATAGCAGATATGTAGGGATGTTTCAACATATGAAAATCAGTAAATATCATAAAACACAAAAATGGACTGAAGGACAAAAAACACACCGTCATCTCGATTGATGCAGAAAAGGCCTTTGACAAAATTCAGCATCCTTTCATGATTAAAGTATTAGAGGGAATTGGAATATATATGGCTTTGATTATGTTGAGGATCATTCCTCAACATAATCAAAGCCATATATAAGAAACCCACAGCCAGCATCATCCTAAATTGAGAAGAGTTAGAAGGATTACCCATAAAGGTAGAAACCCCACAAGGCTGCCCCTTGTCACCACTTCAATATAGTGCTTGAAACACTGGCTAAGGTAACAAGGCAACAAAAGGCAATTAAAGGAATACTAATTTGAAAAGAGGAAGTAAAACTATCCCTTTATGCAGATCATATGATAGTTTACCTAAGGGACACTAAAAACTCCACTAGAAAACTCCTATAAATGATTAAAAGTTTCAGAAAAGTGGTGGGATTCAAAATTAACCTAAAAAAATCAGTAGCCTTTCTTTACACCAATAACAAGCAACTGAAGAAGGAATTCAAGGAGTCCTTCCCACTCACAATAGCCTCAAAATCAATAAAATCTCTAGCAATAAACCTAACCAAAACTACCAAAGAACTCTATAACAAAAATTATAAGCTCCTGAAGAAGGAGATTGAATAAGACATCAGAAGATGGAAAGAACTCCCATGCTCATGGATTGGAAAAATCAATATAGTAAAAATGTCCATTCTACCCAAATTTATATACAGATTGATTGAAATCCCAATTTAAATCCCAAGGTCATTATTTACAAGCTCAGGAAAAAAATTCTTAAATTTATATGGAACAACAAAAGACCCCGAATAGCCAAAGCAACACTGAGTGAAAAGAACAATTCTGGGGGGGATTTCTATACCAGACATCAAGCTATATACTACAGGGCTATAGTCATAAAAACAGCCTGGTACAGGCATAAAAACTGACCTGTAGACAAATGGAACAAAACTGAAGATCCAAACTTGAACATATACAATTTCAGGCACCTCGTATTTGACGAGGGGGCCAAAAAGACTCAGTGGAGGAAAGACAGCATCTTCAGCAAATGGTGTTGGCAAAACTGGATCACCACTTGTAGAAAAAAAATAAAATTAAACCCTTACCTCTCACCCTGTAAAAAATTAACTCCAAATGGATCAAAGACCTCAATGTGAAATCCAAAACTCTAAAGGTGATAAAAGAAAAAGTTGTCAGCAACTTACAAGACATAGTTGTAGGAAAAGACTTTCTAAATCAGACAGCAGCTGCTCAGGAAATAAGGTCGACAATTGACAAGTGGGACCTTATTAAATTCAAAAGTTTCTGTACAGCAAAAGAAACAGTCAGGGAAGTGAAGAGAAAACCCACAGAGCGGGGGGGAAACCTTCACTGCTGATACATCTGACAGAGCATTAGCTTCCAGATAATACAAACTATTCAAAAAACAAAGAAGAAAACAAATGACTCACTCAAAAGATGGAGTAAAGAGCTGAGCAGAGACTTCACAAGTGAGGAAATAGAGATGGCTGATAAACATCTTAAAAAGTGTTCAATATCACTAATAATTAAGGAAATGCAAATTAAAACCCCTTTCAGATACCATCTCACCCCGATAAGCATGGCAAGGATCAAGAAAACAAATGATACTAAATGCTGGAGAGGGTGTCTGGAAAGGGGAACATTCATCCATTGCTGGTGGGAATGCAAACTTGTACAACCACTATGGAAATCAGTATGGAGAACACTTAACAGTCTCAAAATGAACCAGTCATCTGACGTAGCCATACCACTTCTGGAATATATCCATCAGACTCTTCCTACCACAGAGATACATGTACAGCCATGTTTATTGTAGCTCTCTTCACAATAGCAAAGAGCTGGAACCAACCCAAATGCCCCTCAACAGAGAAGTGGATAGAGAAAATGTAGTACATCTACACAATTGAGTTCTATGCAGTGGTAAAGAAAGATGACATCATGAAATTTTCAGGTAAATGGATGGAACTAGAAGATATGTTAAGTGAAGTAACACAGTCCCAGAAAAACAAACGACAAATGGTATCCCTCATCTGTAGATGCTAGCACCAATAACCCAGTTGTAAATATTTCTTGTGGGGAATGATGCATATTGAAAAGAACAACAATACCAACAACAGAAAAGACTGCATCAAAGAACTGACTGAAATGGTGACTCTGGTGGGGTGGGAGATTTGGGAGGAGGACACAGGTCTACATTAGATTAATGTATAGTTAATTGATGTGAGTTTAACAGGTATCCAAATTTGCCCAAACTTTGTGTACATATTATATGGTATTTTAGGACTTACTAAGTAAAAATGTCTATATTAAACAACATTGTTTAAAAGGTTTTAATAAAAATGGTAATACATTTAAGCTAATTGGAAATATAAAGGGTTGTCCACATTTGTTTTACTTATAATTTGTATAACAACAACTTTGGGGTTAATGTATACAAATGTTCTCTATAATTTTTGTGTTGTACAGTATCATCTTGTAACATTTTCTTTTACCTGTAGGATAATTTAACTAAAGGAATGAAGTTTGCTCCCCAAATTAACAACATACAGTCAATGATAAACAGCTTGGGTAAATTTAATGAAAGTTTACACCTGGACTCCTGCCTATAGGTATGTGTACTACAACTGCCTTTTTGAGATTCATGGGTCAAAAAATAAAAACATAAAATAAAAAAGGGGGGATATAGTTATATATTAAACCTTTTGTCAAATTTTATAATTTAAAACTTAAAACTAACTATGGGAAAAGATTTGCATGTTCCCACAGGTCAAAATGTCACCAACTTAATGGCTGAGAAAGAAAAGATACAGCTTTGCATTGTGCAGGATGTACCAAGAAATACAAGCAGAAAAGTTGGCCCATCTAAATATTAAAAGGAAGAGAAGCCTCAGACTGCTACAGGCATCAAACACCTCTGTGAATCCTATTTATAACAACTATTTACAATGTGTCCTAATGAACTTTACCTTTCAGGTGCCACAAAGTTTTAATATGAGAGAATTCCTTACCTCCTTTTTCTTTTCTTTTTTTTATTGATGCTTTGTGTATTTCATACATCATTTTCCAATTCAGTTCAGGCATATATCCCCTTCCCTTCCCCCCACCCCACCCCTACCCATCTCAGATCATGCATTCTGGCGTAAGTTTTCTGCATCTTTCTCTGCTTTTTTGTTTTGTTTTGTTTTCATTTTTTTAACAATAAGTGATAATTTGTGAGTACAAGCATCCTTCATGTAAAACCAATTTGCAAGCAGTTGTGCCCAAACCCACACAGCTCATGGGTCCCACCATCCAGCAGGGGGGGGGGGCTTGTATGTTCAATCAAGTTGATCAAATGAGTGTCCAGTCTATATTGTTGTAGTTTCACCATTAACCCCAATCGCAGCCCTTACATTCTACCATGCCCCCTCTTCCACAGATTGTTCCCTAGCCTTAGAAAAGGGGCACAGGTGGATGAGAAGCAAAACACTCTACTTTTTCTGGAGCTGATGTCTTGGTCTCTAGTCAATTCTGGCTGTTTCCTTTCATGGGCTGCCAGCTTGTCCAGGCATAACCTTTCGATCCTACTAATGAAGCACATACAATTAGATATTTAGGTATTTAAACAGTATAATATATAGCCTTTTGATCCTACTAATGAAGCACACGCAATTAGATATAGAGGTATTTAAACAGTACTAATTGTTATGGTAGGTTACTTTGGTATAGACACAGATGTTTGGATGGAACAAAGAAAAACATGATGGTAATGAAGTCATTCCCTAACTGTAAATTAGAGTTGACTGTTATATAGGAAATCTCTTATAAAAGTGACATAGCTGCTTTCTTTAATTGACTGATAAACATAGGAACTGTGAAAGGATAATTCTCTATTCAGAGCCAAATATAATACTAAAGTCTTTATAAGCTGTGTAATTAAGCAAAATATATTAATACAGGAGATCTCTGATATCAGCAATAGATTATTCTCACAAGGAGATGTTGGCTAGGTGATCCAAGCCCCCCCCCCAAAAGGTAAAGGCTTTTTGTCTGCAAACTGGGATACCTGCAAGAAGAGAGGCAGTAAGGCCCTGCTGTCGAAGACCTGGTGTAAGCATGGGAAAGATGTATTGAGACCACACTTTCAAGTGTACAGTTCGTCTCTGGAATGCCAGAGAATGTTACCAAAGGCCACTAAATCAATAAAGCAAATATTGTTCTCCTTGAGTCAAGCAAGACTCCTCTGTCAGCATCAGCTAGACCTCACCTGCCTGGAAATACTCTGCAGCAGTGGCAGCCGTATGTCTGTATATCCCAAATCTAATTGGCTTTTAGCTCTCTCCTTGGAAGAATAATTCATGCCTGATGCCACAAGCTTACATCCTCTAGTGGTTAGGAGATGTTATAAGCCACAGTAAGACCTTGTCATCTTTTACAGAAAAGCTATAGTTCATGGATTAGCATACCATCCAAACCTCTGTGTCTATACCAAGGTAGCCTACCATAATAGTACTGTTTAAATGCCTGTATATCTAATTGCTTGTGCTTCATCAGTAGGAGTAAAAGGTTCTTCCTGGATAATTTGCCAACCCATGAAAGAAAACAGCCTGAACTGATGAGAGACCAAAACGACATCTCCAGAAACAGTAGACTGTTTTGCTTCTTGACCAATTTTGTCCCTTTTCTAAAGCCTAGGGAACAATCTGCGGAAGAGGGGGCATGGTAGAATGAAAGGGCTGTGATTGAGGTGAATTATGAAACTACAGAAATATAGACTGGACTCTTATTTGATCAATGTGATTGTACATACAAGCCCCTCCAGCTGGAAAATGGGGGCCTTGGGCTGTATAAGTTTGGGCATAGCTGTGTGCAAATTGGTTTTACATGAAGGATGCTTGTATTCATTACTTATTACTTATTATTTAAAAAATCAAATAAAAAATAAATAAAAATAAAAATAAGTAAAACCATTATAGTGTGAGGTTTAATCATCTTATGGTTACTCTACAACAATGAAGAGCTGTGAAGACATCACTGGGCAATAGAGAGATTTCTTCTTAACAAGAGGTACTTCAAATTGGTCTTTCTTCATCCTGTGACTATGACACCAGCACATGTGACTCCCGCAGCTATCCTAGTAAGAGGAGATAATGGCAGAATGGCTCCCCACTCTTCTCTACTTAGGACCAGAAGACATGAATCCTTTTATTTGTATTTTCTTGACAGGAATTCATCACATAGTCCTGATTTCATCACATGGAATCTCCTCACTGACTGGCAATGAGAAAAGTGTGTGAATAGTGCCTCCACCACAGAATTTTCATATTTCTACTTAGGATTGACACATTTTCTTCTGTAAACTACAAATGAAGTTTTGAGATTAGTTAGTTCATTCACTCACTCATTCATTTATTTATGCCAAATGCCTCTGGGACTGCTCTTTGGAGGGATTAAAGCTGCCTCCACAACAGGCGGCAAACCCTTTCAAGATGGAAACTATGGAGAAGGATGGGAAGGAAGGAGGGCAAACAAAAGCCAAATGCAATTTGTGTATATATGGAAAACTAATGATCAAACTCATTACTGTGTAAGCCATATAAGTTTAAAGGATGGGAAAGAAAATGATGTACACTAATTCTGCAATAGCAAATTCTAAGATGATACCACTATCTGAATGGCACCTATGTAATATACTTGTTGCTCACAGCTTCAGAAATGGCCCACTCACATTTATTTTGGTTTTATTCAAGTCACTATCAGTCTATGAGAACTTTCTTTCATGCTTTCATGTAACAGTATTATTTTAAGAATATGTCACCTGAAAAAATTTCAAAAGTCACACTAATATTTTTTTTTGTCTCTTTGAGACAGGGTCTCCCTTTAGTCCCAGCTGGCCTGGAGCTCAGTATGTAGACCAGGCTGGCCTTGAACTCACAGAGATCCGCACTGAGGTTTCCCAAAATGTTATATCATATAATCAGAGAACAGTAATGAGGTCAGGGAATACATATTGACACAGTTATGTAATCTTCAGGCCTTATTCAGATTCATGATTTATTTCACTAATGGCATCTTTCTAATCAACGAGATATATTACGTATTATTTTTGTGGCTTTGTCTCTTTTGAACCAAGGCACCTTTACAATATTTCTATTTTGTGGCCTAGAAATTTTTACTTCCTTTATAACATTACTATCTATTTTTACCTACTCTGAATCCACACAGTTTAATGTAGTCTCAGCCTTGACTCTGATCACTATAAAAGTAGATGCAATGTGAATTTTATGGTCCTCTATACCACTCCCCTCCCAGTGACTGATATAGAGATGGTCAGCAATGGCTTGACACATGGAAACTTGTGGAAGAGGACTTCCATCATGTACAGGCCTTGAGATGATGGATGGCCACCATTCACTGCAGGTGCTCTTGTGAATAAGAAATAACTGCATCAGGTGTTAGAAAAATTCATGCATTTTTATTGTACTTCTGTAACTATTATGAAACCTAGACTATCATACCTAAAATTCATAAAGAAAAATGCATATTAGTAGTCATGACAAGGACTTAAAGTGTTCACTTGACTTGCAAATTTCAGGACTAAGGGAGTTGATAAGAGAATATAAAGTTGGAGAGGATGTTGGTTGGGGGATATATGTGTTTTCTGATTATGGAGTGCAAGGAAGTTACTCCACAGTACAGTGTCCATTAATTAATACACACTTCATACCCTAGACAAATCCACTTTCAAGGGATGACAGCCTCTGGGGACAGTCAAGATCCAAACTAGAGCAGAAAAACACTTTTTTATCCCTAAAATTTCATTCACCTACTTCTGAGTCACACACTCTCTTTCTGTACCTTAGGCCTAATGTTTCTCTCCTGTGGAATCATTCCACAGACTCAGATTGATGTTCATTTTTGTAGAACTTAGCAGGACTCCATGTGTGGATCTCATTGTTATAAGGAGCAGCTGTTCAATGTTTATATAATTGATTGAAATGTAGATCCCTTGAAAGCAAAAGAACAAATGTTTTAAGGGTTGAGATGAGTCATTGTAAAGGAGAAACACGATTTTTCAGGAAGAACTAAGATCAGAACAATCCCCAAAGAAAAGAAACGTGGATTCTTACCCTTGGCAAACATAGTTGTTACAAGCATACAAAGAGAATTATCCATAAGTTCTCTTATCAGATGCTAAAACCAGCCAGGAGGAAATGAACCTCAAACCGCACTAATGAAATGTGATCAGCACTCTGCTCTACACTATACAGTATGTTATGCCACCTTTGGTGGACGCATATATCTAAAAGGCCAGCACTGAAGGTTTGTGTCTCCCATATAACAGGAAATCCAGGCTAGCTGATCTGTTAGAGTGGCAGAAAGCCTCATAATATTTACTGGTTAAGACTACAAAATCACGAGTGTGTTGGAAGTCCCACCTTTCCAGTTCTACTGATCAATCATCCAGTCATAGGATCACCCTAGGAAGCCAGGTTCACCTTAATGATGCTAATGAGATGCGTGGACTAGCTGGTGTGTTAATGAGAAATGAGATAGTGAACGTTTCCTGCCTGGAGTCCCACCAACCAGCGCAGTGCTTCTGCCTTCCTTTCTGAATTTCTCAGAAACGCCTAATCTCTCTCCTTTTTTTCTTCGTGTCCCTTCTCTGAACATGCTTTCTTTAAAGCTCTGGGCTGCCCAAGCATCTTGTATTCCTTTACTTTTTCTCTAACGCTTCCTTCTCCCTACCATGTGGCTGCCAGTAGGTCACATTTCTGACCTCCACACAGGCTTTAGCCTGCCTGTCCTGGCTTTTTTCCTCTCCCCTCCGTTCTCCTGCTCAAGGCAGCTGCTGAGATTCCCAGCTCGCCTGCCCCGAGGATTTCTCTTTAAAATTCTAATAAAATTGTCCTAAAGCTTCCATTCTTAAATTGTTTTAATTTTAATTTTATTTATTTATTTTTTTCTATGTATGAATTCAGTGTATGAATACACTGTCTGCACACAGGTCTGTGCACCCATGTTGTGCAATGCCACGGAGGTCAGAAGAGGGCGTCAGATTCCCCGGAACTGGAGTTCTCCTGGAATTGGGGTTACAGATGGTTCTCGGCCGCCATGTGGGAGCTGGGGGTCGAACCCAGGTCCTCTGCAACAGCAGTCGGCACTCTCAACCACTAGGCCATCTCTCCAGCCCTTAAATTGTTTTATGGATGAGATTAAGAACCTTCTAGGGGATGATCTTTCTCCCCATTTCAATTCTAGGGCTACTTTTCAGACTCCACCACCCAATCCGCCATCTTAGTTTTACGTGTGTTCAGGTCCTGCCTGTACAGCTCTACAGCACTGGCAATTCTCCATTCCGAAGTGATGGCCACAGTGACCTCCCTGCCCATGCCCATTTGTTCTGTTGGGTAGGCTTTTGCCAGGAATGTTCCATTCAATACCCTGCAGATAAGAATGGGACAGCATATCCATGAATAAGGTGAACAGTACTTCCTATGCAGCCAATGCACATCTGTAAGAAAAGCATCAAGACCTGAGTGTTGGGGTCTACGAATAGCATGCGCACATGGAGAAACCACATGCATATAATTAGCTCTGACAGAAAGAGGAAGATCTTCAAGGAGGATCATCAGTTAATACTGGATAATAATCTGTTGCTGACATTTGGAGCAGAATTGGAGGAAAAGAATTAGGGCCACTTTTTCAGGCACTGGACTCCCTGAAGGACTTTTACACTTTCAGGTGACTGGTTACAATGTGTCATTCAGATACAACCTTCCAGCATGAATGTCCTAAAATTCCTATGTAGCAAAGAAAAGATCCAAAGTTAGAACCATGTCAATAACGGAAGTGACAAAAATGGTTAAGGAGCATGATGAGAAAAATAAGGTCCCACAGTATCCAAGGGTTAGATATCAGGCTTACTATGTGCTGGAAAGTAAGACTTGGGGAATCATGGACCAGATCAGCAACAGAATCTGCATGCATTAGAAGAGCAGACCAGGGTTCACTCTACCTTCCGATGTAAGCTGTGTGTCCAGTTTATTAGCTACTTTGCTCATTGTTGTGATGATGAAAGCAGCTTAAGGAAGGAAGGATTGACTTAAGTTGATAAGTCCAAGGTGCAGTCCATCATGGTGGGTAAGTCACAACAATAGGAGCGAAAGATAGCTGGTCACATTGCATGCAGTCAGGAAACAGAGTCATGAATTCTTCAGTGTGGTCAGTCTCAGACTTCAGCTCATGGAATGGTACCATCTACATCTAGGGTGGGCATTCCCACTTCATTCAATGTCATCTAAATAATCCCTCAAAGATGTGCCCAGAGAGTTATCTTCATGGTGATTCTAAATCCCACCAAATTGACAAAATAAACCATCACACCCAGTCAGTTAGACCCAGAGGTACAAGGAAGATCATCCAGCATTCATATAAAATCGACCCATGGTCTTGGGGTCAGGCATACCATCACCCTTGTGCACACTGTGAGTATCTGACACACTTGGGCTGTTCTGAGGAATGGGAAGGCTAAGTGAACTCCTAAATTTGTCTCCTAAATCAACATGTTTTCCAGAGAGTAAAACTATTAGAGATTAAGATAGTAACTAAACGACTTGCCATATTAGTCACTTTTCTGTTGCTGGGAAAAGACACCATGACCAAGGTGACTTAGAGAGGAAGAGTTTATTTGAGCTTGTGGTTCCCTAGGGAAGGATCCATTGTGGCTGGGGCGGCATGGCTGAAGGAAGCAGCTGGAGCAGAGGGCCGAATGCTCACATCTTCAAGCAGGCACAGGAAGCAGAGCCGAATGGAATTCCAGCAAGTCTTAGGAACTCAAAGCCCAACAACAGTGATGTGGTTCCCATGGCCACACCTCCTAAAGCCTTCCATATACAGAGACCTTCTCATTCAAATTGCCACATATATCATAGACATGTTAAGGGTTTAGTTATAGAAATTTTAACAAATTAGGGGTGGTAAATAAGAGTATAATAATGTGAATTATTTTTCTACATAATAATAGAAGATAAAGAAATCTATTAAGTTTATGTATATAACCAACTACTAAAAACACATCTTGACATACAATTGCCTATATAATTAAACTATTCAGTAGTGAAAACATCTAAGCAGAAGAAACTCAATAATTTCTAATATTAAGAAGGCAAACCAGGGTCAGGTTTCACGATATGCTTTTAATTCCAACACTCAGGAGGTAGATGGAAGTGGATTTCTGTGAGATTGAGGTTAGTCTTGTCTGCATAGTGAATTTCAGGATAGCCATGGCTACAGGTTTAATAAAAAGGGGAAAAAAAGTCAAAATGCTTATCCTATTACTAGCTGTGAGATTAAGGAATCAGCTTAGATGATTGCCAGTAGATGAGTGGTCAAAGAAAATGTGGGGTACATACACGCTGAGGTTTCATTCAGCCATAGTGAACAAAACTGTGTTCTTTTCAGGAAAATCTGTGAAAGTGAAATTTGATCATTGTGTTATGCAAGTAAGTCAGACCCTGAATGAAATATAGCATTTCCTTCATAACCTAGATTTCTTTTTTCTTTTTCAAGGACATGGATCTGGAAGGAGGACTATTTGGATTGAAGAAGGAGCTTGGTAAGAGAGAGGAAGGAGAGCAAAGAGATGGAAGGTCTTATCTGTGAGGAAATTGCTATGCAATTCCTCTTCATCTATTGGGTAGCAAGAGAGAGTTTCCCATCTGAGAATGTAGTACTGTGAGAGGAAGCCTCAGACCAATGATGATTTCTGGTCTGTCCTCAGTGCCATTGCTGGTGGGGAGAGGCTTGCAGACACACTGTCTTAAGGAAAGGCGTTTCCTTAAGGAAATGTGGATTCAGGTATAGATAGATGCACTTAGATTTATGTGTGTGTCAGTGCAGCTCTGTTCTGCCTTTGGCTGCTGTTCTGGGATGGTAAGTGTGCGTTTTGAGGGTTCCAGAAAAGCCCACAGGTTAGTGGACTTGAAGAAAATCTGCCTGCTGCCTCGGTCAATCCCTGAGGCAGCAACCACTCCACGGTGCTTCTTGCACTGCTTGCTCATCCCCCTTCCTCTCCATACTCTAATTTTCAAAGTTACCAGTTTAGGAATCCAGGTTTGCCCAGAGGTGAGGAAGAGAAGGGACCCAAAGGTGAGATTGATGTCTCTGGGAGAGAAGAGCCGGCACTGGCAACTCTTGGGAGGACAGTGTTCCTGCCGTTTGCTGTGAGTAGTTTCAGGGCTCTGTTGTTGCTGTGGTCACTGAAAACTCTTCCTTTTACACTCCTAACAAACACCAGGAGTGTGTTCTCAAATATTTCTTTTAAAAGCAATTTGCATTTTCAGGGTCACTCCACATCCAAGATCAGCTTTCTGTAGATTTCAATCATAACACATGAATTGCTGAGAACAAAGTCTTGAATTCTCTCCTTTCTCACACAGAAGTCTCTGAGGCCACCTGATTTGGTTTGAACAGAATTCCTGTGTCTGTTGACTTCGTGACAAAGCAGTACACTTCCTCCTGAGAGCCCACTGTTCTATTTTCAAGGCAGGATTGTTTTAATAATAATAATTTGTTTTCAGTTTCACTTGTCACAATATGATTTCATGTATACCAATCAAACTCTGTTTTATTCATTCTGTAAGGTTTTCACAGTACCATTTGAGGTAGGAGACCGCATTGTACATGGGTGCATTCCTGAGCATGCCCAGTGAAGGACTACATTCCTTATCTTGTTTGTTCAATTGAGTTCACAATTGAAGCAAACTGGGCAAATTTTGGATATTCCCAGATCAAGGTCATGGAACTTTGACTTACAAAGTTCAGACAGTAAACAAGGATGCCGCTGGGCATGTTGAGCTTATCTGATAACATTTTAGCTAAAAAGAATAGACACTTTAAGAACACATAATGTAGGATTTTGTCAATAACTGTGCTGCTTCACTTCATGACCGATGCATGTTCATTTCCTCTTTGTAGAGCACAGTACCATCACAGATCTTAAGGTTCTAGGCTAAGGAATAATGTCTGCCAGTCTACCTCCACATTTACAAGCAATAAAAATCAGAATGCACATTCTCTTTGTTGTTAAAATTCAGAGGATGTTTTGCTGTTTAATGGTTAGTGGAATTGGATGTGTAGCATGCTGCCAGGACGCTGAATCACTCAGAGTCTCTCAAAGCAAGCATGAAGGTGATTATCCCTTTATGTCTGCTAAGGCATCAGACATCCCAAGGATGATTTCATCAGAAAACAGCAGCATCTCCTCACTGCATGGTTGCAGCCCTTTCAAGCATTTATGGTATTTTTCTTTCTTCAGAACTGATTGTTCACAAGAGTAAAAAGCCAACCACCCTTCTCTCAAGCAAGCTAATGTGCAAGTTCAGGTTAGATGTGTGCTAAACTCATTTCTGTCCTGTTGAAATAAAGATCTTTGATCCATATTATTTTCCAGACCATGTGCAGTTTCATATAAATTTTCACCACTTTTCTTTGATCTTTTACCTCTGTACATTCTGTTTCTTCCTGTCTTTTTTTTTTCTCATCTTCAAATAAATGGCTGCCTACACTGTCATTTTTCTTAATGAGATCCTTCATTTGTACTTGGTCTCAATCAGAACCTCAAGGAGATAAGATAGAGATGGTTTCGTTTTACTGATCTTATGCTTCCAATAATAAATGAAGTACATAAAACCAGTCTTCTGACTGAAATATAACACTGTTAGGACATGCTCATTGTATTCACGCTCTGAATATGTATTAAGTTAATTGTGGATTCTTAGTATTACCTACTAATATATTTTAGTTTGAGTATACAATTTGTATGTATTAGGTTATTTAATTTATTCTACATTTTCAAATGAATAAATATAATATTTTATGACAACTTGCATTAATTTTGTCAGAGGTCAGTCATATTGTCATTAAGATTCCTTTAGACTATATTAAACCATCCTTTATAAAGTTTTTGATTTTGTTAAGGTACACATTTTTGTTTTAGTTTTGGAACAGTGTTTTAAAAGTAAGTTTAATCATTTGTGAGGAAATGAAACTTCAGAAAGTAGTCAGGAAATGTCATGATCCTTTCTTGGGTTGTTTAAATGTGTTCATGACAGTTAATGAATTGCCTTTTACTTGAAATGTCCCATTTTATTTTCCAGTTCTTAAATGTTCATCAGTGACCTTTCCTGGGGAGACCTCTTTAGATATAGTGAAGAACATTGGTTACTTTATTGTAACAGTGATTATAGGGTGACCATGTAATTGTACAATAATTGCCTGGAATTTAAGCAATTAAAATAGATCAGCAGAATTCTCTGCTAGAACATTTTTGACTAGCAAGAGTGATGTCATTTTCTGGAGAGATGAAACAGTAAACTCTCCCAAATATAAGGAGAGAGATTCGATCTCACCTTTCTTTCATGTGTATGAATAATACTGTTCAGGAGACTCTGCTTTTCTTTTCTTTTTAATTTTTTTATTAATTTTATTTATTTCTGTATGTGTATGAATGTACTGTCTGCATGCAAGTTTGTGCACCCGTGTCGTGCAATGCCGTGGAGGTCAGAAGAGAGTGTCGGATTCCCCTGGAGCTGGAGTTCTCCTGGAATTGGAGTTTCAGACGGTTCTCGGCCGCCTTGTGGGTGCTGGGGATCGAACCCGGGTCCTCTGCAAGAGCGGTTGTTGCTCTTAACCGCTAGGCCATCTCTCCAGCCCCCTCTGCTTTTCTTTAGATAGCTCAATAAGTAATAACTTTTTAATGAATCACACTTTATCAGTTCATTAAAGAATGTCAGAATATCTGGTAGTATGCACAATATGGTTGAGGAATATATGGAGTTAGAAAAATAAGATATCACCCAAAGAAGTATTATCTTCAATAAACCAAAAAAAGTTTGAGCTATAATGGAGAAAGTTGCTACTTCCTGTTGAATTTCAAACACAGAAAGAGATTTGGTATAAAATCTTAAATTAAACTAAGAAGCACAACTGCACCTTCTCAGGTCTACCACAAACTTCAACCTTTCTTTCCCTCCCTTGGGCCTCTGCTTCCATCCTGACTGAGCAACTAGGCTTTACTCAGGATGGAACTTACTGACATGTAGTTAATATACATCTGTTAGAGTGAAGTTTATTCACGCAATTGTCTGTTAAATATCACAAACCTCTATGTATGGCAATAGAATAAGTGAAAGGTGAAATCATACTTTGGTAGACTAATTTCCCTTATATGTGAAGAAATAAGAATATGTGACAGCAAAATGGAGCTGTCAGTAATCAGATATTCTTTTTAACGGAGGATAAGGAATACTAAAGGAGCCAGCAGGCATTTGAGGCCAGAGCCAATTTTTCTTTCAGAATGATTCCAATGGACTATAGAAGAGAAGACAACGATAATTAGTTAATATCCTATAGGATAAATGGAAACAGGGCCTTGGCAGAGAAGGTGACTCCTCTGTAAGTGAGACCATGTCTTTAACCCAGTACGGGGATGTAAGAACAGTCTGGTGGAGGGACACACAGATCCACTTCCTCCAGAATCTGTCAGTTAGTGACCTCTTCCCCTTTACCTGAGGACTCACCCAATGGGTTTAAAGGAGCTTGTCTCAGTGACCATCTTTTGGTGATAACTGCTATGCGCCACCAAGCATATCAGTCCTGAGCATTCCTGAAGTAAGTATGTTCCCAGAGGAACCTTGAGCCTGGTGTGCCTGTCTTTTATTTGGGGTTCATTTGAGCCTGCATAGATCCAACATGTGCCTTCATAGATTCAACATATATGCACCATTTTTTTTTCCTTTTTTCTAACACCGACATAAAGTTGGAGGGGTGGGAAAATGGGCCCAGATCTGGAGGCTGTTAGGGAGATTGGGGGGAATGGACATGATCAAAATACAATATATGGAATTCTCAGAGCATTAACAAAATATTTTATAAGTGCTTGTTTGAACAATAATACTAGAAACTAAAATATTTCAGTTAGCAGCACTTGTTTGCTTTTTGAAAATAGTACTTCACCTTATAATTTTCTTTCATGGAAAGAAACCCTGAGATAGATCTACTTCAGGATATTGCTGATAGCAAGTCTTCCCTGCACACACCTTACAATGGCATCATACCTCTTGGTGACCACTGGCAAGTGCTGTGCTCAATTCGCATGACCCAGAAAAGCTATTACAATTGTGAATGTCTTTTCTTCTAGTTTCCTGAAGTGAAAATTTTTTCATACAAAAATTAGAATTATATAATCAATTTAATTTTCCTCTAATTAATATAATATAATTAATTTCTTGCTGATGCTCACAAAACTCCCCAATGTCTTATTCTAAATATTTCTCCTCAAGATTGTGTCTTTCCTATAGATTTAGATTCTTCCTATTTTGTCCCATTAGTGAAACTATGATAGATGAAATGTGTTGCTCAGTTTTTGTCTTCCAACTCTGTTTTGTTTTAGTAAATCCTCCTTTTGAGTACCAGTCTTCTGCTGAAAACCACCACATATCTATTTATTTATTACTGTGCTTTAGCTGTGTGTGTGTGTGTGAGAGAGAGAGAGAGAGAGAGAGAGAGAGAGAGAGAGAGAGAGAACAGAGAGGTGTGGCATGAGTGCATCTATATGTGTGGAAGTCAGAGGACAACTTTCTGTGGTTGGTTTTCTCTGCCCTCTTTCCTGGCCGGTTGTGTACTTCAGGCTGGCCAGCCCATAAGCATCTGGATGATTGTCTTGGTTCCACTGGAGTCGTTTCCCCACAGGAGTGTTGGGACTAAAGATGCCTGCTACCACATGCAGCTATTTAACATGGGAATTGGGGATTGGGGATTGGAATCCGGTTGTCAGGCTTGAACCCCAAGTACTCTCACATCTTGCTGACTCAAATAATTTTTTAAGACTAAAACTCAAAGAATAAAGAGCAGTTCCATAGGTTTTTTTTAGCTACTTGTTCATCAAAAGCAGAAGAGTACAAATAGAAGAAAAGAGGGCCAGCATGTACTTGAGATGACCTGACAAGGGAAGCATGGTATTTACCATCTTATGACTATTCCTGATTGAGTGTGCAAATGATTACTATCAGATGTACAATGGGATATAACATTCACAGTGATTAAAGATTTGCATATCCCATGTCTTTCAATGAAAACAGATGTAATACTTATACTGCATTCTCTCAACTAACTCCTCCTCCAGAGCACAAAAGAGGAAGCCCACTAAGACGAAAGAACCTGTGTGCTGGCTCCAGCCTTTTCCCAGACTTTGGAGTGTACTGTGTGCTTTCACTCTCATGTCTAACAATCCTCTATTTTCACTATTACTGCAACTGTATCTTGCTCAGTTTATTGGTCAAGACACACAAAAAACTGGACATTGCATTGTGAGACATCCCAAGACCCCTTTTGTAAGGACTGTAACAACAGTCCTTACAAAAGTCAAATGCCTAAGATAATTTAATGCCTGTCAATACACAAATAAGTCACCAATTAATGAGATAGTATTCAGCCAGAAACATAACGTGTGTTCTTAAATGCTACAAAGGGATAAACTTCAAAAGCCTTTGGTAAGCAAAAGAAGACAAACACAAAACACCACTGACTATTGCTACCATTTAGATGAAGCACTTGGAATAAGTAAATCCATAGGGTGAGCATTCACCTAGGGAATGGAGAACAGATGGGTGAATCATGATAAAAAGAAAGGAGAAATACAGGGTGACACACAGATAGAAAACAACTCCAGTATCCATGACATGAGTGGAACCCCATTTCCTAGGATGACGAGTAGTAAAAATAAGCCTGATGAAGTTAGTTATGAGAATAACCTTTGACATGACACGGTACATAGAAAATTAGAATGCTGCCCAGTGCACAGAATTTAAAATCTAAGATACAAATATGTGTCATGTTGAACATAACAGAGATGGATTCTGAACTGTATCTAGAAATATTGAATTAGTTTAATGAACTTCATCTGACTATTGACTAAAAAGTGCTACAAAATTAAGTTTCTCACACCACAGACACAAGATGTACATAAATATTTGTATGCTCAATTTGATTTTTTATTTTTAAAAAGTTCAGAAAATGAGGGGCTGGAGAGATGGCCTAGTGGTTAAGAGCACCGACTGCTCTTACAGAGGACCCAGGTTCGATCCCCAGCATCCACATGGCAGCTGAGAATCATCTTTAATTCCAGTACCAGGGGAATCTGATGCCCTCTTCTGACCTCTGTGGCATTGCACGACATGGGCACACAAACCTGCATGCAAACAGTACATTCATACACATACAAAAAATAAATAAATAAATAAAATTTCAGAAAATGAGAGACTTTTTAAAGATAGAAACTGAATAATCTCCAATGCACATGAAACTGCTTTTCCTGCCTTTTAATTGAAGTAATTAATAGAATTAATAGTGATTACATTTTCTAATGAATACTTAATTGACTCTCTGGGAAACTACTTTTGATTATAACTCATTACCAAATAATTGCATGCTGTGTGGTGATTTGTGTCATGCTGTTAATTCATACTAGTGAAAAGGGCCAACATTTTCAAACCACAGCTCTGGTCTCCTATATGAATGCAATGCATTTTGAGGAAATTGAAAGTTAATATCAATCACCTTAGTTTTTTGATTATGTTGAAGCATTATTGATGAAGTAGAACTATCTATTCTACTTAGAGAAGACATCAATATTGAGAGAGCAGCCAGGCTGAAAGTTCCCTCTTTTAGATGACAGATTTCAGTAGAGTTGAGGGCTAGATCTCTAATGATAATCAGATGATTATCATCATTGGATGGATGGATGGATGGATGGGTAGATAGATAGATGATAGATAGATAGATAGATAGATAGATAGATAGATAGATAGATAGATAGAACACAGAAGTAGAACTGAGCTATTAGGGTGAAGTAGAATGGAGACAGCAAGAATGAAGACAGGGTCAAAAGAAGGTGGTAGAAAAATATGAAGATAGTCCCATGTTCTGTGTGTGTTTAAATTAAATTACTTTAATGAAAAATTAGTATATTAATATATCAAAAACTTAACAAAAGCAGTTAAATACTATACCCATTCTATACTGAATACAAATGGCAGATTTTCTTCCTTTGCTGGGAGTAAATTTATCCAATATGAGCCATTGCTCTAAAACTGACAGTCAAGCAGGGTTCTGCCCTGGTTATTGCTACAGTGTGAACAGAAGCCAGCCTCACTGCTCCACATTTCCTGAAGTCCAGTGTGTGCTTCAGTCTCAAGATCCCTGATAACAGGTCCTGTGATCTTTGAGCAAGCTGCTTATCACATGTTACCTTCATGTGGAAAAATCCACTTTGAATTAGGCACTAGTTTTCAGTTAGCATCCATCAGGACACAATGTGGAAGTCATGGTGTTCCTCTAACCCTGCCCCAAGAGGGAGCAACTTGTGGCCCAGGAACATGATGCTAGGTGGGGCAGCAGCATACAGGGTGTAAGACTGGGGTCTGTGATTGGCTCTGAGAGATGAAGTCATTTTGCTTATAAAAGTGACTTTCAGCAAGCAATAAAGTGAGTTCTCATTAACCATCATCACAGAATTCCTGGATCTGTTATTTACACATATACAGGCCAAAGCAGGCCTGGATTTTGAGTATCAGAGGCTACTGGGTTAGATGGGGATAAATCAGATCGCTAACCTGGTAAGCTACCATGAGGTTGGACAGAGACTAATCAGGTCACCAACCTGTGGAGTGGTTTGTGAGTGGGTGTAGGCTGAAGATCAGCCATCAGCCATCCTGTCCAGAGGCCAGCAGTTTCTGGGCAAGTGGGATGGTACGGCCAGACAGGAAGCATTCCGCTTCCAAGGCTAAGGACCTGGCTTTGGAAGTACCTCTCAGGTCTGGTTATGAAAGTGACCAACTGACCTCTGCATTGAGCAGTCAGTTCCTCAGCAGTGACCACAGCTGGCCACCGTTCCCCTTCCCTTAACAGGATTGTGCTGTACCTGCTCCTAGCAAGACCTTCAAGACATGTCTCATTGATAACACCAACAACCACAGCACTTGGCTTGTTGGTATGAACTGAAAATTGATGAAGACACAGCTTAGTCCCTGGCAGAATGGAAGCCCATAAATGACCCATGTCAGAAAGAGGATGAGTTGTCTTCCACAGACACACAGGACTCCCCAGTGTTGCTGTGCACTATGGCCAGCCCTGATGAGCAGTTTGCATGTTTGTGCCACCCTAGAGAGAAGAGTCCAAGTGAGCTACAGTGTCACAGTGCCAATAGCCAGGAAAGCAAAGGTTTATATTACAAAGCAAATTAATATACTCTGGCACTTGTAGTGAAGGTTAAATGCCAAAACTGGCACAGAACATGTTTCATCAGCTTGAACTCAAAAACTAATCATTTTGGAGGGGTTGCATATAAAATGTAAGTTCAGAGAAGAACTACAAGTGAAAGAATTTAATAAATAATTTTGAAATGAATGCATTCAGATTACTATCTCCTGGGTTAATGATATCTAAGCTTGATTATTAGGGATCTCAAAGCTTTTGTGTGTTTCCTACTAGTCCATATTACCAACAGTCTTAAAAGATAAAGATCCTAGGCTTCATAGCACACACTTTAATTATAGCACCCAGGAAGCAGGGGCAGAAGGATCACTGTGATATCAAGGCCAGTATGAAATAATTGTGAGTTCCAGGACTGCAGGGGCTACAGGGAGACCCTGTCTCAACCAAAACAAAACAGAAGAAAACAAAAGTTCTTAAAAGAATACTCCATAGAATCAGAAACAAGGCCTGTTCAGATGTGCATACTTGAGTTTATCAGTCATAACCTACTATTCAATTATAATTTCCTCTGAACCTGTGTTTCAATATAATGGAATAAAATTACAAACATAGGCTGTGCTATAGCTTAATGATCAAGATGTTGCCTAGCAAGTAAAAGTCACAATATCTCATAACGCAAAAAGAAGAGTTTTAAACACATTTTATATGGTATAATATATATTTTTGATATGCATGTATTTAGAAATACTATATTTAACTAATACTTTATAGACATACTTTATAAATTCTCTATATAATTAATAAAAGTAACTAGAAAAGAAATTGCAAGTATTATTTTAGGCTTCTCAGCAATTAAGCCAGTATCTTAAACTAACATGATGCATTTATTTGTTGAAATCAATCAAGGATTACTTCTCAAAGTTTCATTGGTATACTGTCTGATTCTCAAAGTCTTCCAGACAGGTTCAAAATAACATGGCCAACTCACTGATCCTACGGATGTTATTTAGATTTACACAAGCAGCTTTGATCAATCTCCTGTCACCTGGAGTAAAGAAATAATATCTTTGTAAGAAGCAGGTAGATGCTTGAGGTGGCAGCCAGTGCTTTTAATAACATTGAATGATGGCAGGAAAGAGTGTGAATCCCATGTGCTCACTATAGCTTGGTTAGAACAACAATGCTGTGTTTTCTCCCTACATTCTTGTAATCTGTCAAAGGTACATCATATTCTCAGGGCAGAAATTTTATTGGCACAGATGGGCCAGCACTAGTTTAAGCCACATAAACTTATATATATATATATATATATATATATATATATGATTTAAGGGAAAAGTATTAAATCACCACCCCCTGAAAAAATACACAATATCTAAACATGAGTGTGTGTGTATACCTAAAGGGTATATTATAAGAAAAACCATGCTGGACAGGATAAACCTCCCTTCAAGTTGTTGGTCATGGTAGTCCAATAGACCCCCCCCCACCAAATAGCACAGACTATTGCCACAACCCTTGATCACCTGCCAGAACGTGAAGGTAAGACCCAATTGCTGAACACAGGACTTGGAGTAATGGTGTTGGAACTGCTCTGGAAGCCAAAAGATGAGCTTTCATAGTTATAGGGGATACTATGCAAGTTGATAATGTAGAAAAATCAATCAATGTTCCAACCAAGCTCTGAAGCCCAATAACCACAATGATTGGCACAGCAAACTATTGGTGCAGTAGTGTCACTTTTACCTTGGGGGGGGGGAATCAATAGCTATCTAATTGTACATAAGTTCCTTTAAATGGGAACTCATAGGTAAAATTGTAAAAATAGCCAAGCATACATGGCTGGAGAAGTCATAGATCCTAGAGAAAACCCTATCTCTGGCATATCTCTAGACAAATGGAATTCCTTACTGTATGCTAAATATGGACCGGCATATTTACAGACAAATATACAATACAACACTCATCAAAGAAACTTCTTTGGAAACTGATAGAGATTATTACAGAGTTCCACGACTGGTCCCACACAGAGAATATATGCCTGAGAGATGTGCCATCATAAGTGACACATCTGTAGTGGAACCTCTATTCCTAAAGGCTCATGGAACTTAGTGGAAGAGGGTAAGAGAAGACTACTTCATCCCTCAACTGTCACTAGTGAAGCTTCCTCATACAACAGAGTGTGATGCACACAGAAGACCACAACTGGCCAAGTTTTAGAGAATAAGACTATAGAGTGTGTGTCCCTGGGTAGGACTCCTACATTAAACCTGACCCACCCATGGCTCAGGGAACATTGCAGAAGATGGGGCCAAAAGACTCTATGGAGCTGGTTTAGTACATGAACATAGGGAAACAGAGGCTTTCAGGCTACTGGGAGCTTGCTCATATGAAACTGCAACAGTTGTGACAGTGTCCCCAAGACTCAGGTCATATCAATCAGACAAAAAGTCAGCATAGAACAAGGTAAATATGAAATATGACAGAATGCATGAAGTCTCGTGGGGTGGTGTGTAGAGCACAGTCTAAATTCAATTAAGAACTATTATTTTAAATGCACAAAAACTAAATAAATATTTTTTAAAAAATAAAGATAAATTTTAATTTTTATTATATGTTTATATATAAAATTTAAAAATACATATTGTACCTAGATGATTTTAATAACTAAGGGTGATTTAAAGTATTATTTATGCAAGAAGTCTAAGTGTCCAGGGAGATTATTTTTTGAATTACTGATAGGAAAATGGAGATTACTTAGAAAATGAAGGATCCTGAAGACATAACCCAGAATACAAATGGAAGAGATGGTGATCTCTAAGATATAAAGATCTTCCCACAATCATTTGTGGTGATCCTTGACAGCCAGCTCCCTTAATGATGGGACACTGCACATCACATTAATGGCCAGAAGCAATTTCAAAGGACCATAACGGTCAAGATAACTAAATTTATTTAGTGCATTGTTCCTCAGAAACACTTCCTTAACTTCTCCTCATATTTACTTAAAAGGCTTCCTTTGGGCCACATAGGATGGCACCTGCTTTTAGTAGAGGCAGCGAGATCACTGCAAGATAGAAGCAAGCCAGGTCTACATAACAACTTTCAGACCAACTGGGACTACAGGGAGATGAGCATGTGTATATAGCTGAAGACTATATAACAAAAACAGAGTGTTGCCAGGCAGGAGAAACCTCTCTTTGATTTCTTGGTCAGGATACTCCAAGGGACTCCCAAAATTACATAGGCTATTGCAACAGCCATTGACTGCCACCAAGAACCCAAAGGTAAGACCTTCTTGCTGAAGATAGGAAACCTTTGGAAACATGACTTGGAGCAATGGAGCTGGAACTGACCAGGAAGCTTCCTCCAGGAAGACTAAGCTCTCAAGTATCAAAGGACACTACAAGTTTCCAAGGGAGAAAAACAATCATTGGTCCTCCTCATTTGTAAAGCTATATAGTAAATAACAATGACTGATCCAGCAAACAATTGCTTTTGGTACAGTAGTGTCAGTTTTCACTTGAGGATAATCAACAACTGTTTAATTGGAATTAAGGCCCACTTAATGGGAGGAACTCATGTGTGGTACTATAAACATATCCAAGCACACATGGCTGGAAAGGTCATAGATCCTAGAGAAAAAAACACTTTTACTACATCCCTATGCCAATGTAATTTCTCACTTTATTCTAAATATGCAACCTCATATTTACACACCAATGTAACTTTAAACACCCCTCATCAAAGAAGCTTATTTTGGCAGCAGATGGAGACTATTACAGCATCTCCCAACTGGTTAAATATAGAGAATATGTATCCGTGAGACACTTAACCCTTGGAAACACATCTTCAATGCAATCTTGACACTTAGAATGAATGCATTGCTTAACTTTCTCCAAAGAAATTTCCTCATCCAGCAGATGGCGATTAACAGAGACCCACAACTATTTACATGCATAGAACAAGTTGCCACAGAGTACTTATTCCTGAATAGGGGATCTATTTCAAACCTCTGCCTTCAAAGGCTCAGGGGTCGCTGCAGAAGAGAAGGTGGAAAGATTGTAAGCTATCTAATTGTACATAAGTTCCTTTAAATGGGAACTCGTAGGTAGAATTGTAAAAATAGTCAAGCGTACATGACTGGAAAAGCCATAGATCCTAGAGAAAACCCTATCTCTGGCATATCTCTAGACAAATAATCTTGCTGTCCCATCTGCTTCCTCAGTTCTGGGACAAATTCACAGAAGAGGCTGTCACAGTAACAGCATGATAGTCCTACTTAGCGTCTTAGTATAATAATATCTTCTGCTGTTATAATCCACATATTACTGAATAACAGACTTTGAAAGATTTTCTTAATCTTTCAAAAGCTTTTTGTGATACATCACAGATTAATAGTTAATGCACATTGCAAAGCAAAAGGTTTTTCAGAGGAATTCACAAGAAGATCATGAATTTCTACTGCAGGACCAGAATAAGAACTTGGGAATTACTGAGCTACATTAGTGTAAAAAACATTTATGGAATCAGTCTTGGAATTTAATGTGTGTTTTTGTTTTGTTGTTGTTGTTTTCGAGACAGGGTCTCCCTGTAGCTCCAGCTGTCCTGGAACTCTCTCTGTAGACCAGGCTGGCCTTGAACTCACAAAGATCTGCCTGCCTCTGCCTCTGGGGTGCTAGGATTAAAAGCATGCACCACTATGCCTGGCTTTAATGTTTTTATATAACATGAAGGTGATAATTATTTTGTTACAATTTGAATTTATGTAAGAGTCTAGTAGCCATGTGTTCCTCTGCTTATTTTACTTTTGTAAGAATTTGCAAACTGATTTTAACACACAATATCTAAGTCAATGTTTTGCTATGTGAGTGATGCATCTTAACAATAAAGGCATTTTTGGCAACTTTAAAAATATCAGGTGACTGTATTATAATATATTTATATATTTATACAAAGAAAAACAACCTGAGCATGGTGGCACATACCTGTAACTCCTGCATCAGTAAGGCTGAGGTGGAGGGATAAGAAATTTAAGGCTAGTTGTCATTGAAAAATAAATAAATAAATAAATAAATAAATAAATAAATGCAGAAAAGAATAAAGGAGATGTAGTTATATAAATGACAGTTTTCATTTAACTATCATTGATCATAAATATCCAAGATAAACTGAGTGGACTATAATCAGAACCAAAATGAATTGTTAGTCTGATATAGTTCCAACTAGAAAGAACAAATTGTGGTTAATCACTGAAAACCACAGGATAAAGTAGGTACTTTTAAAATCAATTTCTGGGGCTGGAGAGATGGCCTAGTGGTTAAGAGCGCCGACCACTCTTACAGAGGACCTGGGTTCGATCCCCAGCACCCACATGGCGGCCGAGAACCGTCTGAAACTCCAATTCCAGGAGAACTCCAGTTCCAGGGGAATCCGACACCCTCTTCTGACCTCCACACCATTGCACGACACGGGTGCACAAACTTGCATGTAGACAGTACATTCATATACATATGGAAATAAATAAAATTAATTAAAAATTTTTTAAAAATAATAAAATAAAATCAATTGCTTACCTAGTTCTCAAGGTTACACACTTTAACTGATAAATGAGAGCTTGACATAGGCACACCAAGAAGGAGCTAGTACTTAAAAGACTGATGATAGAAGAGATCTAAAGAAAGATGAAATGTGAGGAAAGGTTTTCCTGTGCCTGTGAGGCTTCCAGTGAGGAGAAGAATATAAACAGTGAAATGCTTTCTTGAATTTCTCATTTATTCATGCACCAGACTCCTCCATCTGTGGTAAACACTATGATCAGGATGGGAGCAGGGGTAGGAGTTATGGAATAGAGCAGGTAGGAGATAATTTCAGGTAGATTGTCTTTCTTTTGCCCTTGGTGATACACTCAATTACATTAAGGGATAACGAAAATGTCAGAAGCCCCCTTTACTTCTGTAATCTACTGCTCTTCCTTCATCTATTTACTGAAGAATAGTCCCAATACATGCTGAGAACCCTGCTGCAATAAACTTCTAAATATTTCTGAAAATGTTGCAGAAGGATTTATTAGGTTTATTTCCTTGGGGAAAAAACCAAATCTCACTACTCAGAGGAAGTCTTTGTAATACATTGGTATGAAAATTATAGCATCAGCTGCAAAAAAAATAATCAGGGTCAAAATGAAATACCCCATTAACTGAGATGTGATGTATGAATGTAATTGTTAGATAAAGTTATCACATGTAAACTTGATTATCTGAATTGATAATTTTACAGTCACAAACATAAACATCTTTAATAATATTAAAATACATTCATAATGTTTTATGATCAATAACAAAAATACATTTGACTAAGATGACTTATTAATTTAGCTATCTCCTTCTTTTAAAATATAATCAAGATGATATTTAAAGAGAATTTAAACCAGGAAGCGGTGACAAAATGACAGTAATAACAAATATATAATCATATTAATAAAGAATATCATAGACAAATGATACAGAATAAAACAGAAAGTAACCTGAAGATAAAGTTCAAGAACTCCATCTATCTAGATGGCTTTGTAGATAACAACCACCTGCCACACAGCCTGATTACCTGAATTCCACACTCAGGACCACAAGGTAGAGAAAACCAACTCTTGAAAGTTGCCCTCTGCCCTCCACATCCATGCTGTGACTCACACACACACATATCTATACACATAAAATAGATAAAATATAATAAAATAAACTCAAGAATTTTATGACTGTCCTTTAAACAAGAGTAGAACAATAATCAATATAGATAATTTATACTATGTGTGAACACTGGAGATGAGGCAATGTATGCATACACATGTGCAGACTTGTTATACTCCTGTACTCTTGATGTCATAGGCTTGCAGCTTAGGAGTACCATGTAAGGGAGCCAAAAGTGTTAGAATGAAATAAAAGGCAAAACCTTTACACCCAGGGCTCAGACTTTGGATGGGAATCCACTCAGCTAAGTACTAGGGCAATGAACTGCTTCCATGAAGAAAAGCCTCCATGTCTCATCTCTCTTCAACAAACACAAACCTAGATACTCTGACTGACATGCCACAGACTGGAAGAAGACAAGGTCTATGTGCACTGAAGAAAGCTGTTTGCCAGGGAACAGTATCTGGGATTTCTGGTCTGCTCTAGGAGCTGATCTTATGTTTCGATGCCTTAAGTTTCTGTAGGATGGATAATCTAGTTTCAGGAAAAGAATATAAAATACACAAACATTAGCATATAGTGAAAATGATCAAAAAAGTCATGAACTATTACTGCAGATTCCCTGTCTCCTGATTTCCCCTGAGATCCATTTACTGGAAACATTCAGCAAGCCCTGTGGATGCCCAGGACCTGCATGCAGCCTCCATGCAGGTACTGTCTGCCCTTCCCAGGCTCCAACTTGCCGGAGCAGAGCTCCAGCTCCTGCTTCAGCCCTGAGAGATGCACATCTTTTTTTTTTTTTTCCTGTGCTTCTCTTACACTCTGCAAAAGAGGAAGGCATCACTGATGTTTACTTAGACATTTAAAGGATGCAGAAAAGGAGGCAAGGGACTGAGGCTGTCAAACTCCAAGGTGGCAAAGCTCTGGACAGGACAGGAAGGATCCAGTCAGAAGCTATGCTTATGTGTTGTATCGTCCCTCTGCTGTGGAAAAATCAGACAGACAGCAAACAAAGCAAGCACTTCATCTGGAAGGCTGAAGAACCTGCTCTTTAGTTTGCATGTGCTCCCAGATGAGCTCTTGCTTTGAGATTTCTGGGCCTGAGTTTGAGTATGGCGGAGTAAGGCTCTGATAGGGTTTTTCCACATCATAATTTAATGATTGCCCTTTGGTCCTATTACCCAGCATCTATATGATTCTTTGCACAGATGTACCATATTATCTCTGGAAGTTCCTTTGTTGGTTACCTGGTCACTGCTACTTACAAGTAGTTATCTCAGGTAAGATTAAGTCATCTGACACCATTTGATTTATAACTAGTCCAAGAAGATTGGGCTTTTCAGAAGCTAGTCAAATGGTTGTTGCAGTTTAGAGAAACAGATATCATAAGCGGAGATTAAGGCATCTGTCACACTTGATCTGCACTGGGCTAGGATACTTGTGAACAGTTATATTATTTAGAAAATTTCACAACTTTTCCATTTTCTTAGTTTCATTTCCTTACCTGTAGTTAAAGATTTATAGTTTAGAAAATATCACAGAGCAGTGAGATATTATAGAGCTGTAAAACATCGAAGACCTGACGTTAACATGGGAAAGATGTATTGAGACCACATGTGAAAGTGTACAGATGGCCTCTGGAATACCAGAGAGTGTTACCAAAGGCCACTCAACCAATAAAGCAAATACGGGTCTCCCTGAGTCAAGCAAGACTCCACCGTCAGCACCAGCTACACCTCACCTGCCTGGAAATACTGTGCAGCAGAGGCAGCCATATGCCTGTATATCCCAAATCTAATTTGCTATTGGCTCTCTCCTTGGAGGAATAACCCATGGCTAATGCCACAAGCTTACATCCTTTACAGGTTAGGAGATGTTATAAGCCACAGTAAGACCCTGTCATATTTAACAGGAAAAAATGTAATTCATGGATTAACATATCATCCAAACATATGTGTCTACATCAAAGTAACCAACCATAACTATTAGTGCTGTTTAAATACCTATACATCTAATTGCTTGTGCTTCATTAGTAGGATCGAAAGGTTATTCCTGGACAAACTGTCAGCCCATAAAAGGAAACAGCCAGAATTGGCCAGAGTCCAAGACAACAGCTCCAGAGAGAGTGGACTGTTTTGCTTCTCATCCACCTGTGCCCATTTTCTAAGCCTAGGGAACAATCTGCAGAAGAGGGGGCGTGGTAGAATGTAAGGGCTGCGATTGGGGTGAATGGTGAAACTACAGCAATGTAGTCTGGACACTCATTTGATCAACTTGATTGAACATACAACCCCTCATCCCCTGCTGGATGGTGGGGCTGTGGGGGTTTGGGCACAACAGCCTGCAATTTGGTTTCATATGAAGGATGCTCGTACTCATGGATCATCACTTATAGCTAAAAAATGAAAAAAAAAAAAACTGAGAGAAAGATGCAGGACAGTTATGGCAAAATGCATGATCTGGGATGGGGTGGAGGTGGGGGGAAGGGAAAGGGAAATATGCCTGAACTGAATTGGAAAATGATGTATGAAATGCACAAAGCATGAATTAAAAAAAAATCACCAGGAAGTAACAATCACAGAGTAGTAAAAATATCACAACACAACTGCATTTAAGTAATCTACCTAGTAAGTAAAACAAAATAAGAAGCTACAAATGCCCTAAGCATACAAAAACACTATAAAGTATAAGAATACACTTTGGTAATAAGAACATACCTTTTTCTCATCACCTGGGGGAATGTCACTACTGAAACCCTGCATGGCTGCTTTCCATATTAAATGGTTGGACAAACACAGAGATCTGAACACTGTACACAGGGATAACTCATGAAGAAGAATGATGCTGTCATATGCCAAGCACAGTCAGGGTTGCCAAGCCCAGGAGGAATTTGGAAGTGTCCTTCTGCAGGTTCACAGGGCACCCTGCTGGCATGTAGTCACAGAGCTCTGGCAATGTTTCTATTACTCTCAGACTTCCAAGTAGCTGCTTTTTTGTAGTCAATTGCAACACTTCAAAACCATTAAGCCCCTTACTGCAATAAAGCTCACCTTCAGGCCCTCTGCTGTGTTCCTCTCAAACTTGGCAGCTTCAGGTTACTAATGGAGAAAAATTAAATGTGCTATTTTTCTTGAAGAGTATACAATTAACACAAATCCTTTCTGCTGAAGACTAGAAATTATTCAAACCATTCAGCTTGTTCTTGGCATTTCATTCCTAGATTTGCAAAATTCTAATTCTGCAAATGCATTTGAAAGTATTTTAAGTTATATAGGCAGAATCCAGCACATTATACTATCCTCAGCCTCCCAGAGCTTTTGGCAGCTAAAATGAACATCACTTTCATATTGGCAGTAAGTGGAGTTCCACTGTGGAAGACCTGTGGAAACACTGGGAGTGTCCAAGTTCGGTGTTCTTATCTCTCCATCAGCTCTGCTGCCAGCCCATGACCTGTGAGTGGACAGGTCAGAACATGACAACACAGGGAGTGGCTGCCTTTTTCATAGATACAGTGCATGCATCTGAGGCCAAACTTCTCCAAAACACATTGTGCATTACAAGAAGCCCCTAGAATGATATGAATGTTTTGTCAATTTGTGAGAACAGAGGAGCAGGGTGTGCATGGAGTTTGAGTTCAGGAAGTGTAAAAGTAACATGCTTGCCCACTGCCCTATCCAAGAAATTATGCAGAAACTCAAGACTCTTAAAACACTTTCTCAGTGATCCAAATAATTGGTTGATGTGATCAACCAACATGCTGTCTGTCCATGGGACGGTATTTATTAATTTATCCACCAGATTTCTCTGTTTCTAGGCCCAGACTTTGGCTATCTAGTGTCCTGACATAGCCTGTAACACTCAGTAGGCAGAACAGGATTCCACTGACTTCAGGATTCAGAAGGAGAACTGAATTCTGGAAGACAGAGCTAATGAGTCAACAGCGCCGAACCTTGTAAATGATGGAGAAGATCTAAAACAGGCCTCGGTGCCCAAACCAAGAAGTCGTATGCTGCTGTTTGTTTTTACATTATCTACTTGTCGTTGTGAAAAAGAGAAATACAATTTTAACTTATTTTACTTAATATTATATAACTTTGAAATATCTAGTACTTGGGTGTCATCCAGACTCCATCACTATGAGAAAACACTGGAAAACTCGTAACAAGGAGGAAGGTATATTTGAGGTCATGTTTCAGAGGACTCAGGTCACAGCTGTGAGATGCCATGGCTGTGGGGCTGCGGCAGCACAGTGCATCACGGTAGAAACATGTATTGAGGAAGGTTGTTCGTATGTCACGGTGGGGGGGGGGGGGCAAAGACAGTGCCTGGAAGGAACCCGTCCTGGCTCCCTTTGAAGGCTATGTTCCAATGACCTGATTCTTTCCATAAGGTCCCAGTGCCAGAAGAGCCCACCACTTCCCACAGTATGCATTAGCAGCACTAATGCTTCCCTTGGTGGGTCATCATGACTCAATGAGACACATGTTAAGGAAGTCCAACAGGCATGTGGCTGTCAGTCAGTGCCAGTTTCACTGCCCTTCCTATAGTGCTTTCATGTCATTCTGATTGGGTTAATATGGTCTAACTATTATCATGGGAAAACTCATAAAACTGAATCTACTTCATTGTATACTACCTAGTTTGTCAAGTTATTTGAGTCAAATAATTTACTTATATGGGATGATTGAGTTACGTGTAGAAATTACTAAACATAACTAACAATGCATTTTGTAAAATTTGCACAAAACAAACCTTATAAGAGAAATTGTCGCGCGCAGCAGTCTCGCCAGCAAGAACTTCACGCGGACAACAGGATTCTTCTGCAGCAAACTTTATTGTGTACAGCTCTCTTGTTAGAAGGACCCCGAAATGGGGCAGAAGCACTGCTTATATCTAGAGGGCTTGTGCATGCTCTGGATTGGTGCACCATCCGATGCCTCATTTGCATACCAAAAGCGTGGGCTCGAACATCCTGTGGTTAATGAGCATCCTGTTAATCTTAGGAGGAGGAAGTAAGGAGGGGAAGGGCAGGATGAAGATAAGCCTGGAATGTCCTGTGGGCTGGAACATCCTGAGGCTTATCTTACGTGGAGGAAGTAAAGTGAAACTAGCCTTCCTTGCTCGATGGGCGGGGGTGAGTTCACGAAACTCTAGCACAGGCTTTCTTTAATGAAGCAGGCTACCAACAAGAAATTATCTTTTTTTTTTCTTTTCAATAAATAAGAAAACATGAGAACATCAGGACAAATAGGAAAAGTAAAGATATTAAATTATTTTCTATTAAATAAGCTCAGTTATAGAAAAGAGAAGAAAACATATTACTGGACTAGAACCACCTGTGACATCTAGTATTTAGGGGAGTTACTTAGGGGATGTTTTTAAGTGCCTCTTTGTATCTAGGATACAGGAGGGAGCTGTTTCTTCCTTCTTCAGTGACCCTGAAAGAAACTGTCCCACCAACAAGGCTTCGGGTCTTCCTGTCCTCTATGCTGGTGTCCTGTGGACGAGGATCATTGGATGTCACAGTCACACAAGTCCACTATGAGGTCTTTCTTTCTGGGCACATTTGATTTAAAGAGGAGTGGGAAAACTGCCTTTATTTTCCATTGGAACTTAAATAAAATCTGTTTCAACAAATTACTATTCAAAAATCATTTTTAATGCATGAACTTACAATGGGAAGAAGTCACTTTTTTTCTGAAGATAACCAACTTTATACCCTTTTCAAATTACTACACTGGCCAATTGTAAACATTTATTTATTACTAAGTGTCCCTGGGCTTTGCTAACAAGAGTTTTCTGATTTGCTTCTTGAAAAAGATGTCCTCATTTATTTTCTTTGTTTTCTTTGTATATTTTATTTATTTAGCCTCTCAACTGAGGTATATCAACACTCATTTTATTTAGTTAGCTATTTTTATGTTGAGACATGATCTCCCGTAATCTATCCAGGCTGGCCTTGAACTCAGTCTTTAGCCCAGGCAAGACTTGACCTTAAGATTATACTGCCTCAGCCTCCCAGGTACCTGGGGTTATAGTCCTGTAGGCCTACATAATTTGTTTCACCCACTCTAGAAGACTCTAGATTTTTTGTGTAAATACATTTTAACACATTTATAGAGTAGCCTACTACATAGAGGAAAGAGAAAAATAATATTTTCTCTCCTTTTCATAAGTAACTCTTAAGGATTTACTTCTTCTTTTAAAATCATTTCGTGGGGCTTGAGAGATGGTTCAGCAAGTAAGAGCACTGGTTGCTCTTACAGAGGACCCAGATTCAATTCCCAGCACTTACATGATGGGTAACAACTGTCTGTAACTCCAGTTCCAGGGATTCCAACACCATCTTCTTACCTCTACTTCTTACCTCCTGGACACAGGTTCACTTAAATACATGCAAGCAATACACTCACACACATAAAGTAAAAATAGTAAATAAATAAAATATTAAAATAAGTTCATGAAAGATCTATTTTCATACTGATAGGAATTTAAAACTCTTTTTTTTTTTTTTTTTTTTGGTTTTTTTGAGACAGGGTCTCCGTGTAGCCCCAGCTGTCCTGGAACTCACTCTGTAGACCAGGCTGGCCTTGAACTCACAAAGATCTGCCTGCCTCTGCCTCTTGAGTGCTAGGATTAAAGGCGTGCACCACCACGCCTTTAAAAGCAGTATAGTTATTTATCAGCTATTTCTGCTAACTAGCTACAAGGTAATATCACTGCAATAATTATTGAGATGTTCACAATACTTTATTAGTTATTAGGCAACATAAAAAATGAAGAAAGTATTACAAATTTTCTCAGTTTATTATGTACATTCCATAAGTCCCTACCTTTGTCCCATGGGTGACTTGCTCTTATTACATGATTGTCCTGCTCAGCATTTCGGAAGTCTCCAGGGAGAAGAAAAGTCCTTGGTGCGTTGATCACCTTAGCAGGTAAACTGTGCTTTGGGAAAATCTGATTTAAACGGCATCTTGGAGCTTTTCCAACTTTCTGTTCGCCATAACCATGCTAGACGACGACTATAACACAAGCCTCATTGGATAGAATAGCTCAGATGTACTGTTGTCATGTGACTGCAGTACTGTACCGGAGAAAGCAAAGCAACTTGCATTCCTTTCCCAGAGAGCTTGGTTCCACTTGGGCAGGCCTGACAGACACTCTTCTATTGTCTACTTCCTGTTCAGTCTGTGGGCGTTAACCCCCAGGTCCACTGGCACAGACACTCTTCTATTGTCTACTTCCTGTTCAGTCTGTGGACGTTAACCCCCAGGTCCACTGGCACGTGTGCACCCTTCCTTCTCCTCTGCCTTAAGAACAAGTTAACCGGAGCTGTGTGCATCCTGGGGTGGAGGACCGACATATCTGCATTTGCAGTCCCAGGACTATGAAGAGCCACAATTAAGAGACACAGACCGGCTCACTCACTGATTGAATGCTTTCTCCAGATCAAGCCTTTCACAGGGACTACAGAAACTGGAACAGTGCATCTCTACTCTTACACGCTGTCTTTGTTTTTCAATCACTGGGAGCAAATGCCAAAAAAAATGTCACAAAACCCATGTTTTTAATAGAGTATACTGGAAAGAATCCCCATTAAATGACTTCACATTAGTGCTTAGCTGTAACCTGACTGGTGATTTTGTGAAACAGGCATATTATTTTAATGACCTCAGGAATAGAAATCCATAACCACTGAAATGAAACTAACCCGGTGCTTGATACTCCAGAATACAGCAATTTCCATTAGCCATGAGATTGAGCCAAGCAGGAACAAATTACACTGCTAATGGAGATTCGCGGAACAGTAGTTCAGAGACGCGAGGTAACGTTCGCTGCTAAGCCTCGCAAGGAGAATTGTTTTGTCTTCCAAAGTGGGGCGCTAGCAGTAAACGATGCTGCGACTGCAGAAAGTAGCATTTGAAAAAAAATCATATTTTTCTTATCACCACAAAGACTGCAAATTAACTCCTAAAAAATAAGGCTTTCAGATTGCATTAAGGAGTGGGTCCACGCAAATAGACGCCTCACAGTCACATTAGTCTTCTCTGTTCTCCGCAACGTTGTGCAGCCCAAGGTGAATAAAATAAAGCGAAGTGACTCATGGCTAAAAGAGAATCAAACAAATTTGATTATTTTCTATACAATTATGGTAACAGTTGTTCTTCATCTTTCCTTAGTGGGCTTCTGGAAGTGACAGTGTGGCTGAAAAGCATAAAGCTTAGAGCTGTAGCTCAGCTGAGAACAGCAAGGGCAAAATGGGGCCATTTCTGTCCCAGCGGACAGTGCTCAGGAGCATTCTGTGTCCCCAGGTTCCCCAGGGCTAGTCTCAGAGAACAGGAGATGGTTATTGCAGAAACGATCCCATCTCCATTAAGAAGAATTCAGGTGAAATTTGTGCTTTGAAGTGTCTGTATGCCCAGATAGATTATTGGTAGTTTTTTTTTCCCCCTTTTTCTTTTTCTTCTTTTTCTTTTTCTTTTTCTTTTTTTTCCTCCCACCTAGGATCAAAGCACCCAGCCTGAATGAATGCTGCTTGCTCCTAGCAGCCTCCGGAAGGCAGGCTTCAGTAATGAGAGTTAAAGAATGCTGCTAAGGTTTGTTTCTACCAAAGACATAAAAGGGCAGTCTCCTTAGATGTGCAGTACAATGCTCCAAGCTTCTGCTGCCAGCCATGAAGATTTACATGTCTTACCAAGAGGGAGGAGAGTAGAGGGATGGAGGGAGGGGCAGAGACCAAGATGGGCTGGTCTGAAACTGCTTTTCCCAAAATGACAGGAGAGGAGACAGCTTCCTGAGTTTCTATGAGCAATCACACAGGTGAGAGGTACTGCAGATACTTGAAGCCCAGTTTACTTAGGGCTGTAGATGCAGAGAACTGACAGAATTCTAGTTACTGTTATCTTGGTAGTGGATCAGGCTGGTGAGGCCCATGGAGACAGTTACCCACTGAGTACAGCCCTAGCCTAAGCTTTCACAAACTTCTCCCACTGTAGTTATTTGAAGCCTGATGTCATAACCTTGTATTCTTTTAAACTGTTATTAATTAATTTATTTATTTTATGTGTAATGTGTGTTTTCTGCATGCATATAAGTGAATCCATGTGGTACATGTTCAAGTCAGTCATTTTTCCTTTTTTTTTTCTTGGTCTCTTCCAACTATATCAACTATCCTACAGCATAAAAAGAATGAAACTTTGCTGGGTTTGTTTTCTTCAAAGTGTCTGATCTGTCTAGGTGGTGATGTCACCCCACGATCCCTGGGAATAGGTTTGCTGATGGAGCCCATTACATGTGATCACCATTAGTAGTTCTAACTCTAAGTTCAGAGCAATGAAACTCTCAAAACAAGTTTTACATACAAGACAATGGATTTTGTGGCAGCATTTCCATACCTATTTTTTCATCTTCATCCTTCTCCTCCATTGCCTCCTCCTGCCCCCACCCCTTCTTGATGGTCCCCTCTCCACTTCCTATCACATGGATTCCATGACTCTTTTTTTGTCCCTCCCCCTCACATCTCTTCTTTCTTTGACATGGTCATCTTTCTAGTTCCAGGACCTATACACCCCCCACATACACACACATGCTCTCACATACGTATGCAAATTAAATCCGAGATCATATGTGGATATGAGACAACAAGGAAGTATTTGCTTTTCTGAGCCTGGGTTGTTTTGCATAACATAATGATCTGCAGTTGCATCTGGTTCTTCATAAATGTCATGGTTTCATTTTTCTACAAGGTTGAGTAAAATTCCACTCTGTAAATTCTTATATTTTCTCCTTTTGATGTGCATGTGGATAGATTCATGTGTGTGTTCACATGTGTCTAGGTGTGCATGTGTTTGTAGAAGCAGAGGTCAGCATCTGATGTCTTCCACCTTGTTTCTGATGGTATCTCAGTGAACTGGAGCTCAGCTGTTCAGCTAGACTGGCTGTGCATTAAACTCAAAGATCCTCTTCTCGCTGCTTCCTTAGCAATGGGATTACAAGTGCATATTCCATTCATTGTTCTCATGGATGCTGGGAGGGAACTCAGTTCCTCTTGCTTTCAAGGCAAGTACTTTACTGACTGAGCCATCTCCTCGGCCCCAGTACCACATGTTCTCTATTCAGTCACCTGTTGATGGGCATATAGTCTGGTTCCATATCACAGACATTGTGGATAGTACTGCAGTACAAATGTGTGTCCATGTATCTTTGTGAAAAGATGCAGGACATTTCGTGGTAAAAGCAGAAATGGCTATTTTCAGCTTCCATTTTGATGCAAATGTTTAATTGTGAGAGAAAACAGATGAAATGACAAGTTAAAATTATTCATATTATTCCATAAATTTGTATAATTGTATAATTTAAAATTAAGTTTAAAAAGTATTTTGTAATAATGGAAAGATGGCCTAGCAGTTAAGAGTGCCGACCGTTCTTACAGAGGACCCGGGTTCCATCCCCAGCACCCACATGGCGGCCGAGAGCCGTCTGAAACTCCAATTCCAGGAGAACTCCAGTTCCAGGGGAATCCGACACCCTCTTCTGACCTCCGCACCATTGCACGACACGGGTGCACAAACCTGCATGCAAACAGTACATTCATACACATACAGAAATAAATAAAAAATTAAAAAAAAAGTATTTTGTGGTTCATTAAAAATTCTAAACATCTGTCAGGAAAAAGTTAATTCTACTTCTACCAAGAAAGTCAAAGTTGGTATGCAGTTCAGTTCATGCAGGCCTGACAGACTGGCGACTGTGCTGGGAAGAGGGCTCTCAGCTGAGAAATTTCCTCTACTGGATTGGTCTGTGGCTGAGACTGAATGAAAATTGACATAGGAAGGCTGTGGGCAGTGCCTTCCCTCAGCAGGCTGGTCTGGGCTGGGTACGACAGCTAGCTGAGCAAGCAGGGAGGCCAGGCCGCACACAGTGCTCCTCCGTGGTCTCTGCTTCAGGTTTGAGTTCCTTCCTTAGCTTTGGTCTGCCACAGTCTGTGGATTATAAAATGAAGTCAACCCTTTCTTCCCATGTAGGTTTTGATTGGTATTTTAACAGAGCAACAGAGACGCAAACTACAGCAGTGGGTAGTACGATGAAGGTTTCCTATCACAAAGTAAAAAGCATGTCTTCGTGAAAGTAAAGGGTGAGAGGCGCACTGGAGAACAAAACCTTGTGTGATGACTAAGTTATTAAAGTTTCTAAGTTAAAGTTCAATACCTTTATATTGAACTTTTGTTTAAATTGGGATAATTACTTAAGAGATACTGACAAGCAGGATTTATTTTAGAATGTGCAGGTCTGTGGCTGAGCTACACCAGAATATCAAAAGCCACTATTTATAAACACTTCTCTGCTCTGTATGGGATTTGTGGAAGAATTACTTTAAAGTTATTTTCTTTTTACACATTCTGCCTTTAGGTAAAGCATCTATCTGCTGGATAGCCACTAAGTTACCAGTAACAAAATCTCTACTTAAAGGCCTTAAAATACTTCTGTCATTGTGTTCCATGTATCTTTGTAAAGCAGCATTCTCAAAATTGGCAATCATAAAATCAAAGTATCTATAAATTCTGCAAAATAATAAAGATGTTCTGTGTTCTCTAGTGTTAAATATTCATCCCAGATTTAATTTTTTTGTAAAAGTAAACAAGCATATCCGTATCACTAATAAGTAAATTTGCCTAAATGTTTAATAAGTAGTAAAATTGTGTTTATCAAAAAAAATTATGAAATAAATTGTTTCTGATTTATTTTCAAAAAACAAAATGACAACAACAACAAAAAAAACCCACAACAACAACAAAAGAAGCTATTCTTACCTGAGGCATTACAGTTTAGGGTACTGGGAATTAAAGAGAACTCGTCTAATCTACACTGTAGCACCTATCTCATTCGTCTGCAATCTTTGCTTTTGAAGGAAAATACTGTGTTACTGCTTACTTTAATTTTAGTATGTCACATGTAAATATTACATTAGATACAGATGAAAAAAGAAAAATCAGTCTAAATTAATATAATCTGAGTTCCCTCTCTAGTAGCTATGGTAATCATTTATCTCTCTTGCAGATGTCATCTTTATTAAATTTCTAGGATTAAATCTCCTAGAAACTTAAGGGATGAAACAAAATGTGATTCCTGACCAATGAGTAGATATAAACTAGTTTCCACCAAGGCTTCCTCTCTGTTACAACTTCTATGACTGTGGAGGGTTGGAATGTTACATATCCACAGCCAAAAAGTTGTCTCAAGCTACCTTAGCCTTTTTCATATCCAATCTATTGCCTATCTCTTTATGTGACAGAAATTTTTTCAGTGAAAAATTCCAAACTATTTATTTTTTCCATTAAAACTTCGAAACTATTCAGTTGGAATTAATTTGAAGGATATAATCACACTCCTACTAAAACTTATCTTTGAGTAGACATTTCATGTTTTTTTTTTATTATTATTCTTGCACTTGGAGACATTTCCTCACTGATACCTTTTATTCACTGCAGACACCCAGCCTTACTAAAGCATGTGATCTCACTAGCTCACTTTTAACAGATCTGTACTACCTTGGCCACTTGGTATAAGTTACCAGAACAAATTAAAGTCCAGATCGTCCTACACATGGAACCAACACGTCTGTCTCCTATTCTGCCATGAGTGATCCTCCAGAGGTATTCCCAGCTATCACCACCCCCAGCTACGCTGAAGTAACAAGTGGGTTTTTCTCCTATCCCCTAATAGTAGTTAAGATCGCTTCTCTGGATGGGAAAATGAGACAGTGCACAGCAAGGGAAGAGTGCCCACGGTGAAAATTACAAGCTGCCCATACACGCTACAGCGGCACTGATGCTATGGTAGAAAGCGAAAGTCCCAGAAAAAACAAACGACGAATGGTATCCCTCATCTGTGGATGCTAGTGCCAATTACCCAGTTGTAAGTATTTCTTGTGTAGGGCCCCCTGAGCTTTTGTACAAAGCAGTTGGGCGTAATGCATTTTGGTTTTTTGTTTGTTTGTTTGTTTGTTTGTTTGTTTTTGTTTTTATTTTTATTTTTTTTATTAATTTTATTTATTTTTGTATGTGTATGAATGTACTGTCTGCATGCAAGTTTGTGCACCCGTGTTGTGCAATGGTGCGGAGGTCAGAAGAGGGTGTCGGATTCCCCTGGAACAGGAGTTCTCCTGGAACTGGAGTTTCAGATGGTTCTCAGCCGCCATGTGAGTGCTGGGGATCGAACCCGGGTCCTCTGCAAGAGTGGTCGGCGCTCTTAACCACTAGGCCATCTCTCCAGCCCCGTAATGCATTTTGGAAACAACAACAACAACAACAACAACAACAACAGAAAAGACTGCATCAAAGAACTGACTGAAACAGTGAACTTCTGCTCAAAACAGTCAACTTCCCCATGGAAAATATTGAGAAAGACTAAGAGATGAAAAGCATGTAAAAAAAAAAAAAAAAAAAAAAAAAAAAAAAAAAAAAGTGAAAGTAAAGGTTAAAACAATGAAGCCAGGAGCAGGTTTGAAGCTGGGTGTGAGACAGACATGTAGACCTCTAGACCTTGTAAGAGGCAAACAGGCTGTAAGTAGCCAGACCAATACTGGCTACTTACAAGTAGCCTACTGGCAGGCTGGCTCCCACGGAAACTCCCCTGTTGGAAAAACACACGCTAAGCACGATCGTTTCTTGCATATTCTTGTTTTTAATACTTTGACTCTAATTCAGCTAATTATACTACACCTAGCTGTAAGTAGGGATGCCTTGGGTGAGCCCACCCTCATTTTCTCATTTCTAGAAATAAACCCCAGACCACCCTGCAGATAAGGAGACAAGCAAGAATATTGCTGGTACTTCTTGATAGCCATGGAGAACAGAGTATAGTATAATCAATAGCACTTAGGTAGCAACACCATGATCCATAATCCATAGCTAAAGGCTAGCACAAAGTCAAGGTCAACAACTAACAGCCAGAGTCAGGAATGAGCAAAGGGGCCTTCAACCACCCTTACGTAGGTGGGCAGCACATGAAAGCTCGTGATCACCTCCCTTGTTGTGCCAGGGAGACAGCCCTAGAGCATGTGAAACCTCCATTGGCTCAACTCATGAATGCCCAGAGAACTAATCAGTCTCAATAGAATTACTTCAGTCTCTTTGCAACTCATGAATGCCCAGAGAACTAACCAATCTCAATAGAATTACCTCAGACTCTCTGAAACTCATGAATGCCCAGAGAACTAACCAATCTCAATAGAATTACTTCAGTCTCTTTGCAACTTCTACTACTGCCTCATAAAATATCTAGACAAAAGAAATTCAGTGATATTTTCCTCTCTTGGAAAATCCTGCTGGCTCTTGGGGATTGCTCTCACATTCTTCCTTAGTTTCTCACTTCTCTGTAATAATTCTTAATAGAAGCTGCTTCTCCTTTCTGTGTTCCCATGAGAGTTTACATCTCTACTTTTCATTGGTTGAGCCAAACTCAGAGAAACTCTTCCAGTTTCAATTTTTTGATTATCATGAGCTGCAGCTTCTTGGGTTCTTGGGTCATATATAACTAGGCTACTCATGATCCCTTGTAAAATATCCTGCATCAATAGCAGAATCTACACTTGACATAGTGCAACTTTAATTTTTATGGCTTTTTGTCTACAGCATAGTGGACAGGGAACATTTTGGTGTCTGCCTGTCCTGCTCATGAATCTCCTGAGTGGGGTAGCCACTTACCATCATCCTTAAGCATCATTAGAGATTGGCCCTAGGTCTGCCACAGATAACTTGATGTGGTGCTTCATGTAACCTATGTATGTCTTCCAGTATACATTAAATATAACCTAGAATACATATAATTAACTCAAACAATGTAAATACTATAAAATAGCTACTATAATGCATTATCAATGGTATAAAAAAAACCCAGACTACATAAATTCAGTATTGGTCCTTCTATTCCTAAATATTTTCAATTCAGTTGTTTGAGTACTTGATTGGAAACCCATGGGAACAGAGGCCCTGCTGTGCTGCTGTAATGCCATGAATCTCAAGTGGTGCTATCATATTTATCCAGAGTCTGGAATTTTCTTCTATATAATTGTTTCTAATCTACAGGGACCCAGTTGTTTAAGGAACCCTTCCAGCCCCTTCCGTTGACCAGTGGCGAGCTGAGGACATCCCCTGGTTGCTTCCAGCTGTGGAGATGCTGTTTTTTATCCCCATCACTTCTGTGAGGCCATTTCAACTATCAAAGACAGGAAACTTTTTCAGGAACCTGAAGAAACACCACGCACAACCACATTAGCATCTGAACTACTTAAGGTGACAGCATACTCAGATTGGAATCTGAACTCGTTAAGGTGACAGCTCACAGTGAGGCCTTGAGCTTTTGCAGATGTTCACCAATTTTTTTATCCTACTCAGCTTATCAGATTTTCTTAAATTATTCAGTTAGAAACCAAGGAAGGCTGTCAGTTCTTCTTTGACAAGGCCATATGTTTCACAAATCAAGATTTTACACCTCTCTGCTTTGTAGTGATGACATTTGCAGCTTAAATGCTTTTACCAGGACCCGTCTGACACATCTACATTTCTCTTTTGAATTTTTAAAAATTTACCTATTGTTCTTCACAGTGTTGGAGGCTTAAAAAGATATGAAGAATTTCAAGTCAATCACTCCATCTCCTAATACAGAGGAGGAGTGTTAGACATAAATAACATGACTTTTTAGCATCTTATATGTGGAAAGATGAGAATATTCACTAACCAATAACAATGACTGATCATCCCAACAGTTACAATTTTTATTTTTATTTTTCTTGTTATCATATACAAAATTTAATTTAAATTGGATAATCTATCAAAATCCTAATATGAACTAGCATCTCAGCCTGGTTAAAGTGGCACTTACCAAAGAGGTAAAGGGAGTGAGCAGTGGTGCAGATGTGGAGAACAGAAAACCCGCAGAGGACTGAGGACAGAGGGGTGCTGAAGCTGCAGGCCAGCAGGCACCACAGACTGAGGACAGAGGGGTGCTGAAGCTGCAGGCCAGCAGGCACCACAGACTGAGGACAGAGGGGTGCTGCTTGAAGCTGCAGGCCAGCAGGCACCACGGACTGAGGACAGAGGGGTGCTGAAGCTGCAGACCAGCAGGCACCACGGACTGAGGACAGAGGGGTGCTGAAGCTGCAGGCCAGCAGGCACCACAGACTGAGGACAGAGGGGTGCTGCTTGAAGCTGCAGGCCATCAGGCACCACAGACTGAGACACTGTTGTTTAAACAATTAATTGTTTTTTGTTTTATGTGTATGAGCATTTTGCCTACATGATGTAATTTCACCTATGTGTGTAGTATCTGCAGAGGCCAGATAATGTCTTCAGATACCCTGGAACTGGAGTTAAGGGTGGTCGTTAGCCACCATGTTGGTACTGGGAAACAAACCCAGGTCCTCTAAATGAGTAGTCAGCACTCATAACTACTGAGCCATCTCTCTAGCCCGAGACTCTGTCTTAAGAAACACAATACAGGCTGGAGAGATGGCCTAGCGGTTAAGAGCGCTGACTGCTCTTACAGAGGACCCGGGTTCGATCCCCAGCACCCACATGGTGGCTGAGAACTGCCTGAAACTCCAATTCCAGGAGAACTCCAGTTCCAGGGGAATCCGAGACCCTCTTCTGACCTCTGCGGCATTGCACGACACGGATGCACAGACCTGCATGCAGACAGTACATTGATACACATACAGAAATAAATAAAATTACAAAAATAAATAAATAAAAATAAAAAAAAAAAGAAACACAATACAATGTATGGTATTATGCATTGATTCAAAATAAAATATAGTCTAGTTTACGGGTTTCTATGTATATATGTGTGGTATGTGTGTACATGTCTGTGCATATGTATGTGTCCATGAGTATGTGGGTGTGAATGCATGTCCCTGAACATACTTGTAGAGTCCAGAAGTCAAAATCAGGCATCTAATTCAGTCTCCACTTAATTTTTGTTTGTTTGTTTTATAAATTTTTGAGAAAGGGTGTCCCTGTAGCCCCAGCTAGCCTGGAACTCTGTTGTATACCAGCCTTGCCTATTTCCAAGTGCAGGGATTAAAGCAGTGTGCACTCTGTGCTGCCTTCAAACTGTTCAGGATGAACTTGTAATGAATTATGTAATTTAATGTGGGGGTTGGTCACAAAAATTTCACAAAAGTGAGACGTTTCTGAATGCACAATAACCAAAAATTTTTCAAAAGTGAAATTAATGATTAATTGAGGCCCTTCTAGTAGTTGGCACCTTAATCTTGCTGTAGTCTTGGTTTTCAACACATACAGTATACTTTACACTTCATGTCTTAATACCACACCACACAGTATCAGCTCAAACATGGGCTCAAGTTGATAACTGTGGATTTTTGTTATACATACAAAGTTTTCTGTTCTTTATAGACATGATTTTATTACAGTAAACATGCATAATATTTTCTTACTCTCATCCAGTGAATCCAATGGGTCTGCTACCATTTCCTAAACAGCTACCATAACAAATGCACATACGATATGAGAATAGAGTAATTGACAGGAACCAGAATTAAACTTAAGTCCTCCCCCCTACCTATAACAAGCAGGTACTATGGTTACTATATGATGATACTATAGAAAAATAGTAATTTGCATGAGATACAATTTTTGTTGTTAATAAAATATTTATAGCTTATTTCATAGGACATATTAAATTTTCTTAAGAAATACTTCCTGATAAAAATAAAAACACAAGTTCACAAATGGATATTTGAACTCAAATGGCAGGCTATACTTAAGAGAAAAGACATATAAATCGCATATAGAATGGACCTCTGAGAAACTACCATGTAAATGTTTCTAATTTCAGCCTTGAAGAATTAAAAGAGAAATAAATTTCTGTATGTCTGATGTTATTGGGAATCTCAAAAAATAAGGGAACTGAGATTAATTCAGTTTCTACTGTATGTCAGGGGCCTTTGCCAAAATTAAGTGACTCTCAGCAAAAGGAAATGTCAGAGATCAGCTCGAGAGAAACAGCACAGTGGCCGCAGCAGAGACTTTGAGATGGTTTCATAACTCGTTATTTTAAGTAAATAACTAGAAATAATATTCAAGTAGCAGCCATAAAAGTGAACAATATCTTTAGTAAATTATCATCCATTATCATTTGTATGGAAAACTGTAATTATTTGTGCATCCTGAAACTTCAAATGTTTGTCTCTGCCCTTCCCTCCCTGTCTCTCACTGTCGCTATTGGCCTATGAACAAACACATACACACATACACACACATGTACACTCACATATACACACAGACATGCACAAAGACAGACAGACAGACAGACAGACACACACACACACACACACACACACACACACAAACACACACACACACTGGCCTGAGCAAGCTGGAATGAATTCCCAGAAATTAATAACCACATGCTTAGAAGTTGAAAAACTTTCACTAAAAGTGTGTTTTATGTGCAAACAAGTTGGGCAGTAAATGGAATAAAGCCACAATGCTACAAAAAATAGAAAATAATTGACCCAAAATATAACATTATCAATTAAGTTGTTTTGTTTTAAATTACAGGATTAGAATACTTTAATGGAGCATAATTATTTTCTACATAAATATAAGGATGGGTAAAAAGCTCTCAGAGCACTGTGTCTCTATATCACAAAACAAAGCAGACAGAAAAGAAGCCCTGTGTCAGCTTTTATTTTAATTCACAATGTCCAAAGAAGCTCCAGTCAGCTTCATATTCCAAAACACTTAAATGATTCAAATCTAAATATACAATCACGACATTTGGCAATATTTAAAGTTCTATATTAATCTTTCCTTCACAACCAAGGCATGTCATTCTTGGGACCACAAAGCAGTATGGAGTGTTTCCTTCAAAACTGTCCTGTTTCCTAAGAGTTGTCTCCAAACACTACAACAGAAACATTTGCCATCCTGGAGAATGGAAATTAGATCCTGTGTAAAGATTTCCAAATAAAACCATAGTTAATAGGAAAAATGATGGGTGGATGAGTGGACAGACAGACAGATGGACAATAGATACATAGACAGACAATATAATTCTGAATGGAGTAAATGGTTTTTCTATGCTACACTAATGCAATGTATATGTAGAAATTTCATCTGCAGAAGACATATTTGACAAGAACTATTAGCTTATAAAATGAATATAGTGTAAATTAAACATTTCTAGTGATCACAAAGCAAATGACCAAGGCTTATTAAAACATTTGTAGAGTGTGTTGGCTTTAGAAGAGCACACTGAATTCCACCCACCTGCAGAGATTATGTAGAGTTCAATAGCTCTCGTTTCTCTATGACCTCACAAGTTCCCAAGCCTCTGAGTCAGTGGGTTCCCAGTCTTTTCTTGGAATCTAGGCATTGAGGCAGTCTGCCTGTGCACTCTGACCTATGTCAAACCTCTTCCAGGACACCCACTTCCGAAGCTTTTTTCTCCATGCAGAGCAATGGGTTTCCCTGTGGCATTTTCACACCTACTTCCTTGTGGATCTCCTACTCCCTCTTGTTTCTCTGGCACTTTACCCAACGTCCCACTTTGCTCCCAGTATTCCCTTTTCTGTGTTCACATTACATGTGTTCTATTGCTGGAGAGATGGCTCAGCAGTTAAGAGCACTGGCTGCTCTAGCAGAGAACCTGGTTCCATTACCAGCACCCACATGGTGGCTAACAACCATTTTTTTATATATATATTATTTTTTTATTGATGCTTTGTGTATTTCATACATCATTTTCCAATTCAGTTCAGGCATATTTCCCTTTCCCTTCCCCTCACCCCTCCCCACCCCATCCCAGATAATGCATTCTGCCATAACTGTCCTGCACCTTTCTCTCAGTTTTTTTTCCATTTTTTAGCAATAAGTAATAATTTATGCATACAAGCATCCTTCATGTAAAACCAATTTGCAGGCAGTTGTGCCCAAACCCACACAGCCCATGAGTCCCTCCAGCCGGGGGGGGGGGGGCTTGTATGTTCAATCAAGTTGATCAAATGAGTGTCCAGACTATATTGCTGTAGTTTCACCATTCACCCCAATCGCAGCCCTTACATTCTACCATGCCCCCTCTTCCGCAGATTGTTCCCTAGAAAAAGGGGCACAGGTGGATGAAAAGCAAAACAGTCTACTTTCTTCGGACCTGTTGTCTTGGCCTCTGCTCAATTCTGGCTGTTTCCTTTCATGGGCTGACAGTTTGACCAGGAATAACCTTTCGATACTACTAATGAGGAACAGGCAATTAGATATATAGGTATTTAAACAGTACTAATACTTATGGTACCTCACCTGCCTGGAAATATTGTGCAGCAGAGGCTAACAACCATTTTTAACTCCAGTTCTAGGGTAAATAATGCCTTCTTCTGATCTCCTCTGGCATTGCACCTCATGGGTTCACGTACAGACTACAGGCATACACTCATATATATATATATATATATATATATATATATATATAATTTAAAAAAATTAGAAGCTAGGATCCACATATGAGTGATAAAATCCTTTGTTGGCCTTGGGTACTTCACCTAATATGACATTTTCAGTTCTATTTATTTCCCTGTAAAATCTGTAATTTTATGTTTCTTTACAACTGCGTAAAATTCTATTGAATGTATGTATGACATCCACTGAGGGAGACCAAGTCTGCTTACAACTCCTGGCTATTGCTAACAAACAATCAATAAACATGGATATATAAGTTTTCTCTATGGTAGAACAGAGTCATTTGGGTATATGCCTATGAGTACAATAACTGGCTCATATGGAAGTTTTAATTTCAGTTTTTTCAGGATTCTCCGCACTGGGCTTCATAGTGGCTTCAGCAGTTTGCATGCCCATCAGCATCAGATAAACGCTCATCTTGGCCAAATCCTTGCCAGAATTTGCTGTTGTTTGTCTTCTTGATGGTGGCTATTCTGATTGGGGTGATGCTGGACTTCAAAACAGTTCTAATTTACATTTCCATAATGGCTGAGGATGTTGAACTATTTAAAATATTTATTGATCAACTCCAAGTGGATCAAAGCCTTCACTATAAAATCTGAAACTCTGAAACTGCTAGAAGAATACAAAGGCAGTACCCTCCAAGATGTAGGCATAGGAAAGGATTTTCTTAATAGGCTATCAGTTGCTCAGGCATTAAGGGCAACAGTCAGTGAGACCTCATTAAGCTACAAAGCTTCTGTATAGCAAAAGAAACAGCCAAGGAAGTGAAGAGAAAACCCACTGAGTGGGAGAAAATCTTTACCAGCTATGCATACAACAGAGGATAAATATCCAGAATTTACAAAGAATTAAAAAAACAATGTACGAAGAAACTAACCCACCTGATAAAATGATGGGTTACAGATATGAAAAGAATCCTCAAATGAAGAGATAAAAATGGCTGAGAAACACCTTAAACACTGATCAACATCCTTAGTAAATCCAGATATGCAGATAAAAACCACTTTAAGATTCCATCTTACCCCAATCAGACTGGCTAAGATCATGAAAACAAAGGACAAAAGATGCTGGTGAGGGTTTAGAAAGGGGAACACTCATTCCCTGCTGGTGGGAATGCAGACTAGTACAGCCACTACAGTGTGGGAAATTCTCAATAAACTAAAAATGAACCTACCATATGACCCAGTTATACCACTTCTTGTCTTATACCCAAAGGACTCATCCTACTGTAAAGATACCTGTACATCCGTGTTTGTTGCTGCTCTCTTCACAATAGTGAAGAGATGGAAACAACCTAAACATCCCATAACTGATTAAGAGATAATGAAAATGTGGTACCTCTACACAATTGAGTAGTACTCCACAGGAAAAAAAAAAAGATGAAATTATGAAATTTGCTGTGCTTGCTTTGGCAGTACATATACTAAAATTTGCAAATAAATGGATAAAATTAGAGAAAATGCTATGCAGAGTGAAGTAACACAAAGAGAGAAAACCAGGTGATATATGTTCTGCCTCATTTGTGGACTGTAGTACCAACCCCCTTATGTTGAGTACAAATCCTGGTATAACAACAGGAGCCAAGAAATTGGAAAGGATGCATGGAGGTAAAGGAAAAAAAAAATCCTGAAGCAGGGGGCAGTAAGGAACAGATGTTAGTAGCAGGGAGGCAAGTGGGTGGGGATGATGGGGGTGCTGGACCTAGGGAGAGGAGAGGGAAGTAGGAAGGGAAGAGGAAAAAATACAGATGATTGGACCTAGAGAGGCTAAGCCCAGAGTGTAATGTGACGCCCTGAGAGCCCATGAGAAATTCACATTAGCTGTCTGAACATTAGTGCACAGGTGGTACAACCTGGGGGCTGTGTGGCAGGGAACACAGTACAAGATGGAGATATCTCCCTTTGAATTGTTGGTGAGAGCAATCCAAGAGACTCTCAAAATAATGCAGGCTATTGTTAAAGCTCTTGATTATCTATGAAAAATGGAAAATAAGACCCTAATGCTCAGAACAGGACATGCTTCAGGAATAGGACCTAGATTAATGGAACAGGAACTGACCTGCAACATTTCTATCTTAAGTTAAGCACTCATAATGCTAGACACTGTGCACACTGCTAAGGGAGAAAATCAATGAGTGGTACAACCCAGCTCCCAATCCGAACAACCATGGTGAGCTGCCCAGCAAGCTACCTCTATTGATACAGTAGACGCACTGTTGGGGGGGGGGGAGTGGTCAACAGCTATCTAATTGGACTTGGAAACCTCTCAATGGGAGTGAAACCACGAGAGCCACTGTAAGCTCCTGCCAAGGGCTAGAGAGGATATATAGCCTAGAGAAAAGCCTATGGGTGTCAGAGCTCTAAAAAATAAATTTTCTTACCATACATTAACTACATTTACAGACAAGCATATCGCATGCCACTCATCAAAAAAGCTACTCTTTGCAACGGATGGAGGCTACTGTAGAATCCTACAATTGGTCAGACACAGCACATACACATCTGAACATCCCCGTTCCTATACATCTGAACATCCCCATTCCTAGGAGACACATCTAGACTTGAAACTGTACACTCTGAATGGGGGGGCAGAGAAACAATGAGTGCACCCCTCGATTCTCACCAGTGAAGGGAATTTATACAATAGAGAGTGATGCAAAGGGAAGGTCTCAACTAGACAAGCTTCAAAGAATGGGAGCATCCAGAGTGTGTATCAATGGATGGGGCTCCAATATTAAATCTCACCCACCCATAGCTCAGGGATAATTGCAGAAGAGGGGGTGGAAAGATTGTAAGAGCCAGGGCTGGTGCATGAATGTAGAGAAGCGGTGAATCACAGTCAACTATAAGCTTTCACATGTGAACTTTTGGCAATATTGGCATCAGGCACAGGACCCATGACAACTGAGAAAAGGTCTCAGAGTGGAGCAAGGGAAAGGAGTGTAAGCATCCTATAACATTTAGCAGGAGGACAAGAAAGGGTAATTAGAAGGTATATTAATGAATCCATCTATATAGTATAGTTTGTGTAAATACTTTGAATGCTCTCTCAAAGTATAACATATTTTCAATGCAAAATAAGTCCTTAATTGGGCAACATTCACATGTGATTCCATGAGGAGCTGTTAATGGGACATCTGAATTTTAAATTATATTTTCCATTGTTTGAATATTGCTGTAGGCTGTAGCTTTTTGCAAGTATTAATAAAGTTAGCGTATTAAAATTTTAAATAATATTTATTGCTCATTTATATTCTTTTGAGAATGATCTGTTCACTTTATCCCCAACTTACTGAGTGGCATGGCTTTTTCATATTTAAATTATCTATTTCTTTATGATCTTAGGTACTAATCATTTGTGTGAAATGTACTAGGCAAAGGTTCTCTCATTCTATAGACATTTGATATGACACTTCATTTGCTTCTGAAAGCCTTTTAACTTAATGTAATTAGATATGACAATGTTTACATCTATTGCTTGTGATACTGTGTTTGGAAAATTGTATTTAGTACGTTCTTCCCTATACTGATATCTTGAGTGTTCCTTGTCTGATTTCCTCTGGGTTTTCAGTGATTCCAATTTTCAGCTAAGGCCTTTGATCCCTTTTAGTTGATTTCTTATATTTACATTGAATTTTTGTGTGTTTCATCCACAACATCTTAATAATTTTTATATGCTCTCCCCCATAGACACCCTCCTGGAGACTTGCAGTTGGATTTTATGCATTCTGTCATTTGTGTTATGGTCTATCAAGTGAAATTAGTGTCCCCTCATGTCCCTCCATGCAAGTTCATCCACTGGGTTGATTTTTTGCAGGGAGGTGAGCACTATGGATACAGTTTCATTCTTCTATGGGTGGATATGCAGTTTTGCCAACATTCTTGATTATACAGTAAGTGATTTTTCTCCTTCATCTGTTTTAACAACTTTGTCCAAAATTAGGTGTCAATGGCGTGGTGGAGCTATTTTTCTTGGTTCTCTCTCATGATCTTTAGGTCTATGTGTCTGTTCTTGTGCCAGGCCTATGTTCCCCTTCTCACTATGACTCCAGAGTATTGTTTGATATTGTGATACCTTCACTAGTATTTTTTCTGTTTCGTATTGCTTTGATATCCATGACCTTTTGTGTTTCCATGTGAATTCTATGGCTGTTTACTTATAGATCTGTGAATAGCATTGATATTTTGCCAAAGATTGCACTTAATCTAGAGCTTACTTTCTTCCAGTCCAGCATGGGAAGTCTTTCTGTCATCTAAAGTCTTCTTTAATTTCTTCACTTTGTTTTGTTCAGTGTCATATCATTTTACTTGGAGAGGTATTTCGCCTCCTTGTGAAATACCTTATTCCTATGTAGTTGGGTTTTTAAAAGCTTTTGTGAATAATATATTTTCTCTAATATCTTTCTCAGCAAGTCCAACATATATATATATATATATATATATATATATATATATATATACTAATTTTAATATGATAACTTCTTACTGAAAGTGATTATCACATTTAAATTTTCTGGTACATAAGCATGTTGTCCACAAAAGATAGTTAAACTTTTTCTTTATCCAATTTTAGCCTTTTATTATATTTTTCTTCTCTTATTGCTATAGCAGGTATCATAGCAGGTATCTCTTGTTCTCACCTCTGAGAGGCAAAATCTTTAGTCTAGAGTTTCCACAACCACCATCATTACATTCTCCTTTATAGACAGTGACATGAGAATCATAGATTTTGGTCTGGGAATTGTCTTCCTGACAGGCCGAAGTACGAGAATGTTCTTTCACCCTGTGTGACAATTATGCTGCCATTTTGTGTTCTTTTTTTGTGTCTGATAGATGTATTTATTAAATTTTCTCGTATCTCAAAGTAGAAAACATTGATTAATATTTTATGTATACTTTCATAGTCAGAAAAGATTCCCAAATAATAAACAATTTACAGTTCCTAACTATTAACAACCTGATCAGTATATGCATGTTATACTCTTTTCTATGTAGTTCTTATCCTGGATCAGTTTAGCCTTCAGTAGATTAGCAGTCACCTTCTCTACTAACCAATTTGAGAAAGAGAAAAGCATGAAAATAAGTTATTTTTCCAAAGAGTTTCTCCATGATATGAGTCTATGCCCTCATGCATGACCTATAAGCACACAAGTGCCATGGTGCATGTGCAGCAGTCAGATGACAGCCCTGACTCACTCACCTAGATTTACATTGGATCTGGAGATTCAAACTCAGGTTCTGATAACCACATGGTGTGCACTTTCCCTGCTAAGCCGGATTCCACAGCCCAAATATTTCTTTTGATGTATGCTCAAAAGAAGAGTAGAGTGGAAAGGGTGATTAGTCTGGCTTGGCTAAAGTTCAGGACCTTTTTACTCCAATACTACATTATTTTTGCTTACTTGGGATGGGATCAGGGAATCACAATGTCAGACAAGTGTTCCATCACTGAGCCACACCCCCACTACCCACCCATCACAATGTTACTAACTTAGATGCGCAAAATTTTCCTAATGTTTTAAATACCACAGAGTAATACAACCATCACACCCACTGGTGCCAGGCTCTTCTGACTGCAATGGCTTGGCGAAGTCATCTCTGAAGAAATAAACTGTTAAGTCTACTAAGAGCAAAAAGAATTCTTCCCCCAGTTAGGAAATGAGCCTGGTGATACTTTGAATTTGAATAAGCTGCATTCCTTGTTTTAATGTGAGCTGTATACATTACCTCCTTGATAATATTCTACCACACCAGGTTACTCACCACACACAAACCCACATCTCCTCCCTGGATCACTGTGCTTCCTCCCCTCTTGGCAGTCTGACCTCAGAGAGCTTTTTTCTGTTTACTTCAGAAAGTCACTGACATTGACAAGAAATGTGGGCAATTGGGAAACATGACAAATTACTGCCATTACCTGAAATAATGAGCCTCAATTCCATAAACAAACCCTAAGTTTTACTTGAATTCTCTCAGTAAGTGTACACCAATACCTTTATGTGCCGACACAACTCATCCTTAAATCAATGCCTACCAGCTACATCATTTTAACAACATAATGGAACACTGGCCTATTAGTGACGTGAAATCATTTATTTGTACTTGTTCCTTATTCTCCAGTTGATTGTAAATCTTCTTGTACAACTTAGAATTTTGACGAGATTCAGCCCCATGATGCAGTCCTCATTTCCCAATTCCTAAGCCCTTGTCTTCTTTTCCTGCATCATAAGGAACAGAAGTCTTAATTCGTGTTGCACCAAAGTGCCTTTATATTCTCAGATCATATGGTAAAAATCTTCTCTGTTATGCTTTGAATCATTAAAATATTGGCTTTGAAAGTCCATCAGGCACAATAAGTGTTTATAGCTTTGTTCTGACAAGTCCCTCAATTCCACACCAGGCCATAAAGTAAGCAAATCGAACCTGAGCTGGACTTGATTTAATTAGTTTTGCCTATTGGAAATCATGGGAGGCTTATAAGGAGCCTCTGCCTTCCTCCTGTCTTTATTACCCGGTCTGGGCACAGCATGTATTTTCTATATCAGGTTATTACAAAAAGTCAGTTTAACTACTCGGGATCACGCTGCTTTTCAAGACCATCCAAGTGGAATTTGAGAGCGATATAATGACTCTCAGCAAGAAGAAATGCTTTATAATTTTCATCTTTGCCATAACAATGGAAGAGACCAAAGGCAAATTTTCCTCCCTAAAAGACTCCTTCTGTTGCATTTTTAAACTTTACTGACACCATGGAAAATGGTTTTTCAGATTTGGTAAGAAACATTTCAACACATTTTAATTATGATGGTGTAATCTGCTTAGCCGTGTAAAGTGAAACCCTGTCTTCTTTCCACCTGGTAATTAATTAGTATTACTTAAATAATCACTTTTTATTCCTGTTCCTAGTGTTTCCTGCCAGAACTTCTCTAATATTATGTAAATACATATGGATCAATTTATGCTAATTTTCTTGCTTACATAAATTTATGCAACATTATCTAAAGGACCTCCTTCAATCTGTTGACCTAAGTGAAACAAACGTGAGCCACAAACAGATTGTATAAATAAAGGTGAACAATGGAATACAAGGCTTCTCAAAGGTAAACATGGACAAGGTATCAGAATTACAGCTAACCAGAATCAACAGGAAATACATAAGAATATTTGTTGTCAAGAAATGACTTCTGCAATTGAGCAAACCCATGCAATTTGGGTTGGTCTTTTTACCTAAAGTTTCCTTTCACTCAGTAGCAGCAACTTTTCCTGAGAAACATGCCCACTTGTGATGCACCAAGTACTGCTATCTTCCCAAAGAGACTTGTAATAATTTCTATTGCCAAAAATCTTAAAGTGAGCTAGTCTTGTCATAAAACTACTATTACTTGGGGACATTTCTTCTATGTCCCTTTCAACATCTCCCAGATGCATTAACTACACAGCTTCCTTTAATATTTATGTACCCCCTGAAAGTAAGTTCCTCCATGTCACTGTTACCCTTCTTCCAGACACAGCCCAAACCTACCCTCCCTGCTCCTTTCCCATGATGGACATGGTGAAGTCCATGTTTCCTGACCCTCCTTCACAATAGATGCATTTTGAAATTAAGTCAGTAAAATGCTCAGTCTTTCTCATTGACTTGTGGGAGTCAATTTCAGTATTTAAAAATTAATGTTTTATACCTACCAAACCCCAGCCTCTCAACTTGTTATTAAGACTGCTTGCTAAAAGCAATGAGTTTAAAGTTTCTTTGTATTCCAAATGTTAATTTTCAGAATATATTTTCTTCAATTAACTCCGTTATGACTATTTTCTAGGTATTCAAAGATACTAATTGATTTTTTTATTAATTAGCTTGTTTTCTTTTTTTAATTTTATTTATTTAGTATGTGTATGAATGTACTGTCTGCATGTAGGTTTGTGCACCCATGTCATGCAATGCTTCGGAGGTCAGAAGAGGGTGTTGGATTCCCTGGAACTGGAGTTAAGGATGGTTCTTAGCCACCATGTGGGTGCTGGGGATCGAACCCGGGTCCTCTGCAACAGCAGTTGGCACTCTTAACCACTAGGCCATCTCTCTGGCCCAATACTAATTGATTTTTGAGTTAAATCTTGAGCTGAGGTATGTTCAGAAAAGTAGACCAACTATAAGGTAAAAGAATCTGCCAAATAATCACTCTCAAAAAATTGAGTTTTAGTGTTAACACCATTTCCGTTGTTTGAACTGTTCAAAATTGATTTGTTCAGGAAAGCAAGTTAATGTTAAGCAGACTGGTTTGACTTGCTACTGTTTCAAGGAAGCCTTACTTCAGCCAGTATTCATCCTATGCTACCAAACCTGGGTTCCAAAGTGCTCTGGGACCCCTTCCAGGGGAAAGTAGAAAAAGGGAATATAATGGTATCTTGGTGACTTTTTCCTTGGTGTTTCCACAGCACTGAGGCAAAGCCCAGGAATTCTTGCCCTAATGAAAGCAGTGACTGCAACAGCCTCATGACTTTTGCAATGCATGGTTTTGCACCATGCCCCTTGATCTTTTTCTTCACATCAACCATGTTTGATACATAATCTATTAACTGATTGCCTTTCCTCAGAGATCACAAACATTTTATATCCTGTTGAAAGAAATTTTGACTTTAATGCAAGAAAACCAGAATGTAAATTTAAAATATAGAGCATTTCACATTGTGACTGAATGAGTTGGTACAGGAGTGTGTGTGTGTGTGTGTGTGTGTGTGTGTGTGTGTGTGTGTGTGGTGTGTGGAGGGGAGTGAGAAAGAGAGAGACAGAGAGATTGAGTGAAAGAGAATCATGTGATATACTGCATACATACACACATGCCCAGGTGTGCTCACCCATGTGACATACATATGGAACTCTGGTTCAAGTCAGAATGTCTTTCTCAATCTCTTTTCTGCCTTCCTGATAGAGACTGGGTCTCTCCCTAAGCCCAGAGGTCCCTATTCTGGCTGAACTAGTTGGTCAGAAGGCCCCCAATATCCACTTGTCTTTCTGTCGCCCAGCACAGGGACTTGAGGCTCAGGACAATGTCCCTGCTTGGCTTTTACAGGGTGCCGGGAATTCAGGCTCAGCTTCCCTCCTTTCTTGCAGAGCAGGCACCTTACCTAGAGATCTCCCTAGCTCCTTTTTACATTTTGAGCATGCTAAAACATACTTCAACCAAAATTTCATTCTAAACCAGAATATTTTATATTATTTAAAAATTACAATGACTAAGCCATTACCCTTTTATCCAAATAAAAGAAAACTGGGATACATCTATGCCATTTAATGGTTAGACAAGTTTATAGCATGATAGCATTTGAATAATGCACTTTTGAATGGAAGAAAATAGAGTGCACAGATTCTCTGTCTAAACATAATGGCAATAGTTCATTTATGGATATGGCTCTACAATTAGGTAAGAAATTTGACAAAAATTATTATTAAAAAAATCACACTTGGGCTGGAGAGATGGCTTAGTGGTTAAGAGCACCAATTGCTTTTGCAGAGGACCAGTCTTTAACTCCAGTTCCAAGGGAATCCGACACCGTCTTCTTTCCTCCGTGGCATTGCAGGACACGAGTGCATAAACCTGCATGCAGACAGTACATTCATACACATAAAAAATTAAAACAAATAAATAATAAAAAATCACACTCACTGAGCACCTCTGTGTTATCAGAGAACAGAAGCATGAGATGAGTCCATTTTTCTCAGTCACTTTTCTTACTAAATAATACCCTATAGCCATAAACGTCTATCAAAACATTTGCAATTTCTCTGCCCTTTCATTAGAAAAGATAGAGGTAATTTGCTTTATAAGCATTTCTCTGCTGAGAGGTGTGTCCCTCAGAGTCTTACCTACAGATTTGATAACAGTGCGTTAGAAACTCATGCTGAAGTTCCCAGGAAAATAGAATCAGTAATGCTGTTCCTTAACTCATATTAGACTCTTATTCAGCACAGAGTTTTCAACTGATTTTCTTTTTAAAAATTATTCCATCATTAATGTTCTGTATTATTTTGGTATTGGTGCATATTTAATTTTGTACCTATTATTAGAAACAGACATGACTAATAAGTTAATTAATTCATGCCAAATTTAATTTAGCACAGTGTCATTCCTCTTGGGTAATCTATGTTCAAATTTACACATTATTAGAAGACAATAAAATGCCCTTTATTGGATATCCAATTCACTAACATGGATCTGTGGCTAACAAGGATTTCTTAAAGCAAACACAGTAATGAATACTAAGTAAACTAACATACACTATAAAATTAAACAAAAGCTTGGAGTACCATTATAACTGTAAATAGAGGCTATGACTAATAGGATGAGATTGGGAGTATGAATTCAAAGTAAATACTGAAACATTTTGGCTGCCACATGGGTTTCAAATATTTAATTTCTAAATAGAAAACATGATGATTATCAAAAATAGTTCTTGTGAAGTGAACAATCCCCACTTCTGTATATCTCCTTTTATAAATCTTGCCATCAAATGCCATAAAGCTGGCAAACTGCAGCATTTTTATTTTCTAAATTTTTTTTGTTTTTCTGTATCTTGATCAAAATTATGTTTTATAAATAATGCATTGATTGTACTTCTAAATGAGAAACATATCATTTAAAGGAATATTAGTCAGAACTCAAAATTTATTAAATAAAACTATCAGGAGTTTAAAAACCAGTACCAGAGCTAATGAAAAAACCAATGGTTGAAGTAACAACACAAAGCATACAGGCCAGTTATTCATCACGTACTGCAGAAGCTATGCCAATGCTGAAGACTGATTTCTCCTCCACAGCTGGGTGAGAACATGTGGAAACAGTCAGAATGTGAATCAATTCTCACTCTGCACTACATTCTTTAGGGGGAAAGTGCTCACTCAGGGTTTTTCACTAACTGAGAAAAGTTTTCATGTTTATCGAACAGTATTTTTTTTTTTTGTCTTTTTGAGACAGAGTCTTCCTGTACCCACAGCTGTCGTGGGACGCACTATGTAGACCAGGATGGCCTTGAACTCAAAAAGATCCACCTGCCTCTGAGATCCACCTGCCTCTGCCTCCCGAGTGCTGGGATTACAGGAATGTACCACCACACCCAGCCAATTAAGCAATATTTTTTGCAAGCCATAGCAGAGACTGAAATTAAATTTTACAGTGAGGTTGCATTTCAAGGCACAGAAACACAACAATCACCAGGTTTTCTAATCCACAAACAATGGCAAGCCATATGTGATGGACAAGGATCAGTGCTCTGTCTTGGTATGGCCACTAGAGCTGTGTAACTCATACTGAGCAGGAAACATGCTAGAAAGGAGGCAGTGTCTGCCTGATACTGGCTTGTCTGACCAGCTGACTTTTCACAGTTAGTTTATCAAAATAAGATAAACATGACTCCAGATTTAGCATAATTTTCTCTTCCTTTAATTCAGTATGGTGCAATTAATAGTATATTAAATATTTGTTAACTGATTAAATATAAATTTGCAAAGTATACTTTATGAAATGAATCATCAGTTTAAACAATGAGTGGCATTTAGTTTCATGTTTCTTTACTTATTGCATATTAAAGAGAAAAAGTAGCTTAAGATAATTTCTTTACTCTTTCTCTAATTGTCCCTAATTGCTAAGAAAAATCAATGATGCATTTAACTTATCCAGGATATATAAGAATTTGGAGCTCAAATGTGGAACTTTGGATTATATTTTAAGTAGAGAAAGCTTGTGAGCTGTAAGCACAGACGAGAAGCCTTCTCAGTTACACACTTAGATCACTGCACAGAAAGAAGCCAAGAGGAACACATCTACAAAACTTGCCTAGCTTAACCCAGATACTCAGGGATTTGTGTTTACTTTATACACATACAGATGGGGGCTGTACATGTGTACAATTAGTGTGCTTCTACACATCTCCTAGGGTCTATGACACTACAGAATATCACCAAAACCAAATGCAGTAAGAACACTGTATGTCAATCCCCAAAGAAATTAAATAGCATACCAACACATTTCCCAGAATGCATCCCTGTCATGAAGCAACACCAGTCTTTGTGACCTGTTTCTGATTTCTTATTTTATAAGGAACAAATAAGTCTTTAGTTATTAAAATCATGAATTCTACAATGCACAGCTTAAGGGAGTCATAGGTAACAAAACTAATATGGTTGTGAACCATGTAGAAGTACTTTGGTCAATGATAGACTGTATGTATGGCAGCTGCCCTGCAAGGTTGTAACAGAGATGAAAATCCTGAAATTCCTGGCACCCTCACCAATGTTTTACTTATGATGATGCAATCAATAAACACACTGTACTCTCAGAGGTATGACAGTATGGTGCACACAGTCATATGTCAGACCTGACAAGGGCCACAAACAACTGTTCTGTTTTGCATATACTGTTTAGAAGCTCCTCGCACTCATGGCAAGAGGTTTACTGTAAAGCAGTGTCCACTGGCTGCAGCCTCTTCAGTCTTGTGACCCCCTACATCTGTTGATCACATCAGAAGTCCATATTAACGGCTGACCTGCAAGAACGCTGCTTGAGTAAACATATGTCTGCTGTTCCCTAGAAAACGGAATCAGTCTCCCAGCATATTTCCCAGAATGCATCTGTGTCAAATAGTACCTGATAGTGTTGAGACTAGTTAGGAGCCTCTGTGGACATTAATCCATTTGAAGATGTTTTTCTGTAATTGAAAAAAATCTCAAATTTTCAATTTGGTTCATCCCAAAATATGTTGTTCCAAATTATTATCTCTGGTGTGACACTATTCCTGGGGAAATGTGAGCCAATATCTACTCACAACAGATAGGTTACTGACAAAAGTTCAGAGTAAGGATACCACCAAAGTCCCACTTCATGAACCAGAGTTTTTACTGCTATTACTTAAAGCATGAGTTGTTCTCTACAGGAGCAAAAATGACTCAAAGATGGCTGCATGAGCACAAGCCCACCCACCACGGGTGACAGCTCATGAAAGATGGACTTTAGCAGTTCGACAGATCAGAGTATCTCTTCCATGCTGTTCCCATGGGCTGGTCTACAGGCAGCTTAGATGGTCTCTGTTTCAGAAGAAGTCCTCACTGCTTATATAATATTGGAGAGGGAAGGGTCTTGATCATCTGGTGCTGATTTCTTTACTTCCTTGGTCTTAGAGAATCTCTCTTTAGAATTTTCTTAGTTTAAACCAGTCTGGAATTTGCTTTTAGGATTTCCTGCAACTCAATAAGTCTCCTTTAGAACTTATTGAGTTTTAAGAGCCTTGGAGGACACTGCCTTGTGACCATGTCTGACTTCCAGTGTACTGCAACACACAAATCAAAGGATTCAGAACATACTTGGAAACCAAAATTGCCTGGGATAACATTTGGCTTCTGATATGAGTACAGCATGGTACCTGGAAGAACTGGCCAGGCCAGGTTCTTCAGCCTTACAGCACAGGATGTTCACAAAGAGGGATCCTGCAGCATGGGCTGAATGGGGACTCATGAGTATGCAGATTAGTCTGCCTGCTTTATCTATCCATTTCAGCAACTTAGAATTCTCTGTCATGCCTCCATTCCAGTCGTGTGGCCTGCTCCCGGATAAGATTCTAAAGGGAGTGAATGTTAATATACTGTGACATGAACCTGCTCATTAATTCATAGAGAATTTAAAAAAATGCTGGGCCAAGTCTTAAATATTTTCTCTATTCAGGCACCCATGTTGTTAATGGTACTGTGAGTTCTTTTTCTCCACTGGGAGAAAAAGAACACACAGACTGCAGATTCCAATTAGCAAAATTGGGTCTTTAATTTGGACTGGACATGTTCGTGCCCCAGGTTAGGATTGGGAGGGTACAGCCCCAACTCTGAGGCATGTTAGGCTTACAAAGGCAAATACCATTTCCTTATAAATTTGTTTCTGAGAAATTCCATTCAGACAACAAAAACTTCAATGCTTGTCTGCTGTAGGATTATAAAAAGTAAGATTAAAAAGTGGGTGGGATGCAGGCAATTATAAAACTTTGGACAACAGATGAGGTAGATCATTAGGTGATCCCAAGACATTTTGGAGATAATCAACTGGCTTTTCCTGGACTTATTCTGGACTGCAGTTGGGCCATTAAAATGGAGTCCAGGGACTCCTGTGGAAGAGGTTGGTGTGTCCAGTTTGTAAGGGCCAAAAAAGGGGGGTGGAGTTTTGGATAAATTGTTTCTTCTTTGAAACCACCTGGAGACTGCATACTTAGGGGAGGAGCCCAAGACAATTCCCAGCCCAACAGGTTCCCTCAAGAGCAACTCCCCTAACCCTCCCCCGATGGTCCCATGGGAGGTGCATGTGCTGGATAGCTTTAGTGTCAACTTGACACACCTGGGTCGAGGGAGCCTCAATTGGGGAATTGGCTCCATTGCATTGGCCGGTAGCCACATCTGTGGAGTATTGTCTTGATGGTCGAGCAGTGTGGGAAGGCCCAGTCCATAATGAGTGGTGCCGCCCTGGGCAGGTGGTTGTGTATCATATAAGAAGGCAGGCTGGGCATGAGCCAGGGGAGCGAGCCAGTGAACAGGATTCCTCCATGGCCTGTGCTTCAGCTCCTGCCTCCAGGTTCCTGCCCTGAGTTCCTGCCTTGGGCTTCCTAAGTGATGAACTGTGACCCAGGAGATGTAAGCTGAATAAACCCTTTCTTCCCCAAGTTGGTGTCAGTCAGAGTGTTTTGTCACAGCAATGGAAGACAAACTAAAACAGAAATTGGTACCAGAGAATGGGCTATTGCTTGTGACAGACCTGACCTTGTGTTTTGGGGAAGGATTATGGAAGCGTTTGGAACTTTTCGGCTAGAAAAATCATTGAATGCCTAAAGATTGTGGCTGTGGAACTTGGAAAAGTTTTGCTGAGAGAGCTGTAGAAGATGGAGGCCTGGCTTGTGAAGTTTCTAGTTTCAAAGGGAAGCAGAGATCATCAGGACTGTTTAATCTGTGGGTTCTGGTCAGCTAAGGCTGAAGAATTAGCTGTAAGTAACAAGAGACCAGAACCTGAAGTGAAATCTTTGTTGTACTGGGACAATGGATGCTGGTTAGCTGGGGCTGAAAAATCAGCTGTAGATAACAAGAGACCAGCGTCACTGTGGTGAAATCTTCTGGGAAGAATTTCTTTAGGGTCAGCACACAGAAGCTATGTTCCAGAAGGGGCCAGAGCCTCCATATCAAGCCAGAAGAAGGACTTGGTAATGTGTAAGAGACTCCTATGTGGTTCTGGTGTTGAAATTTGAGGGGTTCACAGAGAGCAGCAGTGGCTTGGCACTGTGAGAGGTCAGGAAAGACCATTGGTGGAAGTGCACCTCGGTTGCAGTGAAGACCCCAGGATTGCAGGGGTCATGGAGAGAAGCTGAGGCTTTGCACCAGGAGAGGTCAGAAGAGACTATTGGTGAAGGTGCTGCCTCAGTTTCAGTGGCGACCCCAGCTTTTTGGAGATGCCAGGACCATGGGACAACCACCAGGTGTGGAATGGAGTCAGCCTGAGCCTGCGAGATGAGCTGTGTGCCACAGATGGCAGAGTCAGAAAAGGGGAGCTGCCGAAACCCTTTGGAGCCCAGAAGATCAGTCCCAGGTGTCCAGCCTTGAGCTACTTGCTGGACTTAGGTTTTGTTTGAGTGTGCCTGATTCTTCCCTTTGAAATAAAACAGTACTTGTTTCGGATTTTACAGCAGCCCACAGTTAAGAGACTTTTAATTGACTGAACTTTTAAGCGTTTGGACATTTTAAGGACTGTGGGGCTTTTAAGGTTGTACTGTCTTAGGTTGTGATTAATGTTAACATCATACTTTGGGGATAAGAACTGGAAAGGTGATGGTTTAATAGTGATGTGTTTTGTGTGTCAAGTTCTCAAGGGGTCAGTTGTGCTGGATAGCTTTAGTGTCAACTTGACACACCTGGGTTGAGGGAGCCTCAGTTGGGGAATTGGCTCCATTGGATTGGTCTGTGGCCACATCTGTGGAGTATTGTCTTGATGGTCGAGCAGTGTGGGAGGGCCCAGCTCACAATGAGTGGTGCCACCCTGGGCAGGTGGTTGTGTACGGTATAAGAAGGCAGGCTGGGCATGAGCCAGGGGAGCAAGCTAGTAAACAGCATTCCTCCATGGCTTGTGCTTCAGCTCCTGCCTCCAGGTTCCTGCCCTGAGTTCCTGCCTTGGGCTCCCTAAGTGATGAACTATGACCCAGGAGATGTGAGCTGAATAAACCCTTTCCTCCCCAGGTTGGTGTTGGTCAGAGTGTTTTGTCACAGCAGTGGAAGACAAACTAGAACAGTGCATGAGATTTTGGAGCTCTGAGACTTCAGGGGACAGGGAGTTTATAAAAGGGGTCTACCACAAGATTCTCTCTCTGCCTTTTAAGCAGCATGAGAAGCAGAGGGTGCAAGGGTGGCTCAGGAACTCCAGGCAGCCATGTTGTGCTAGGGACTCTGCTATGGCTATGTGCTTGGCTTAAATGAGCATATGCTTATTTGCTATTATTTTGTAAGCAAGTCCATTAAAATTCTCTAGTTTTAACTAAGATTGGAGAACCCTGTACTTGCATTGCCTTAAGTACTGAGGGGGAGCTGGAAGCAGCAGAGAAGGCTGACAGGACTCCAGGGCACTGTGCCATGCAACTGTGTGCTGTGAGTATCTCTGCCCTAAAGAAAGTTTCTATTAAATTAGAAAATCTATGTTAAACAGATGAATATCTTGATTCAACCAAACCACCAAATTTAAAGCAAGAAGAGATCAACAGATCCATTACAAATAAAATCAAAACAGTAATATAAAACCTCCTAACTAAAATAAGCCCAAGTCCGGACACAATTGCACAAGACCTCAAAAGAAGAAACATAACCAACATCATTTCTTCTATTGTCAAGATAGGAACTAAAGGAGGACCAAAACCAGGTAAAGGGACAATAAAAAAAGAAAACTACAAGCTGGGCTTGGTGTTGCACACCTTTGATCCCAGCACTCAGGAGGCAGAGACAGAAGGATCTCTGTGAGGTAAAGTCAAGCCTGGTTTACATAGCTAGTTATAGGACAACTGGGGCTACAGAGAGACCCTGTCTCAAAAAGACAAAAATTAAGAAAGAAAGAAAGAAAGAAAGAAAGAAAGAAAGAAAGAAAGAAACTAATATTCCCTAATGAACACATCCAAAATTTTTCTTAATAAAAAACTTGCAAACTGCAGGGCGTTCCCACTAATTGTTGGTGATGCCCACTCCTGGGAAGGTGAGGTCTGATGGCCTGGAATGAACACAGTTGATTCTGGGATTTCTGGATGTGTGCAGAGAATCAGTTTATTTCCTGAAGGACTCAGGTTTAGATAGACAAAAGCTGGCATCCACTTGCAAGCCCACGAATGAGCAACATTCCAGGAAAAAGTGTGACTTTTTCTGAGACTTTTAACCTTTTTACAGAGAAGTACAGAGAGCTTTCCACAAAGGATCTGTGTAAAGCTGAAGGCTGTTAACCAAGATGTTTCTCCCAGAATAAGGAACTTCGGGGCCTCTCACCCAGGCAGCTTGCTCATATCATCCATCAGAGTTCTGCTTGGCAGTGTTTCTGAGATACTGCGTCCAGCATCTACCCCATTATCTGAGACAGCATCTGTTTTTCAAGGTCCCAAGTTTCAACTTGCTCTAAGTTAAAGCACCCTGGTTTTCAACAGAAAACCACATATAGATACATATGATTATTCACCATAGTTGGTTTTATTCCAGAGATGCAGGATTGGTTCACTATACATCAGTCAATAAATGTAATAAACCATATAAATGAATTTAAAGAGAAAAACAACCAAATGATCATATCAACAGATACAGAAAAGGCCTTTGACAATGGTTGCACATGCCTTTAATCCCAGCAGAGGGGAAGCAGAGTCAGGCAGATCTCTGTGAGTTCAAGGCCAGCCTGGTCTACAAAGTGAGTTCCAGGCCAGCTGGGGTTATACGGAGACCCTGTCTCAAAAAGAGCAAAAAAAAAAATTCCTGGAGAGAATTTAACTGAATGGAACATACTGCAACATAATTAAGGTGAAATATGACAAACCCACAGGGAACAATTTCTAGCTGGTGAAAAACTTGAATGTTTAGTTTCATTTTATTTTATTTTATTTATTTACTTTTTTGGTCTTTTCAAGACAGGGTCTCCCTGTAGCCCCAGTTGTCCTGGAACTCACTCTGTAGACCCGGCTGGCCTTGAACTCACAAAGATCCACCTGCCTCTGCCTCCCAAGGAATGTTTAGTTTTAATATCTGGAAAGAGATAAGGCTGTCTACTATTGCCACTTCTTTTCAATAGAGTCCTTCAAACTCTAGCTACAATGAGACAGGAAAAGGAAATTAAAAATATACCAGTTTGAAAAGAAAAGATCAAATTATATGATGTTATAATTTGCTAAAAGATCCTCAAAATTCCACCAGAAAACTTCCAGAAATGGTCAGAACTTTCAACAAAGTGGTAAGATACAAAATCAATTTACAAAACTCATTAGCCTTTCTATATACCAATAAACAAACAATAAGAGAAATGGAAACACTCCCATTCATAATAGCTTCAAAAATAAATAAGTAAAGAAATAAATAAATTTATGATAAATAAATAAAAAGGAAGAAACCTAACTAAAGAGGTTAAAGATATCTATATTAAAACTTTACATATTTGAAGAAATATTTATGAATACATTAGAAGATGGAAAGATATCTGGTTCTCTTGGATTGGTGGATTTAATGTTATGAAAATGACTATCCTATGAAAAATAGTTTGCATATTCAGTGGAATCCCAATAAAAACCACCATGATGGTTTTCATAGAAATATAACAAAACTCAAAACTCATATGGAAGCACAAAAGACCCCAGATGGCCAAAATATTCTAAGCGAAAAAGAGCAATGTTGGAGGGATTCTCCAACAAGATTTTATGCAGAGATACAGTAATCAAGCAGTGTGGTGTTGGCACGAAAGTGGCTCGTAGATAAATGGGACAAAGGAAACACGAGGGCGTGCAATTCCCGCCACCTGCTATTGACAGAGATGCCAAGAGTATGTATCGGAGGAAGCAACATCCTCAGTGAACGGTGCTGAGAAAACTGGCTGTGTGCATAAGGAAGAAAACATGGACTTTTATCTATCACTTTGTAGAAAAATTATTTCTAAACGTGTCAAAGACATCAATATGAAACCCAAATCACTGAAACCCCTAGACAAAAATATGGGCAGTACCCTACAAAATATAGGTGCAGGAAAGTATATAAACTAGACTCCATTTGCTCAGGAGGTAAGGCCAACAAGCGGAAGGGACCTCATTAAACTAAAAGGCTTCTTCATAGCAAGGGCAACAACAAGTCAAGTAAAGAGGAAGCCCATAGAGTGGGAGAAAATCTTTCCAGCTATACCCATGGGAGAAGATTAATTTCTAGAATATACAAAGAATTCAGAAAACAAAGAATCAAGAAAGCATATGACCCAATCAGAACATAGGTTAAAGATGTGTTCAGAGAATTCTCAAAAGAAGACTTAAAAATGGCTACAAAATATGATGTTTTTCAACATTCTTAATAATTAGAGAACTGCAAATTAAAACTATTTTAAGATTTCATCTTACCACATCAAAATGTCTAAGATTAAGAAAACAAATGACAACAAATGCTGTCAATGATGTGGGGAAAGGAGTGCCCTCAGTCGCTGGTGGTGAGTGGCGCAGCCACTATGGATATATGGATCATTTTTTTAAAACTACAAATTTTATGGGAGATGGAGACATGGCTCAGTGGTTAAGAACACTGGTTATTCTTGGTTTGAATCCCAGCACCCACACAGTGGGTAACAACAGTGTGTAACTCCAGTCCAGTGGATCCAACACTCTTTTCTGTCCTCTGCAGGTATTGTGCAACACGGGTGCACTTACACATTTGCAAGCAATACACTCATATAAATAAAATGAAAATGAATGAATTTAAAAATCTAAAAATTTAGTATATGAACCAATTATACCACTCCTTGTCATATACTCAAAGTTTTAATATCCTACTACAGAGATACTTGCTCAGCTATGTTTTGGCTGCTCTTTTCACAATAGGTAGGAAATGGAAACAATCTAGATGCCCCTCAATGAATAATGAATGAATGATGAATGAGTGAATGAATGAATGAATGATAAAATTGAGGTTCATTTACATTATGGATCTCTATTCAGTGGTGAAGAAAAATGACATCACGAAATTTGCAGATAGAATATGAAACTTTTTATACTAAGGCAATCCAGTCTCAGAAGAACAAGAAATGCATGTTTCCTCTCATTTCTAATCCTAGCTCTAAATGCTTCTTTGTGAGTATATATCCTGATGTAACCACAGGAGCCAGGAAATGTGAAAAAATCAGAGAGGGGAAAAAAGACAAAGGAGCTCAAAGGAGGGGGTACAACAGAAGGCAGGTGAAAAAAGGGGCATGTGTTAACTGGGGGGGGGGTAAAAAGAACTATACAGGGGAGAAAGATGAGGGAGAGATAAATAATGCTTAGGTACTGTGAAAAACTAAAGTGAGTATTTAATATGTCTACTGAAAAATACACATATAAATATAAGTGCACATGCAGAGGTGAAGGTTGTATCACAAAAATCACAGTGCCAGACAAGGGAAAGCACCCTTCAAGTTGTTGGTCATGATAGTCCAAGAGAATTCCAGGCTAATACAGGCTACAGCCCTCGACTGCTTTTCAGAATTTGAAGGGAAGACCAAGACCCTATTGCTGAAGACAGAGCATACACTAGTCAGAGGACTTGGAAAAAATGCGATGGAACTGACCTGGAACCCTCCTACTCAAAGACCAGATCTCATGGTATCAGAAAACACAATGCAAGCTTCCAAGGGAGAAAACCAATTAAATACCCAGCTTAAAATTTATGAACCACAACAATGATTGGCTCAGCAAACTTTCTCTATCAGTGCCCTCTCAGTAGGAGGGATCTCATGTGTGGTACTAGAAGCATACCCAAATACACACAGCTGGAGAGGTCAGAGATCCTGGAGGGGAAAAAAAAAAAACTACATTTTTCACATCTGTAGATTATGTTAACTTCTTTCTAAATTCATAAGCTTACATTTACAGACAAGTGTACCTCTTACCACGCATCAGAAAAGCTTCTTTTTTCAAGAGATGGAGAGTATTAGAGATTTCTACAACTACTCAAACAGAGAATAATCCCAAGAGGGCATCCTTAAACACAGGTACACTAGAACTGCACTAAATAGACTCTGTGCATTAATATACATGTACATATTATATGTATACATATATAAATGTATGCTTATATATGTAACAGTAATAATCAAAGAAGAGGACAAGAAATTTTTGAGTTTATAGGGAGGAGGGGACTTGGTAAGAGTCAGTATGCAACTGAGATGGACAGAAATAATTCAAATACAACACTCATGTGTGAAGTTCTCAAAAATATAAAATAAAAATAGAAAAATAAATAAAATTAAGCCTACCAAGCTTCTGTCTCAGACTAAAAAGAAACAGGAGTGTGCTATGGTTTTACTCTTGCATGACCCTGTTTGTTTGTTAGGGATTTAGTCTGTCACAAAAGGATTCCAGTTATTTCTTGCTGCAAGTGACTGCTCCAGTTGTTACTGTCTCTTTGAAGGCAAGTGCCACCTTAGCATTTGTGTTTAGGGCCCAGGTCAGTACAGTGACTATGTCAGTCTGTGAACATAATATAAGCTTGCAAAAAGGCAGCAGGTGCTGCGGTGTAGCAGAACAGGTTCAAATACAGGGTCTGTATATGAATGCACATTGCCAGTCATCTGCTCCTCCCAAACAGAGAAGGAAAGCACAGACCTTCATTCTCTGCTTTCATTTGATAAAACTCAGCTAACAGGCACAAGTGTAGGCTGACCGTGCCTTATCTAAAATGTTTGAGATGCAAGTCTTTTGAATTTCGGAGTTAATTTCTTTTTAGATATCTTGGAGATAGGATACCTAAGCACAGCATTTATTCCTGTACCATACAAAGCACCCTATATACAGCACGGCAGTAAATCTGCACAGTGTTTTTGTCTAGGTGTATGGTTTCCTACCTGTGGTATCATGCAGTTTGGGAACTTGAGATTTTTGCCTTGGGGATGTTCAATCTACTCAAAATAATCAAACTGTATCACTTACACCTGACATGAGAGTCCATTTGTAGAAAGAAAACTTACAAAAGCATGGGCTATGTCCAAGAGCAATTTGTACCTGGAAATCACATCATAAATTTGACTCCATTGATTTATTTTGATAACACTTTTCATACAGTTTAGAAGAACTGCTGGCTTAGGAGGAACATTTGTTCTGAGAGATTCCCCAGCCACAGCTTCTATGGATGCGAGCTGCAGCTCATGCATCATTTCTATGTGAAAGATGGCTCCGTGGCCATGTCATCTAGTCCAGCTCAGCAGCGCCCTTCCTGAGGGAGTTCAGCCATCATTTGTCACTGGGTCCCAGACACTCAGTCCTGGAGAATGATCTCATCTTGTCTTGCAGGTTTTTTGAGCTTTTAGGAACAGTAGTCTCTGGAATTATTGCAGACTCAGCCATGTTCCCACAGAGAGTCCTGCTATTTGGGTTGACTAAAATGAATCACTTGAAATAAGTAATTCTTATTAAACATGAAACATAGCATGAGTGCGCGCACACACACACACACACACACACACACACACACATATATATATATTACAAAAATTCAATACTTCAATTTTAAGGCAGTCTCTACTCAGTGGTTAAAGGTCACATACATTTTTCCCTGACTTTTCTCTCACAGGTTGACTTGTAGACTTTTTGTTTCTTCCTGTACAATTCATCCCCTTCATCTGCCTTACAAAGCCATAGTGGATTCCTGTTAGAACTGCCCTGTTTCAGTTAAAATGAGGAGGTTTTTAACAAAAATGTGGAGGTGCTAGAAAGTTGTCTTTAGTGGTCAAGAACACAGGTTGTTCTCACAGAAGATCCAGGTTCAAATCCCTACACCCACATGGAAGCTAACAACCCTCCAGCTCCAGGGGACCCAGCGCCCTCTTCTGTCCTCCTGGGGTATTGCATGGTATGGCTCCCATTACATACATGCAGGAATAATAATCATATGCATAAAATAAAAATAAATAAATTTTAAAATAACCAAAAGACAACAAAAATTAGTCTGATTCTGAGCTCTGGGGCATGATGCATTCACTGTTTTCTCTACAATGGTGACAGTGGTATCATACTTTCCAAATGGAGAAACTATGATAAAGAAAGGAAACAGCTGGCATGGTGGTGCAGGCTAATCCCAACACCTAGGAGGGAGGCCAGTGGATCTTTGCAAGATAGAGGTCTACCTGGTGAGTTCCTGGCCAGTTTGGGCTACAAGGAGACCCTGTTGAAAGCAAGGGAGAAGGAAAGGAAGGGAGAAGGAAAGGAAGGAAGGAAGGAAGGAAGGAAGGAAGGAAGGAAGGAAGGAAGGAAGGAAGGAAGGGAAAAGAAGGAGTTAAACATCCATGGATAAAATGTGACAAGCCTTCACATCTAAGCAGCCAGCTTCCTAAACCAGCACATGGCCTGAGTGTGTGTGATTACAGAGATTAAGAATTGTAAATTGTACATTCCACACAGAGATATATAGTTCCTCTTAACCTGTGAAACTAAATTAACTTCAACAAGATGAACTACTCTGCTTTCAATTTACTTTAAAGCAAATGCAGTGTTGAAGGATTAGCATGAATGTGAATCTTGCCTAGTAATATCTGTGGCCTGTTAACACTGAGTTAAGAATTTCACAGGTGAGAGAGGTCATTTTCAACTGGCAACTTCAATAGAGCATTGTGTGGAAATTTATAACTTCATTGGCAATTAGAATCAGAAAGTACAGGGTAAGAATATGGAGAATGAAATATTTCCTGGTGAATTTATTAGCAATATAGAACTTCTTGTCATTTTAAATCAAAATAACAATTTGGTTTGTCATGAATAATTCAGTTTGGTAAATAATAATTAATTTCAATGATTCATCCAGTGATTTGCCCCATGGAATATCTTAAGGTAGCAACCAGAATCTGTAGGGTGTTTTGTTTTGTTTTGTTTTTACCATTTGACAGTCATGAACATTCCTAGTAGTCTATAAAAACCACTTTCAACACTGGAATTTTTGTTTGTTTGTTTGCATTTTGTTTGTATGTTTTGTTGTTATTTTTGACAGGTTCTCCTTAGTTCCAGCCTGCTTGGGAGTTACTACCTGGACTGAGCTCCCCCTGCTTCTGCCTCCTAAGGGGGTTGGGATTAAAGGTGCACAGCACTGCACTGGGCATACACTGGAATTTTTAAGTAAAGATGATGACCAGAAATCCATCATTTGATTTTCTACAGTGAGCAGTTAAGTGGAATCTAGTTATAATTTTATAAAGCCTTCCTAATGGGCTTTTCCCTCCACTGTCCAACCCACCTAAAGTGAGAGGTGGCAATTTGGAGATTTTATTTACTTCTGTTGACATAGAGTAGAGTGGATACAGTGTCTATTATGATGAGCAACTGTAGAGAGCAGAACCTTTCAAGATTTTCCAAGAGTCCATTATACAAGAGAAGGGGTGGGTGTGATAATCACCCTCCACCCACACAGGCTGCTGGTTCATATTTTACTTATAAATAAGAGCAGTTTTCATCTACATATTTCTCAGGATTATGTACAATGAATTATTGTGATTAATGTCTAACTGGTTTAAACTACTTTGTCTTCTTTGATGTAGGAAAAGAGCTAGACTTCACTATGGTGAAGTAATGTGTCTTTAAAACCATTGCTGATTGGGATATAAGAGAAGAGAATTAAAGTCTCCTTTCTTCAGAGAGCAGGGACATACTGTGTATAGCATTTATTTGCTTCCTTCTGTTTTATAGAGTTCTTCAACACTGCTTTATCTTTAATGATACTTTACTAAATCAAACATTGAAAAATTATAGAGCACAGTTTCATATTACACAGATGTATTTAAAATGAATGTGCAAATATCATTACTAAGCTAGTTCACATGCCTAGTCTTCCTTGAAAACAATAATGCCATGACTAATACCTAACCAGAAATACTTTGGAAAACTGAGCATGCAGATATTTTCCTCTTGTCATTGTTTTGAGATCTAATAGTTATATTTAATGCAGCAAATTCTTAGAAAATTAATAATTCCTTCTAACCTCACTTTGCAATCTTTCTTATCAAATATTTGTATTTGAACATGTCTATAACATACAGTAACTGAGCCAGAATAGAGGATCAAACCTGTCTTTCCCATGATTAGGAGCATGATGTTTCCCAAGGCCTATGACCTTAGCTGGTGCCTATTTGCAGGATTATTTTTATGGGACTTGCTCATCATGGACTTTCTCATCTAATTACTAACTCATAAAGCAGTTTCAGTTACCAAAATTACAGAACTTTCCTTCTTTATTTACACTGGTTCTCCCCTAGGCACACAGTGGGAGATAATACCTCCAAGAATATGGAAATATGAAAATTCATCCTATACTAATTTATTTTTGGTTGGAAAACAAATTCTCCTTTAATCCAAGACATTCTGGGGAGACCCTCTCGTTCACTGAAGACAACATAAAAATGAATCAGCTACCTACTTGAGAAGATAAAACTCTCAAACCTTTAGATAAAATGAAAGTCAATGCCAAGTAACACAAGGAAGCAGAGAAATTAGAAGTCTTGTAAAATGCTTGGAAAACCTGGCCACCTGTGTTTGTAAACCATTCAGCAAATATTTACATAGCTACACATTTGTGAGAACTGTGATCACACAAAGTTCCATTCCTAGCAATAAGAGTATTTCACAAGTCATAGGGAGAGGATATTCACAGCCATGCATTTCATAAATGCCCTAAATGAGAGCTCAATGTCTAATCAACCCCAAAACATATATGTCAGGGCACATTCATAAAAGTATATTCTATATTAGCAAAAGACCTAACTATTGACATAAACAACAATATCCATGAATCTTTTACTCAAACAATTTATAACATAGAACACTGGCATATGTTAAAAATTTAAAATCAGGTGAATTGTGTAGCTTCATCAGGAAGCCCTCAGGGATGCGTGATGGTTTATCCCTGCCCTACAGACTGGTGTATTTGAACATTCGTTCCTCAGTTGGTGGTGCTGTTTTACAACATTATGGAACCTTTAGCAGGTGGAAACTTGTTAGAGGAAGTCACTAGGGGCAGGTATGAGGGTTTACAGACTCATCCCACTTCCTATTTCCTCTCTGTGCTTCCTGTGTGTGGGTGGAAATGTGAGAGGTCAGCTAGGAGGGGCTCTATCTCTCTAGAAATGTAAACCAAAATAAACCTTTTTATCCTTGTTCCATTTCGATATCATTATCAAAGCAGCAAACATGTATTTATTACATTACTTACAATGTCCTATATCTTGATTTATGTTTGAGCATGTATCTTTCAAGTTTGAGCATTTTTTGAAAGATACATGTCTACACACAGTTAAGAACTCAGAATTTATGTACTTTTACCTTAATGAAAAAAAGAAAGAATAATTTCTAAGGGAGTGAGGTTTTACAGAGTTTAATTTTAAAATATGGACAGGTCTTTAATGCTTACCAAATTTAAATATTATCTTCATCCCTCATCAAAAAAAAAATAAAATTAACAGACTTAAATTTGTAAATGGAAGCAATCAACTCATTAAATATTCACTTTACTTACCCTTGAAAGTGATGTTCCCTTTGGAGAGAATTAACTTTTAATATATATTTTTTCATGAATGTGTAAAATAATCATATTTGATACATAGTAATATTTTACACAGAGATAAAGGTATTGCACTTGTTCAATATATGATTCTGGGTTTATTTCTGGACTGAATGCAGCATTTTGTAATCCATCAAATAATTATATCTACTTAATGAAAAGTGCAAGTATGTTTGTTCTAGTTTGTCTTCCATTGCTGTGACAAAACACTCTGACCGACACCAACTTGTGGAGGAAAGGGTTTATTCAGCTTACATCTCCTGGGTCACAGTTCATCACTTAGGGAGCCCAAGGCAGGAGCTCAGGGCAGGAACCTGGAGGCAGGAGCTGAAGCACAGGCCATGGAGAAATGCTGTTCACTGGCTTGCTCCCCTGACCCATACCCAGCCTGCCTTCTTATAAGGTACACAACAACCTGCCCAGGGTGACACCACTCATTGTGGGCTGGGCCCTCCCACAGTGCTCGACAATCAGACAATACTTCACGGATGTGGCCACAGGGCAATCCAATGGAGCCAATTCCCCAGTTGAGGATCCCTCATCACATGTGTGTCAAGTTGACACTAAAGCTATACAGCACAATGTTGTTTGAGAACCAGCTGTGTGGGCATTTATTTCTTTGTTAAACAGTACTAGCAGATAAGTTCCATATTGACTTAATGTTTAATATAAAACCTTGAATCTATATTTAATTTGAGTTCCTTTCATCAAAATTTACTTTTACTAAGCAAACACTCACCCAGAAAAGGCAAAGCCAGGAACAGTGTGTCTCCTATTAGTGATGGTCAGTAATACCAAGTTGCCATATATTTAACAATGAATTAATTCTTTAATGAAGGTAGAATCTGCTTACAATAAAAAAAAAAAAAAAACAGGGGGCTGGAGAGATAGCCTAGCGGTTAAGAGCGCCGACCGCTCTTGCAGAGGACCCGGGTTCGATCCCCAGCACCCACATGGCGGCTGAGAACCGTCTGAAACTCCAATTCCAGGAGAACCCGGAACCCCACTTCTGACCTCCGCGGCATTGCACAACACGGGTGCACAGACTTGCATGCAGACAGTACATTTGTACATGTACAGAAATAAATAAAAATTAATAAAAAAATTAAAAAAAAAACATTCTGTGTGAAACTACATAGAAAACCTGTAACATGCAAATTAATTCATTTTTTATCAGAAGTCATAATTGTAGGCCTAGACAGATGGTTCTGTGGTTAAAAGCACTTGCTACTCTTGCAGAGAAGTTGGATTTGATTCCTATCACCCATGTGGGGTGGCTCACAATAGCCTATAACTCCAGTTCCAGGGTATCCAACACTTTATTATTGAATCTGCAGGCACCTGCACACAGATGTTACACATACACACACTCAAGCACATGCACATAAAATAAAGGAAATAAAGTTTCTTTGAAAAGGCTGATGAGGTAGCTTGCTGCTCTTCCAGAAGACAGAGTCCCAGCAACCACATCAGGCAACCCCAAACCTCATAACTCCAGCTCTGATCCAAAGTACTTACAAACACATGTGTAGAGCCACACACAGACACAAATAAATAAGTAAATAAATAAATAAAATATATTTTTAAAAGGAGAAGAAAACTATAATTTTAGAGTGAGGGATGTAGCCACTCAAGGCAGATCGCTCAGGGAAAAATTGTGAAATAAAAGCTACAGGGAGACCCTGTCTCAAAAAGACCAAAAAGAAAAAAAGTCTACCCTCCATCCCTGATGTACTCCCCTATCCAACCCTAGTACTAGGATATGTGGACCTGGACCTTGCTTAAAACATCCATGATCTCACCCAGGAGTCTTACCCTTCAAGGACAGAGTAGAGATCTGAAAAGTCAGAGCTTTCCAGAAAGGGTCTAGATATGACTTTATGTGTTAGTCTTCTTGTCTCTCTTTAGATAAAGTATTGTGATTAAGTGTAGGCCATGTTATCAAATAAATATTAAAGTTATATACACAATCTCAACAAGGTACATTAATACAAATTGGTCAAAAGATTGGGGTATGGAAAACTATCTGGACCTAATCTATACTCAGTGTTTGACTATTTGCACTCCCAGATCATTAAAATCTACAGAAGTGGAGTGAGGTTTATACCAGGCCTGCACAGAGAAATGGCAGTAAAGTTATGCTGTGGTGCTGCAAGTATGCTGCTTTCATCTCTGCTCACTAAGAAACAAAAGACCCTTGAGGTAACCCTGAGTTATATGAGCAATGACAAGACACTGAAAAGGAGACAGATCTGAGACTCCAGCCATGTCCAGAAAATGAGCACATGGAATTTGAATAAATGGAATATTTTCCTAATCATTATTAATGAATAAGGTAATATATAAAACAGAAAACTGGCTGTACCTCATTGAGACAGCTTCTTTAATAGCTTGTGGGACTCACACTTAGCAAAATGACCTCAAAAACTGAATGAGAACAGAATAATGTAGAAATAACAGGTGCTAATTCACATGGTAGGGGACAATTCACTTACCTAAGTGTATAAGTATACATAATTATTATGTGCAAATTAAAAAGAAAAACTAAAAATGAGATGAAAACTTAAAAAGTTAAACCTTGCCACCAATGGCTTCATCTCATTCTGAGCACACCTCCTCTCAGTGGAATGCTACACGTCAAGTCACAGGGGGTGACAAATAACTCTGCACATAACTGGCATTCTACACAGAGCACCAGAGAGCATTGCTCAAGGGGAGACCAAGTGACAAACACCTGACAGAGTTCTACCCAGCCCAGCCCCTCTTCCCTGCCACAGAGAACACCATGGGGTTAGTTTGCAGAAACAAAGCATAGGTAGAGAGGCATGTAAGTAGATGATAGATTAGATAGAGAGGAAACAATTTCAGATTGAGGAAGTTAAACAATGGGTGGTGGTGACATTGAGGAACTGCTGAGTGGCTGTGGAAAAGGCCAGAGTGAAACGTGAGACTCGATATTCTATACAATGATTGTGTATGTTTGCATGTGTATGTGTACAATGATTGTGCTCAATTGCAAAGGGCTTGGACCATGAGGCAAAGCAAGGCAAACCCCTCTCCTACTTGTTCATGCAGCAGTCTCTTGATTTAACTTCTTGCCCTGCTGTCTTTCCAGCCCTATGCAGATGGATAACCCATGCTGGTGTTGCTGACAGTCACAGACTACTCTAGTCATGAGCTCCCGGGTATGTGAAAGCAGTGTCTACTCATCTCTGGAGCCCATCAACACAGGAAGTTCCATCCAGGGACCTGAGAAACTCGGTTTTCTTTTTTTTTTCTTTTTTAAATTATTTTTTATGTGTATGAGTATACTGCCTGCATGCAGTTTGGTGCACCCCTGTCGTGCAATGCTGTGAAGGTCAGAGAGTGTGTCAGATTCCCCTGGAACTGGAGTTCAAGACAGTTCTTGGGCACCATGTGGGTGCTGGGAATCGAACCTGGGTCCTCTGAAAGAGCAGTCAGTGCTCTTAACCACTGAGCTATCTCTCTAGCCCACAAACTGGGTTTTCATAGCATCAGGACAGACACTTTGTTCCTTGATGTGGGGGCATAGGAAAATGCACCTTGCTTGGGTTTTTAGGCAGGCTGGAGTCCTGACTGCAGAGAAATCATGCCTCGAACAAGAGACAGGAAGTTGGTCAGGTTTATGTTTTATTAGTGGTTGCTTTTCATACTTGTGATAGCTCTTAAATTAACATAGCTATTAAAAGCTAAAATTAAGACAAGCACACACACATCAAGCTTTTTTTTATCTGATGACTATTTTTTTATTTCAGAAGCAAACTATTGATTCATATGTCTAGAGATGTATAACTATTCCATATCACAAACTGTGTGTACATATTTTAGACATTTTTTTCGATTTTTTTTATTGATGCTTTGTGTATTTCATACATCATTTTCCAATTCAGTTCAGGCATATTTCGCCTTCCCTCCCCCCCCCCACCCCACCCCACCCCATCCCAGATCATGCATTCTGCCATACACATTAAGCTTTTGGATTTAGGAAAATTGATAGTTCACTAAAAAAGGGTCTCATAGATTGTATCTGGGAATCCCCCCAGGTTTATTTAAATGATAAGTAAGAGGTATTAAAACACTTATGCATTCTTTTTGTACATTCATTTCTCAGGCTGAAAATATTTTGAACATGATTTATTCCAAGATCCTTTCTATTTATTCTTACCTAAAAAAAAAAAAACTGTGACAAATGTTCTAAGATAGCAAAATCTTAAAATATGAAAATAACTCTGTCATTAAAAACAGAGGTTCAAAAATGATTTTCCCCAAAGATTGAAGTACCTAGAATAAGTAATGCACATTTAATTCATTCATGTAGTTTTTTATCCAAATAGATTTGAGGAAGTTTTCAAAACTAGATAAAAACTAAGGAAACTGTCAGGAAAGGTGGAGAGAAAAGGAAGGACCTGATGCACTTTTGGCAGATAAGGAATAAGAAGCAAATGTGATGTACAGTGTCTTGTATTATTTTAAGTCTAGTAGCACAATTCCTCCAATTTTTCTCTTTTGGTTCAACCCTGTTTTTGCTACTTCTTTAAGGTTGTGTGGACCTTGATCTTGGCATTTTTATGTAACTTTCTTTAAATCTACAGATTAGCCTGAGTAGTGTGGACAACTCTTTTTTTAAGCCAATGTTTTATTGAAGTTCTGTGCATTTCATACAAAATTACATTACAAACTAAATCTAGACCTGTTTCCCCCTTCTGCCCCCCCACTCCACCAGAGCTCATGCATTCTGTCAAACATGTTTTTCGTCTTCTTTCTCAGTCTCTCTCAAAATTCTCGATGCAGAAATTTACTGTTTTGAACAGAAGTGCATCGTTTCAGTTAGTTCTTTGATGCAGTCTTTTCAATTGTTGTTGTTGTTGCTGCTGTTCCTTCCAATATGCATCACTCCAAAGTATGCACATATGCATGCCACATATATCATAGGTTTTAGCATCTTCAGGTTATTATTATTTTTTTCTTTATTAGGCTGAAAGTTGTCATGTTTGAAGGCTCCTTCTTGGCAAGCCAAAACCACCATCAGTTCTACCTTTGTGCTCCACACTAGGGATTTCCCTTCCCATGGTCACAAAATAAGGTCCAGTAAGTACCACATCCTGTCTTGATCTTCCTGTACTGGGCTCCAAGATACAGCCTAGGTAGTCCACCAATGACAGTCTATACTCCAAAGAGGATGAAACCCCAGTAGTAGCTAAGTGCACAAGTTGGATGTCTCAGCAGTCCACATCTGCCAATGAAGGTTTGGAGGATTCTTGGATTCTTGGAGAGACATGAGTCTTCAGTCCATATTGGAAAGTTGAAAAGCTGTGTCTTCTCATGTCTTTGAAGGATGGCAAAAGCAGTGGCAGCCACAGGGTAGCTGCACTTGCTAGTAAGACAGGCAAAACAACTGTGCTCTTTCTTTATTTTTTGTCTGTTTACTAAGATCTCAAGTTTTATACCTGAAGTACAATGTCCTAGGCCTTACTATTTATTTATTTCTGGTTATACTTTCCTTTAGGATGTTTAAAGCCACAAAGTTAGCCAAGATTAACCAAGGTTTTGTTTTCTCAAGGTCAGTTGAGGATTTGTTCCTCAAATGTCACTCAGGGTTTTTTTTTTTTTTTTTTTTTTTT
>VZQC01005485.1:190930-235006 GCA_009823505.1 Rhizomys pruinosus | reverse complement strand
CCAATTTGCAAGCAGCTGTGCCCAAACCCACACAGCCCAAGGGTCCCACCATCCAGCTGGGGGGCTTGTATGTTCAATCAAGTTGATCAAATAAGTGTCCAGTCTACATTGCTGCAGTTTTGCCATTCACCCCAATCACAGCCCTTACATTCTACCACGCCCCCTCTTCTGTAGATTGTGCCCTAGGCTTAGAAAAGGGGCACAGGTGGATGAGAAGCAAAACAGTCTACTTTCTCTGGAGCTGTCATTTTGGACTCTGGTCAATTCTGGCTGTTTCCTTTCATGGGCTGACAGTTTGTCCAGGAATAACCTTTCAATCCTACTAATGAAGCATAGACATTTAGATATATAGGTATTTAAACAGTATTAATTGTTATGGTAGGTTACTTTGGTATAGACACAGATATTTGGATAGAATGTTAATCTATGAATTACATTTTTTTTTTCCTGTAAAATGTAACAGGGTCTTACTGTGGCTTATAACATCTCCTAACCACTAGAGGATATAAGCTTGTGGCATCAGCCATGGGTTATTCCTCCAAGGAGAGAGCTAATAGCCAATTATATTTGGGATATATGGGCATATGGCTGCCACTGCTGCACAGTATTTCCAGGCAGGTGAGGTGTAGTTGGTGCTGACAGAGGAGTCTTGCTTGACTCAAGGAGACCTATATTTGCTTTATTGGTTTAGTGGCCTTTGGTAACACTCTCTGGTATTCCAGAGACCAACTGTACACTTGCAAGTGCGGTCTCAATACATCTTTTCCATGCTTACATCAGGTCTTCCACAGCAGGGCTTTATCGCCTCTCTTCTTGCAGGTATCCCAGTTTAAACTGGGATACCTGCAAGAAGAGAGGCGATAAGGTTTCATATATATCTGTATCCCCCCTTTTTATTTTAGGTTTTCATTTTTTGACTCATGAGTCTCAAAAAGGCATTTATAGTACACATACCTATAGGCAGGAATCAAGGCACAGATTTCATCAAATTCACCCAAGCTATTTTGGGTGACTATATGTTGTTAACTTGGGAAGAAAACTTAATTTCTTAAGTTAAAGGGGGTTTAATGTCATTCGTTTACAAGTGGTGAACCAGTTTTGCCAACACTACTTGCTGAAGATGCTGTCTTTCCTCCATTGTGTCTTCTTGGCCCCCTTGTCAAATATGAGGTGGCTGAAATTGTACGTGCTCAAGTTTGGATCTTCAGTTCCTAGCTTTAAATGGAATGCTTCTGTCTTTTCTCCATTTAGGATGATATTGGCTACGGGTTTCCTGAATATGTCTTTGATTACATTGAGGAATGATCCCTCCAATCCAATTCCTTCTAGGACTTTAAGTGTGAAGGGATGTTGGATTTTGTCAAAGGCTTTTTCTGCGTCAATTGAGATGATCATGTATTTTTTTTCTTTCATTCCATTTATGTGTTTTATGATATATATTGATTTTCATTTGTTGAACCCTCTCTGCATCTCTTGTATGAATCCAACTTGGTCACGATGGATGATCTTTTTGATGTCTGTATGATGTTCTCAAGAATTTTATTGAAAATTTTTTTGCATCAGTGTTCATTAATGAGCTGTGTCTATAGTTCTCCTTTTTAGTTGTATCTTTGCCTGGTTTTGGTACTAGAGTGATGCTGGCTTCATAGAAGGAATTTGGGAATTTCCCTCTGCTTGTATCCTTCTGAACAATTTGAGTAATAATGGTTGTAAGTCTTTTTGAAATGTTTTATAGAATTCTTCCCTGAAACCATCTGGGCTATTTTTAGTTGAGAGGTTTCTTATTACATTTTCTATTTCTTTATATATTATGGGTCTGTTTAAGATGTCGATCTCTTCTTGGTTAAGATTTGGTGATTCCCAGGATTTCAGATATTCATCCATTTCTCCTAGGTTTTCAAACTTAGTAGAGTATATGTTTTTGAAGTATTCTCGTATGACTGTCTGGCTCTTTTCATTGTCTGTTATGATATTTCCCCTTTCCTCACAGATTCTGTTGATTTGGAGTTTCTCTTTCTTTCTTTTGGTTAACTGCACTAGAGGTCTGTCTATCTTGTTTATTCTCTCAAAGAACCAACTTTTAGATTCATTGATAGTTTTGTATTTTTTCTTTGTTTCTATTTCATTGATTTCTGCTCTGATTTTTATTATTTCTTCCTGTCAGTTGCATTTAGGGTACATTTGTTGTTGTCTTTCAAGTGTTTTTAGCTGCAATATTAGATCATTCACTTGTGCTCTTTCTGTTTTTCTAATGTAGGTACCCAGGGCTATAAACTTCCCTCTTAGGACTGCTTTTAAAGTATTCCATAGGTTTTGTTGTGTTGTATTATCATTGTCATTCAGTTCCATGAATGCTTTTATTTCTTACTTTATTTTTCCTTGACTCATTCATTTTTTCAGGAGTGTGTTGTTTAGTCTCCATTTGTTCTTGTAGATAGTAGGGCTTACTCTGGTGTTGCTATTGAGCTTTATCGTGCTGTGGTCTGATAGAATGCATGAAATTATTTCAATCTTTTTGTATTTTTTGAGGTTTTCTCTGTGTCCTAGTATGTGGTCGATTGTGGAGAATGTTCCAGGGGGAGCAGAGTAGAATGTTGTATTCTCTGGTATTTGGGTGGAATATTTGATAGATGTCTGTGAGGTCTGTTTGGTGTATCATATCATTCAGTTCAGATGTCTCTCCATTTATTCTTTGTCCAGTTGACCTGTCCAAAGGGCTCAGTTGGGGTATTGAAGTCCTCTACTATGAGCGTGTTAGGGTTAATCTGTGCCTTGAGGTCCTGGAGAATTGTCTTTATAAAGTTTGTCTTTTATATATGCACTCTGGTGCATATATATTAATGATTGTGAAATCTTCATGGTCAATTTTTCCTTCAATAAAGATGTAATGGCCCTCTTTGTATCTTCTGATTTCTTTTACTTTGAAGTCTATTTTGTCTGATATTAAAATAGCAACACCTGCTTTCTTTTTGGTGTCATTTTCTTGGAATATTTTTTCCATCCCTTCACCTTAAGTTAGTGCTTATCCCTGAGAGTGAGATGGGTTTCTTATAGACAGCATATAGATGGATTTTGTTTCCTAATCCAATCTCCCAGTCTATATCTTTTGATTGGGGAGTTTAGTCCATTAACATTTAAGGTTATAATTGAAAGATGTATGTTGCCTCCTTTCACCTTATTATCCATTTGCATTTTTGGTCTAATTTTCTACTTCTGCAGATATGCTTTTATTAATTTCTCTTTCTAGGTGCCTGGGGATAGTTGCTCCTCTTTTCTGTCCTTTGAATTGCTTCAAGTATTTTCTGAAGGATTGGTTTTCCAGACATGAATTCTATCATCTTGTTTATGTCATGGAAGATTTTTCTCTCTCCTTCAACTATAATCAACATTTTTGCTGGGTAGAGTAACCTGGGTTGGCATCTATAGTCCTTTATCACTGGGAATGCTTTGCTCCACATTCTTCTTGCTTTCATAGTTTTCATTGAGAAGTCAGTTGTAATTCTGATGGGTTTCCCCTTATATGTAACTTATTGTTTTTCTCTTGTGGCTTTTAGAATTTTCTCTTTGTTTTGGTCATCTAGCTTTTTAACTATGATATTGCATGGAGAGTTTCTTTTCTGATCTTGTCTGCTTGGATTTCTATGTGATTCTTGTATTTGTACTGGTTTGTCTTTTTTTTAGTTTTGGGAAATTTTCATCTATTATTCTGTTGAAGATCTGATCAATACCAATCTCTTGGAATTCTTCTCCTTCCTCTATCCCTATGAAGCAGAGGTTTGATCTTTTTATAGTGTCCCACATTTCCTGGTTTTTCCACTCTTTGTGTATTTTTAAATTTTTCATAATCTTTAATTGAGCTTTTTTAGCTGTTTTGTATTATGTTCCATGTCTGATATTCTTTGTTCTGCTTCCTCCATTTTACTTCTGAGGGTTTTTCCATTCCTTTTCTCTTGATTGGATTACTGTTCTATTTCCTTTTTCATTTCATCTTGTGATTTCTTTAGTATTTCCATTTCCTTTTGGAGCTTCTCAATCTTTTCCTGTAGCTCCTTGCTTCACTGGTTGGTTTCCTTTTTCAGTGCTTCTACTTCCTCCCAGAGTTTGTCATTCTCTCCCTTTAGTTCTTTCCGCTGTTTGTCATTTTCTCTCTCTAGGTCCTTCTTGAGTTTTTCATTCTCTCTCCTTAGTTTTCTGACTTGTTCTTTATATTCTTTGATTTCTTTCAATATGTCTGCAATTGTTCCCCTAATATCTATGCCCTGGCCCACCCCCAGGGTGATTCCACTGTAGGAAGCTCCCATAGGCTTGGTAGAGCTTTGTATAGAATTATTATACACCTTTCCCATGTTTCCTCTTCATTGTGTCCCTGGAATGTGGGTTTCCCTTTGCCTGTATTCTACTGTGAATTCCATATGCCTCTTCACTGTGTTGAAGGCTTGCTTTGCTTGCCTCCTTCAGATGCCTTTTTTGTTTTGTTTTATTTTGTTTTTCTCCTTGTTTATGCAGTGTTGACTTGTCTAGGTTTCAGACTTTTAATTTTGTTTGTATATTGGAAGTCTAACTTACTCTTCCCTTTTGGTTCTGAAGGTTCTCCAAAAAACCCACTTGGACACTCCTTCAGCAATTCCAGCTGGCAGGGTTGGGGGTATGCCTCACTTAGCCCATGCCCTGGTACTCTGTGCTTCAGGTGGTCCTGGGATATCCCTGATCTAAGCTCTGTGCACTCAAGTCTCACAGTGGCAACAGGCCCACGTTTTATACCAGTTAACATTGTGACTCTGCCCCCACAGCCACACAAGTCAATGATCCAATTATCCAACAAACCAATGAAACAATTATCCAACAAACCAGTGATAGAATTATCCAACAATCCACCTGGCTGAAGCACCAGGCTCCTACTTGTGCTTCAGGTTGTCCTGGAAAATCCTTGATCTAAGCTCTGTGCACTCAAGGACAATTCTTATAATTAATATTCATTCTTGTAATCCATACACACAGAATGCCTCTCCATTTATTTGTTTCATTTTCCATTTCTTTCAACAATATTTTATCATTTTCATTCTTGAGGAATTTTTACTTCCTTATTTAAATTTACTTCTAAATATTTTATTCTGATTGTAACTGTCATAAAGTATTTTATCTATGTGCCAAACTCTACATACAACAACTTATGTTAAAGCAGAATTTAAGAAGCAATTCAATTCACTGTTCTAGGAAGCAGCTGGTCAGATGCAGCAGGTTTTGAAAGAACCTGAAATAAAATTATTCTTCAAAATGTGCTTTATTAGGATAGAAATCCTTACAGCTATGTGTTACTTTAAGTGAGAGACCAACTAAATAGATACAGCATTATAACAGAGATAGCATGATCAAGCATTGAAAGATGAGAGAGAGAGAAATAGAGACAGACAGAAAGCCAGAAAGCAAGAGAGATTGACTTTAGAGAAATCCCAAATAAATTAAAAAAAAGAAAGAGAGAAATCCCTCAGAAAATCTAAGAACAAAGGACTTCTTCCCTTTCACACCTTTTTAGGAAGAAGTGGCAGGAAATCTCACAGGTGGCTTGGTCTGGCTCAGCCTATGTGATTCCTGCATGAGGGAGTCATGCACTGCATGGGACCATACACTTAATTGCAGTTGCAAGGGGGAGGGTTCTGAGCTTCCTTTTCCCTCGCCTATCTGGACTCTGTGCTTAGAGATCTATAGGGACTTTTAAGGGGATAGATTAACCTTCAAGATCAAGAAATCCCCTACACATGTGTCTGTTTTGGGTACTGATCCATATTTATAGATTTATTTCTTCACTCTTCACTCAGGCCATGCCTTTTGCTCCTCAAGTTAATCTTTTCTTTTTAAGTATGTCTTCTTTAATAACAGCACAAATACACAGTAGTTCTTACATTTCTGTCCTGGTTTGTCTTCCATTGCTGTGACAAAACACTCTGACTGACACCAACTTGGGGAGGAAAGGGTTTATTCAACTTACATCTCCTGGGTCACAGTTCATCACTTAGGGAGCCCAAGGCAGGAACTCAGGGCAGGAACCTGGAGGCAGGAGCTGAAGTACAGGCCATGGAGGAATGCTGTTCACTGGCTTGCTCCCCTGGCTCATGCCCAGCCTGCCTTCTTATACTGTACACAACAACCTGCCCAGGGTGGCACCACTCACTGTCGGCCAGGCCCTCCCACACTGCTCGAACATCAAGACAATACTCCACAGATGTGGCCAGAGACCAATCCAATGGAGCCAATTCCCCAATTGAGGCTCCCTCGACCCAGGTGTGTCAAGTTGACACTAAAGCTATCCAGCACAATTTCCAACACAGCTTTTAGCCCTCTGGTTTTAATAATCAAATATTTTCATAGTTCAAAATATTCTATAGTCTTAAACTTATGACTTGAGTATAAATATTGAGTATAAATCCACTTTGCAATATTTATAAATTAGGCTATCCTATTATAACAAGCCTATATGCTTTTCTGAATATAATTAATTGTGCTTTTTCTTTATCTTTTTCTCTATTAAAACACTTAAATTAAAACATCAATACTTAATGAAAATGATAATACATATCTCCAGCTAGGGTCAAATATTTTGTATGTTTATCAGTTATGCAGACCCTGAGGTGAGAAAATAAATTTGTGCAGTTTCTAGGAGTCTTCACTTGTAGTCACAGTCTACCCTGCATGACTCTAACAGGTGAGAAGGGCTCACTTTTAATTCCAATGAATAGCTAGGCATGTACAAATCAAAACAGCTTTCACAAAAGTCTCCCATATTCTTGTGTAGGTGGACGGCGCTGGATCTCAGGCAGAGTTCAAAGCACTTGGAACTGTTAGTCACAATTCTTCCATGGTGTGCTTGTCTAGGAAGGATTGACTTTGACTTCGTAGCAGTCAGTTGCTCTTGCAGATTAAACCTTATTCTCTCCTTAATCTACCTCTAATACACAAAAAAACTAAAATTTCCTAAAGTACCATTTACTATCATTTGTATTCAAATCCTTGGGGAACTTTTATGCAACAAGTTGAGTTTATTAGCATCATATTCTGAATGTTTTATTGCCTTTATTAAATGTAAAATGATTTAGGCAATGCTCTATGTCATCTCTGTGTGATCTATTCTTATTTGACAGCAGTCACTATTACCCCTAATCAAGGTCATTTGACCCTAAGTGGATTTGTTTCCCATAAAAGACTATTCAAAAACACTATGCCAACAGTAGCAATTCACCCTCAATTTATCTCTCCACATTCGCCTCATTTATACATCCTAGTAAGACATCCATTGAGTTTCTTCTCAAGTATTTCATCATGTCTGCTCTCTTCCAGTTATTTTTTTCCTGTTAATGTTTCAGTTCCAAAGTTTTCCAGGTAGTAGACACCCAATGGATACAGGCTAGCTGATACATAATTATCTATGAAATAAGTACTGTTTATATATTCGTGCCCAATGAGAGACTCCTACCATTCATCTAAATTTTACCTCAACTCTTCCTTTTCTCAAGGAAACTCCTAGATTATCACAATTCTTATGGCCTTAAAATCTCCCCTGCTTGTAGTTAAGGTGGGAAACAGTAGCCTACACTAGGGTGATTAAGTACCTGTGATGTGAAAGAACCAGTAACTGGGGTGGAAAAGAGTAATAAGTGAAGATTTAAGTGGGGATAGTAGCAGAGGGACAGGAGAGAGAGAAAAGTAGGTTCTGCATATTGATAAAAAGTTATTGGTAGTTGATGGCTGCTAAAGGAGAAAGAGTCACTCTTCATTGGGGTGTGGTTGTTGTTCGTAAGTTCCCCATAGACTAATGAACGGCCCCACAGCCATTAACATATGGACAGCACTAACTGGACTCAGTGAGTTATTAATTACAAGAAAGAAAAACGAAGTGGAGAAGGAGATGTGTTGGGGTGTAGCTAGAAGGAAATAGCAGAGAGTCAATATGAATGAAATACATGGTATTGTTTAAAATTTTCAAAGAATGGAAAAAGAAATGTAACAGAATAAATACACAAAATTAATTAGCACTGAAAGGTTAAAATAAATAAAGTGCAATGAAGAATAGAAATCCTGATACTTTAGAAAATGCCTATGCGTCAGCCCCAGCAGCATGTGAATCCTACTATACATGATAAAAGGCATGCACACATGTGATTAAAAGGCTTAGAGTTGCACAGATCACTTTGCAATTCTAGTTTGGGTGAATTTCATCTCTGGGGAAGCTTAGTCTAAGAGGAAGTAGGAGAGAGTCAAGACAGCAGTAGGAGATCAGGGAACAGAAACAAAAGACTGAAGCAAGGAGAAGAATGGATAGCTACAGCAGGTCTAAGTGGCCAAGTAGCAGCAGAGTTTGTCAGAGATGGAACTAATGACCTGAACTCCTGAAGGAACGTGACCTTGCTAGCTTGATTTCAGAATCTGAACCTCTTGAATTATGTCAAAATAAATCTATGTTGCTTTAAACCAAAGAAAAAAGAAAAGACAATGAGAAAAAAAGTAATAACTGTAAAAACTAAAGAGTCTCTTAGCCGGGTGTGGTGGCGCAGGCCTTTAATCCTAGCACTTGGGGGACATAGGCAGGCGGATCTTAGTGAGTTCAAGGACAGCCTGGTCTACAGACTGAGTTCTAGGACATCTGGGGCTACAGGGAGACCCTGTCTCAAAAAGACCAAAAAAAAAAAATAAAAAAAAAAAAAAAAAAAAAAAAGTCAACTCCTAAAGATCTCTTGTCAAAAGTTGACCCAATGGAACAAAACTGGAAGAATCCAACTTAGCACATACAAACTTTAGCGCTATATTTGACAAGGGGTCCAAGAAGCCACAATGCGAAAAAGACAGCATCTTCAGCAAATGGTGTTGGCAAAACTGGCTCACCACTTGTAGAAGAATGAAATAACCTTACCTGTCGCCCTGTACAAAGTCACTCCAGTGGATCAAAGAACCTCAGTGTGCCATAATGAACCCCAAACTTTGAAGGTCCGATAGATTGTAGAGAAGAAAAACTTTGGAGCAGACTACAAGACATGGCGTAGGAAAAGACTTCCCAAACAGACAGCAGCTGTGCAAGAATAAGGTCACACAATGGACAAATGGACCTCTTCATTAACTGCAAAGCTTTGTACATCATAAAGAAACAACCCAGAAGGAAAAGTGAAGAGAAACTCCCACGGAATGGGAGGAAAAACTGTCACCACCAGAGAGAAACATCTGAAAAAGCATTGTTTCTCAAGAATATAATAACTATCCAAAAAACAAAGAAGTAAGAAAGAAACCAAATGACCCACTCCTAGATGGAGCAACAGGCACGTTGAACAGAGACCTTCACAAGCTAAGGAATTCGAGTGGCTGCGGAAAACTTTAAGAAATGTTCTATCTTCACTAATAATTAAGGAAATTGCAATAAAAAAAAAAAAAAAAAAATAAAAGAATAATCTTATCAATAAGACTGGCTAGGATCAGAATCAGAACACACAATTGATACCAGTGCTGGAGAGACGGTATGGGAGAAGGGGGCACCACTCATCCACTGCCGTTGGGTTGGGAATGTAAACTTGTACAGCCACTATGGAAAGCAGTGTGGAGAACCCTTGGAAGACTTGGAATGAACTTGCCACCCGACCCAGCCATACTACTCCTGGGCATGTACCCTCAAGACTCACCCCACAGCAGAGATACATGCACGGCCATGTTTATTTCAGCTCTCTTCACAATAGCAAGGAGCTGGAACCAACCCAAATGCCCCTCAACTGATGAGTGGATAGAGAAAATGTGGTACATCTACACAATGGAGTTCTATGCAGCAGTAAAGAAAGATGATGTCACGAGCTTTGCAGGAAAATGGCTGGAGCTAGAGGACATCATGCTGAGTGAAGTAACACAGTCCCAGAAAAACAAAGGACGAATGGTATCCCTCATCTGTGGATGCTAGTGCTAATTACCTAGCTGTAAGTATTTCTTGTGCACGACCCCTTGAGCTTTTGTCCAAAGCAGCTGGGACTGATGTATATTGGAAACAACAACAACAACAACAGCAAGGACTGCATTGAGGAACTAACTGAAACAGTGAACTTCTGCTCAAAACAGTCAACTTCCTCATGGAGAATATTGAAAAAGACTGAGAAAGAGATGAAAAGTATGTTTGGCAGAAGGCATGAGATCTGGTGGGTGGGGGAATGGGGGGGCACAGGTCTAGATTTGATAAAAATAAATAAATAAATAAATAAATAAATAAATAGTCTCCAGTAGACATTGGCAAGGTTGGTCTTAACAGGGCAGATGGAGGCATAGGGTTAAACAAGGTTGGTCTTAACAGGGCAGATGGAGGCATAGGGTTAAACCAGAAAGCTGGTAGCCATGAAGACTTCCTTCCCATCTGTGCAGTGGTGGTATCAGAGGAGGCACAACTTTCACCAAGAGCCAGTCTTCATGAACCTACCACATTGGAGGCCAAGCGGGAACAGTAAGGAAGCACTCTCAAACACCAAGCAGGGAGGGATCAGGGGAAAACCAGCAGGCAGGTTCTTGGCCAGCTAAATAGCAAGGTTTCCTCCATTCTATGTCCATAGAAGCCACTAGAGCCCAGGACTTCCAACTACACCGAGCACTGAAAAGGAGGCATCCTCAGTCATCTGCTAGAAATAGTGTCAGGGAAGATGACTAAACAGAAGAGTAAAACTATTACCTAGGCCTTCTTAAATGAATGTCTACATGCTCAGATTTCAATAGAAAAACCATTTTTAGGCAGAGAAACCTTAGCATGAATGAGAAAACTTAATCCAAAAATGTTAATACCAGCATCAGAGAGAATTGTCATATGAGACTCTAAAATAAGCTACTAAAATGCTTCTAAGAGCAATTATGAATATTTCAGAAAGAAGAAAAGACCAGGAATAAAAACAGACTAAATAGTTAAAGTACAACCTATACATATAAAAATGCCCCATTGTAACACAGAACCATGTACAATGAATTATAGAGTGAAAAATTTAAAACATAGTTGAAAAAGCACAATCCATGGAGTGAAAAAAGCACAAACCAACCAATTTTTTAAATTAGTCTTTGAAAGTCTCTATTAATGTAATGAAAGACAAATTAAAAACTGGGAAATAATATTTGCACAACACATAACATAGGATGGGTAACCATAGAAGATAAATAACTAATTCTATAAAAATGGTATTTATCATAAAATAAGAAAACAAATGCATAATGTTTTACCCCCTTAGATATTGTGAATGAAAGACAAATTGTAAGCACCTTGTGGTACCATTGTGTACACACCAGCATGGGTGGAACAGTGACATGAAGTGGTGGTCAGCATGCCCAGATGCTCATCATCTGCATGATGCTGACAGGTTGTAAAATTATCTGACAATTATCACGAAGAAAAACTAAACAGTTAAGAAATATATGTCTCAGTTAGAGGGGTATGGCAATAAATAAAAAGTGCACTGAATTGTTGGGACTGTCTTTTAGAGCATAATTAGGATTCATATTTTGGTTAATGACAGAGGGAAAGCTTTGATCACTGTGTTCCTTCCTAACATTTCTACTCATCTACTACTGACAGGTTGTCTTTCTGCTTGCTGTTGCATACTTTGTCTCCTTCAGCATTACAATAAATTAAGATGTTATGTGTGCCATGAAGGTATATGCAGGCAGAAATATGATTTCCAATGGTAATGTTATTTTATGTTTTATTCAGTTGACTCCAGTCTATGCTTGAAAAGGATTGCAGAAAGAACCACAGACCTAGCATGAACCAAGTAAAAATTTCACGCTAAAACAAAGGGCAGCAAGAATCCTTCCACAAACTCTCAGTAGCTAAGTAATCACCAGAATTTCCATCCACAGAAATAACTCTAGTCAGCAAAACAACAGATTGGGGCACAGGTAAATCGGCAACTTTTCTAGATATATGGGTCATAGAACTATCAGATCTTCCTGCAAACACTGTCCCACATGCAAGAGAAATAAAGATGGCAAAATGTCACCGACCATGGAAAGAACCAGATTTCCTGCAACCCAAGACTTGAGGTACATTACTTTTTACTTCAGTAGCATCAGCCTATTACTGTTCATTTATAGGATTTACGCTGTGTATTGAATTAGAACTTTCATTCAAAGAATATTTTCTTATTTTAAACCAAAATATGGCCCTGAGCTTTAGACCCTTGTCTGTTACTGTGTTCTTGGTTTTCCCACTCAGACTTCCTCTGAGGCCAGGATTGTTTCTCCCTCCCTTTGGAATATTGATTGCCCTGCCGTTGTAATTACAGGAATAATTCCTGAATTTCTTTTTTTAATTATAAATTTTTAATTGAATTTTTATGTGTTTCATACACAATTTTTCAGTCAGTCTTAATTGCCATTATACCCGCTTCTCCCTTGGCAGCCTGCCACAGAACACCACCCCCTCCTCCCCCAGCTCACACCTTCTGTCATTTGTGCAAGGGTCCATTGAGCCAAGTTACTCTCCCTGCCCATTCCTCAGTGCCAGCTCATTTCTTGAGCTCTAGTCAGCCTATCTGGAGTTCCTTTTCTTTAAGAAAATGCCAGTTCTTCCTCACCCAGCTGCCACCAGCTGCCAAGATTGGATTCTGTGACCCATTTCTGCAGTTCTGTGCTGAGTTTTCATCTGGGTGAGCTTGCATGGGTCTTGTGGATGCTGATACTAATGCTGTAGGTTCATATGAACAGAGTCCCAGGAGCTCATAGGCTTCATTTCCATTTGGTCTTGCACCACCTCCCTGGCTCTTACAGTCTTTCTGCCCCATCTTCCTTAATGTTTCCTGGGAGGGTGAAGCTGAATTTAGGTGGTCTGTCCATGGAACCACACTCTATAGACTCCTAATCTCCATGGTTTGATAATTCATGCACTTTTGAATTCCTGGTCTCCTGAATTTCTTATTATTGAGGAAATCAGTATGTTACCAGATCTCTTCTCCCTAGGCTCTCATACTAGGTAATTTATTTTTTTTTAATTTTCCACACTTGACCAGGATTTTGTAATAAAGATAGGACAGGGTTTTATCTAAGATGGATTTATATAATTTTGCTAATGTGGCTTAAGAAGAGTTTGGCTCTTTAATGAAGTGGGAGCTATCATAGCTGGTGCCATTTTCCATTGCTCTTCCCACAATCATCTTAACATGGTCTTCATGCCTGGCAGTTTCAAAGTATACAACACAGTGAGCTCACAAGAATTAAAGAGGCTGGGGAGATGGCTCAGTGGTTAAGACTCCTGGTTGCTCTTCCAGAGGATCAGGATTTGGTTCCAAGGTCCCATATGGTGGGTCACAGAACTGTAACTCCAGTTTCAGGTGTCTATTGCCCAGCTTTCGTCTCCACAGGAACCAGGCATGTAAATGGTAAACTTACATGCAGGAAACACACATCCATATAGGAATAACGTATTTTTTAAAGACCAAAGGAAATATTTCTCAAATACCAGTTCTACTTTCCAGTGAGACAACTGGTTGAATAAGAAAAACTCTAAGAAACAACAATTAAATATTTCTGAAAATGAATCTCAAGACATGAAGCAAATGATGGAACATTTATTACAAAAAGAAGTATAATTTCATTCCAAAAATTGATCAGGATCTAGGGACACGGTCAGCAAACACTCACCTCTTGTGTGGTGATGACATCTTTACCTCAGATGATGCAACCAAGAGCTCAAGTTCCCTCACACCCAGCCAATAACTATATCACAATACTCTTTCACACTAGAGAACAGATGGCTCCAGTAGCTGCTACATTGCACCTTCCAACTCCCTCTGAAGTCTTACTTTGGGAAGGATTGGAAAGTGGACTAAAGCTCCCTCCATGCATCCAGTGACACTCATAGCACAGAAGCTCTACTGGACATATAAGGTTGAAGATGCAACATGACATTGAGGCCCAGGTCTCCCTGCTGTGGCTCACTGGTAGAATTTCCATAGCAGACCTGGAAAATAAGAAGACCATGGAACACCAAAGCTCTTTCCTCACACCCACACAGAAGACATAGTTGTCAATGCTGGAAATAAAAATTGAGAACATACTAAAACAGAAAACTTAAGTCATAGCAGAAAAAAGGAAAAGATAAGACTAGAAACGATCTTGAAAGAGCCCAGAAGAGGGATTTACTGGATAAACATTTCAAACTAATTTTAAACATTTCACACTAGTTTTATATTTTCTTCAGAGAGGGGATGAATAATCATGCATAACACATTAGAATGAAGTATTAGGATGCCATCATCAAGCAGAGAGTATCAGTACATAGGTAGAAATTATAGAAACCAGGTGAAATATCACACATGACAAGTATAATAAATTCTTTACATACTAGAAATAGATTTGTTCTGATGAAAGGAAAATGGACATTAGGAGACAGTAGGAAGGACTGCACAACTATTGAAACACGGATACAAAGAAGGAAAAATTCACTGGAACTTCAGAAAAATCTCTTCGAGTTTGCTTCTCCATTGCTGGGACAAAACATTTTGACCAAAACCAAATTGGGAAGGAAAGAGTTTAACTTACATCGCTCAGGTCACAGTTCATCACCGACAGAGCCTAAAGTAGGAACTTAGGGCAGGAACCGGGAGGCAGGAACTGAAGCACAGGCCATGGAGGAGTGCTTCTGATGGACTTGTTACTCTGACAGAGGCTCCAACTACTTTCTTATAAAATCCAGGACCACTTGCCCAGGAGTAGCACTGCCCACAGTGGGCTGGGCCCTCCCACATTGTTTAGCAATCAAGAAAATGCCATACAGACATGGCCACAGACCAGTCCCATAGTCAATTCCCCAACTGAGGCTCTCTCAACCCATGTGTTTCAAGTTGACACTAAAGCTATCCAGCACAATTAAACACTTGACAACTTGATACACAAAAATATTAACTATTAAACCACAACCTTTCCATTTCTTGTCCCCAATATATTATGCTAAAATATATATCACAACATAAGACAGTACAACTTTAAAAGATCTGCATCACTTATAGCTAAAAAATGAAAAAAAAAAACCTGAAAGATGCAGGACATTTATGGCAGAATACATGATCTGGGATGGGGTGGGGGTGGGGGGGAAGGGAAAGGGAAATATGCCTGATCTGAATTGGAAAATGATGTATAAAATGAACAAACCATCAATAAAAATTAAATAAAAAAAAAAGACCTACTCAGAGGGAAACTGAACTGGGTATCAGGAGAACACAGGAGACAATCAATGAATTAATGACTGGAATTACTTCACCTCAGTAGCAAATTTAGTAACTCTAGTCTTTCCCAAAATATTGTATCTGGCAAGCTTCTCACTGCACATACATAAGAAGAAGGAAAAGCCAGATGAAATTTTTGATCTCAGAGATAGTGTTTTCTTTCAGGGACCTTTCATAATATATCTGTTGACAGCCTCTTGTGGTACAATTTCCTCTCATTCCAAAGAGTGCTATTTCTAAAAATCATATCCAATGTTATTACCTAGGAAGAGGGAAGAAAACGCTTTTAGGAAAATGGAAAATTCCTTCACTGTTTTAGATCAAGTTAGGATAGTAGCATGTAAATTTAGACAGATCTGCTCTTATAGAAGATCGGAGGGCACTGAATGGTAGCAAGTGTCCTGATGCTGGAATGGTAGGAGGTAGACTGGACAGACATCCTGTGTTTACTTGAACTTGCAGCCATTGGAAAATGAAGCGTAAAGAAAACGACACGCTTCTCTCTGTCCACATAGCATACAAATCCATCCTTTTACTTATTCATGTTTTAAAGAATTTATACACTTGTGTGTATATTGTTGTTGTTGTGTATGCATGTGCAAGTATGTGAGTATTATTATACATGCCCCAGGTCTTTCATCACTTTCAGTTTTGATTCACTGTGGAGTTTGCTAGGTGGTTGACCAACAAACTCCAGGGATCTACCTGTAACTCTTCCTACCTTCCTCAAATAGCCAGTCTGGTTTTTCACATGGGTCTGGAAATCTGAACTCAGGTTCTTCTGTTTGTGTCACAGGCAGTTTACTGACTGAGTCTTATCCCCAGCCCAATCCATTTCCCTTGAGTTGGTTTCAGTTTTAATTTCTATTATAGACAAAGCACAGGGCTAAGTATCTGCTCAGCAACTCTAGGTTCTTCCTGTTTCCTTAGTCTTCACACAGGTTCCACATAATGTCTACATCAAGCATCTTAATCACACTCCAGCACATAACACCCTCTCAATATCCGACATTAATCAACATTTTATAATGTCTAATAAATCATATTCTAATTTATAATGTCTAGTTAGCCAACTTAAGTTTCACACCAAAGGCCTACATTTAACTGGTAGCTGCAACCCCTTGTTTCTTTCTGTGACACTTCCCCCACAACCATTTTGTATTTCCTCACCAGCTCTATTATTACTGGATTTCTTTCAATTTTTCCAAGGCTTGAGACAAATTCTTCTACTTCATACATATTAAATGAAAATATGGGATGAGGAGATGGCTCTGTTTCTGAGTGCTCTCTGAGCACTCGTGAGGACTTCAGTTTGGGTTGAAGGGTTAATCCTAAGCTACTGATGGTGCTGCTGAGGGTAGAATCTTTAGAACATTGGACCTAGTGGGAAAACGTAGGTCACTGAATACATTCCTTAGAAAGGCATTTTGTCTTGGATATTTTACTATGCTCCACCTCACCCTCTTTATTACATGACATACAATGACTAGACACATGAAAATTTTAAATGCATTATGAGCTATGATGCTTAGTCTCTCCTTAAGCCTCCAACACTAGCTCATGTTTCTGGATTAAAACCTTTCAAACCATGAGCCCCAAATACACCTTTCCTCTTTTAAAGACAANATATATAGATATATATATATATATCCTGCATTTGAAATTTGTTAATTTTCATATGGAAATTAACAGTAGAGATGAAAGATCAAGTCAGTACCAGCTTGATTTCTCCTTGTTTGTTCTATCAGTCATGTTTGTAATGTCTTCAGCAATAGGGTCTTACTGCCAAATTCTTGAGGGCAGCCAAGAGCAAGATCAATAGCTAGAATGATGTGAGGGTCTATAGAATCACTTGGTCAACAACTCCAAAAGAGGGAGCCCATTCTTGGCATTTTTTTTAATTTGTTAGACTGTGAATTCTGGTAAGAGCATTGTCCTCCTGTTATTGGGTAAGTACATTTAAACACCTCTTAGATTGTATATGTTTATGTATATCCTTTGGGACACTTCTACTGTAATAGGTTTCCATATGGCCTTTTTGAAATCCTTAAGTGTTAATTTTCCTTCCTCATATTCTGCTTTATCCTGCTCTCCCATTCATTACCCCCATTTAATCCTATAAATTCCATTATCCCATATTTCCCTTTATAACACTGCATTATTTTTTCCTTCCCCAAACCCACCCCCATGGCCCATAAATTTTCCTGACCTCTGTTGATTTTTCAGCTGAAGTAAACATACTTAAAGTTTGGAAGCTCACATCTGGATATGAGAGAGAACATGTGATGTTTATCATTCTTTGACACCCACTCAGGATGATTGTTTCTAGCCGCATGCATTTTTTGGTGAGCTTCACAATATCACTTTTCTTAATGGATGAATAATGTTCCATTATGTTAATGCAGCGTATTTTCATTGCCCATTCATCAGTTGGTAGACATCTAAGTTGTTTCTATTTCCTGGCTATTGTGACTAGAACAGCATTTGTGACAGTATGCACAAGATCTCCACAAGCTGAAGACAGACAAAATCCCAGCATGGAGAGAGGAGTGGCCAAGAAACCCCAGCCTGAACTAAAGAACTTTTGGAAATTGATAACTGCCGAAAGAGGGAGAGTCAGGTTTAAAAGTTTGTTGCTAGGTAGAATGACCAGATTCCAGGTAATTAATAGATCCATACTTAAGAGCACTTGAAGAACACAAATTCATGCCAGCATGGTGGCACAGGCCTTTAATCCTAGCACCTGGGAGGCAGAGGTAGGCAAGTCTTTGTGAGTTCAAGGGCAGCTTGGTCTACAGAGTGAGTTCCAGGACAGCTGGGGCTACAGAGAGACTCTGTCTCAAAAAGACCCCCCCACCCAAAAAATGAACACATTCAACTCAATAGGCCTGGAACAGAAGAAAATAGAAGACATGAAGTGATGACAGTGAGATGGTGGTAGGTCTAGGAGGAGATGGGGGAAGGTGGGGGAGGGGGTCTGAATGTGATCAAAATATATTGCACAAGATTCTCAGAGAATCAATAAAATATTATTCTAAAAACGTATTTGAAAACTTTGTGGTCCTCAGTTGGTGGCTCTGTTTGGGGAGGGCCATGGAACCTTGGAAGGCCATGGCCTGCCTGGAGGAAGCATATCATGGGGCAGGCCTTGAGAATTCATGGCTTTGTCTCACTTCCAGTTTCTCTCTCTTCTTCCTGTATTTATTTGCTTAGAGTTGTGAGCTCTCAGCTTTCGGCTCTGGCTATGTAAGGTACCGTGCCTCCCCACCATGATGGACTCTTATCTCTCTTGAAGGAACTGTAAATCCAAGTAAACTCTCCCTCCTTTAAGTTGCCTTGGTTATAGTACGTTATCACAGGAATCTGTTCCTGTGAAATTAAGATAGAAGTTTTACCAGGATAATGGTGTATTGTTGTGAAGGACTTGAATACATTGACTTGGGGAGTATTGTGGACACGTTTGAAACTTTGGGATAGAAAAGACCTGACGTTAACATGGGAGGGATGTATTGAGACCACACATGCAAGTGTACAGATGGCCTCTGGAATGCCAGAGAGTGTTACCAAAGGCCACTAAACCAATAAAGCAAATATGGGTCTCCCTGAGTCAAGCAAGACTCCACCGTCAGCACCAGATACACCTCACCTGCCTGGAAATACTGTGCAGCAGAGGCAGCCATGTGCCTGTATATCCCAAATCTAATTGGCTATTGGCTCTCCCCTTGGAGAAATAACCCATGACTGATGCCACAAGCTTACATCCTCTACAGGTTAGATGTTATAAGCCACAGTAAGACCCTGTCATATTTAACAGGGGGGAAAATTGTAATTCATGGATTAACATATCCAAACATGTGTCTATGCTAAAGTAACCTACCATAACTATTAGTGCTGCTTAAATACCTATATATCTAATTGCTTGTTCTTCATTAGTAGGATCGAAAGGTTATTCCTGGACAAACTGTCAGCCCATGAAAGGAAACAGCCAGAATTGACCAGAGTCCAAGTCAACAGCTCCAGAGAGAGTGGACTGTTTTACCTCTCATCCACCTGTGCCCCTTTTCTAAGCCTAGGGAACAACCTGCGGAAGAGGGGGCGTGGTAGAATGTAAGGGCTGCGATTGGGGTGAATGGTGAAACTACAGCAATGTAGTCTGGACACTCATTTGATCAACTTGATTGAACAAACAACCTGTCACCCCCCACTGGATGGTGGGGCTGTAGGTGTTTGGGCACAACAGCCTGCAGATAGGTTTTGCATGAAGGATGCTTGTACTCATGGATTATCACTTATAGCTAAAAATGAAAAAAAAATCTGAGAGAAAGATGCAGGACAGTTATGGCAGAATGCATGATCTGGGATGGGGTGGGGGTGGGGGGGAGGGAAAGGGAAATAAGCCTGAACTGAATTGGAAAAAAATGTATGAAATGCACAAAGCATCAATAAAAATTAATTAAAAAAAAAAAAGAAAGTTTAGAGTCTGGGGCTGGAGAGATGGCCTAGCAGTTAAGAGCGCTGACCACTCTTACAGAGGACCCGGGTTTGATCCCCAGCACCCACATGACGGCCAAGAACCGTCTGAAACTCCAATTCCAGGAGAACTCCAGTTCCAGGGGAGTCCGACACCCTCTTCTGACCTCCGAGGCATTGCACGACATGGGTGTACAGACTTGAATGCTGACAGTACATTCATACACATACAGAAATAAATAAAATTAAAAAAAGAAAGTTTGGAGTCTAGTGAGTTCTTCTGTGACAATTAGGAAGAATTTGGTGAAAGAAATGGAAATGATGGAAGCCTGGCTTGTGGAGTTTCAGAGGTAAGTTTGAGAGTCCATAAAATAATTAAGGCCATTTGTATGATATTTTGAATCGATATTCAGTGCTTTCTGCTCAAGTGAGCCAATGTGCTGTGATTAGCAAGAGATCTGAAACACTGAAGTGAAACGTTTGGTTTCTGGAAGAACTGACACTTTTTGAGGAGAGCTGAAAGATCAGCTGTGATTAAGAAGAGACCACATCACTGAGGTAAAATATTCTGGAAAGTATTTTCTTAGAGTTATCACATAGAAGCTGTGGTCCATGGTGGTCAGGGCTGTGTCTCCAGGTGCTATCTAAATGGGCAATGTGTAAGTGGTACTAATTTTAATGGCATGGAAACTTCAGTATTGAAAGGGTCATGGAGAAAATCAGAGGGTGGGCAGAGTTGAGGAAATGAGAGGTCATCGGTAAAAGAACAGCCTTAGTTGCAATGGAAACCCCAGCATACTGTAAATAAAAGAACCATAAGATGACCAGTGAGGGCAGGAGCATTTGCAGAGTGGAGCCTGACAAGCTGTGTGTGTGCTGTAGATGGAAGAGTCAGAGAATTAGAGGTGCCCAAGAACCTTGGTGCCAGAAGATTGTGATTGAGTCCCTGCTGTACAACTTTGACTTACACTACTGTATTTTGATTTTGCTTCAAGTGAATATGGTTATTCCTTTTTGAAGGAAGAAAGTATGCAACTTGGTTTTTATTTAATAGGAGCCCTAGTTGAAAGACTTTGGATTATTTTAAAAAGATAGTGAAACCTTAAGTGATAGAATTTTTTAAAACTGGAGGGATTTTAAAGTTGTACCGTGCTATTAATTTAAGAACTTGGAGACAAAGAAAGGAAAGGTTGTGGTTTAAAGTGATTTAAAGTGTTTGTCTGTCAAAGAAGATTTAGTGGAATGTTGGGGATGGATTCAGCTATCAGCTTGACACATCTGAGAAGAAGGACCCTCAGTTGGAGGATTTCCTCTACTGGATTGGCCTATGGCCATGCCTTTGAGGCATTATTTTATTGTTGAGTGATGTGGGAGGGCCCAGAAAAATTTGAATATTTTCACCACTTGGTGCTGGATTGTGTAAGAATGTAACCTGAGCACAGAGTGGAGAAGTAAGCCAACATTCATGCATGGTCCATGATCTAATTCTTGATTCCTTCCCAGGGTTACTTCCTTCAAACATGCACTGTGACTTGGAAATATCAGATGCAATGATGTATTTCCTCTCCAGGCTGTTTTACTTTCTTTTTTTTTTTTTTTTTTTTTTTTTTTAATTTTTAGTTTTTTTGAGACCAGGCTCTCCCTTTTAGTACCAGCTAGCATGGAGTTTGATCTGTAGACCAGGCTGGCCTGGACCACAGAATCTGCCTGCCTCTGCCTCCTGAGTGCTGGGATAAAGGCATGCTCCACCACACTTGGCCTAAGACGGTTCTTAGCTGCCATGTGGTTGCTGGGACTTTGAACTGGGCCCCCTGCAAGACGCAGTCAGTGCTCTAACTGAGTGAGCTATCTCTCCAGTCCCTCCAAGCTGTTTTTCATCAGTGATTATCACAGCAATAGCAATGACAAATGCCAATTAGTTAGTAAACTCATCTCCAGATTTTAAGGCAGACACCAAAAAACAGAGAACTATAAGTGTATATCCATGTCATGGACATGACAAAAGTTTTGAATTTAAATATGACCACAGAGAGTAATTTGTGGACAGGGAAGAAAGAGGGAGAGAGAGAGAAGGAGAGAGAGAGAGAGAGAGAGAGAGAGAGAGAGAGAGACCATAAAGAGAATTGGTAGGTAATCGTAAAAGAATAATTATATTCTTTGAAATATCAAGTAAGGTTTTCTCTTTTTCTCAGCTATTAGAACTGAATGGTTTACTCATCAAAGTTTTTTGTTGTTTGTTTGTTTGTTTGTTTGTTTTTGCCGCCCTCTATGATTGGTACACACTGACTGTTTCCAGGCCTCTTTTAAGTAATAAAATTACTCTTAAGAAAAAACACTAGATGCATGCTTGCTGATGGTGAGAGCTCCCAGCAAGCACCCAGGGGTAGGCAGTTCCAAGTTGACCATGTATGCCACTGACAGCAGCCCCCGATAGGCACCAGGATATAGGCAGGCTCAGCTTCAGCACACAGGAAGGTATATGGGCTGGCAATCCCCAGAAGGTAGCCAGAGGCAGGCCCAGAGTGCATGCACTTAAGCTTCATAACAGAATACAAAGAACAAAACAAATCCAAATGCCAAAAGCACAATGAAAAAACAATAACATGGGAAAAAAAAAAACCACTTGCTAATTCCACCAGCTCTACAGAAGACTTCTACAGTGAGAACTTCCTGGAGATAACCCAGGACACAGATCTTAAAAGATCTATCAATAGACATACCAAAGAAATCAAGGAACTAAAGAACACACAGACAAATGAATCAAAGAACTAGAAGAGAGATGACTAACATTGGAAGGAAGTGGAAATACTGAAGATATGTCAGGGTGAAATGAAAAAGGGAACTGAACACATAGACAAACAAATCAAGAACTAGAAGGAGACAATGACAAATTCTGGAAGGAAGTGGAAATACTGAAGAAATTTCAGGCTGAAATGAAAAAGGAAATCAAAAACTAATCCAATCAATGAAGAAAGAATAAAGAAAGCCTCAGGAAGCGATTGGATGAAGCAGAAAATAGAATATGAAGACTGGAAATAACATGTAAGAACTGGTAATGATCAAGCAAATATTATTAAAAATTAAAAGCAAACGAGTGGAATAATCAAGACAAGAAATGAGGACACCATGAAAAAGACCAAACTTCTGCATCATAGTTATATAAGGAAAGAGAAGAATCCAGAATACTGGTATTGACCAGATCTTCAACAGAATTATAGAAGAAAATTTCCACAAACTGAAAAAGACAAACCATACAAATGCAAGAAGCACATAGAACACCAAATACAAGACAAAGACCAGAAAAGAAATTCCCCATGTCTTATCATAGTAAAAACGTAGATACTGAAAACAAAGACAGAATAGCTGAGTTTTTCAATGCAGATGATGAATGCCAGAAGAATCTGGGACCAAAGTATCCCAGTTCTAAATGCCTATAGATGTCAAACCCAGGGTACTATACCCAAAAAATGTAATCATTGTTGAAGGAGAAAGAAAAATCTTCATGACAATAAACAAGATGAAAAAATACATGTCCAGCAAACCAAACCTTCAGAGAATACTTGAACCAATTCAAAGGAGAGAGGAAAGGAAGAACTGTTCCCAAGTGACAAAAGAAAGTAATAATGAAGGTATACTGTGAAACTATAAGCCTAGACTAAAATGCAAACGGAAGTAAGTTGAGGAACCAATCTACATCTCTCAATAATACCTTAAATATTAATGGTCTGACCCCCAATCCAGAGACACTGACAGGGTGGTTAGAGTTATCCATATTTTTGGCCTAAGCCCCACCCCTCCCCCTTCGGCCCCCATCTTAGGTGAAGGTGGAAAATTTACCAAGCATGGTCCACCAAACACGCAGGAGTTCCTACCTTGCGCACAGTGCATTCACTTTAATCATATCAGAGAAATGAAGAAGTCACTTATCCAAGGAACAATTAGCTATGTAAGTTCATAATCATAAATGTATATGCTCCAAATCTGGTGCAAAACCAAAATCATAAGTACATTCTTCAGGACTTCAAGGCATAGTTTATTCTCTGCACACAAATAGTGGGAGACATCAATATCCCCATGAGCCCTTTAGACCAGGTAAAATGGACAAAAAATAGCAGAAGCACTCATCGAATAAAATATGAATACAACAAATTGGACTATCGACATCTACTAAATATTCCACCAAACAACAAAGAATATACTTTTACTCAGCCACCCTAATGGAACATTCTTTCAAATTCAACCATATACGGGACAAGAAAAAACCTCAACAATACAATACAAGGAAAATAATTCCCATGCATTCTGTCATCAGAGCCACAGTGCAATAAAGCTTAAATATCAAACCAGAAAGAGCCCTACTACGTATACAGAACTCATTGAAACTAAACAACATCAGTCCTGAATAAGAATTAGTCAAAGGAGAAATTAAAGAAATTAAAGTATTTCCTGCACTAACGAAAAGGATGATACAAACACAACCAAACCTATGTAGACACTTTAAAAAGGCAGTCCTAGAGAGGAAGAATTTGTAGCCCTAACAGAACTACATTAAAAAATAAGAAAGAGCACAGAATAAGAGACCTAATGCTGCAACTAAAACACTGAGAGCAACAACCAAATGAATCCTAAACCCAAGCAGACAGGAATGAAATATAAAAAAATCAAGAGCAGAAATCAATTGAAATAAAAAAAAAAATAGAAAACAATACAAAAAAAATCAATGATCCAAGAAGCTGTTTCTTTGAAAAGGAATACAAAGATAGAATTGATCCTCGTAGACCGAGTTTGATCAAAAAGAAAGAAAAACAACTGCAGAATCAATAAAATTAGAGATGAAAAGTGAAACACAGCACAATAGATAATGAAATAGATCCAGACAATCATAATGGAATATGTTGTAAAAACTAGTATTCTAACTAATTGAAACCTTAAGAGGAATGAAATGAATATCTGAAACATGACAACAAAGCTAACCAAAAGAAATTGACATCTTAAACAGAACCCATATATATAATAAATGATCTATTCTCTATTCAAAACCAAATATAAGACAAAGTCCTTAAGGCTATGCACTTAAGCAGAAATATATTAATACAGGAGCTCTGACATCAATCAAGGATTATTCCTATCCAAGGAGATGTTGGGGATCCAAGCACCCACAAAGGTAAAGGCTCTCCTTGCCTCGAAACTGTGATACTTCCAAGAGAGAGGCATAAGTCCCCTGCTTGCTGAAGACCTGACGTTAACATGGCGAAGATGTATTGAGACTATGCCCATGCAAGTGTACAATGGCCTCTCTGGAATACCAGAGAGTGTGAGTTACCAAAGGCCAACTTAAACCAATAAAGAAAATACGGGTCTCCTGAGTCAAACAAGACTCCAACCTCAGACCAGCTACACCTCACCTGCCTGGAATACCTGTGCAGCAGAGGCAACCATATGCCCTGTTTATCCCAAATCCTATTGGTTTGGCTCTCTCCTTGAGGAAGAACCCATGGCTGATGCCACAAGCTTACAATCCTCTAGGGTGTTAGGAGATTTATAAGACCACAGTAAGACTCTGTCAGTATTTAACAGGAAAAATTGTAATTCATGGATAACATACCCATCCAAATATATGTGTCTAATACCAAAGTAACCTAACATAACTATTGTAGCTGTTGAAATCCTATATATCTAATTGCTTGTGCTTCATTATAGGATCGAAAAGGTTATTCATGGACAAACTGTCCAGCCATGAAAGGAAACAGACAAATTGACCAGAGTCCAGACAAGCTAACGCTCAGACAAAGTAGACTGTTTTTTGCTTCTCATCCCCTGTCTACCCGTGCCCCTTTTCTAAGCGCTACGGAACCAATCTGTGAAGAGGGGGCGTGGTAGAATGTAGGGCTGTGAATGGGGGTGAATGGTGAAGAGAACACAAGCATAAAATCTGGACACTCATTTGATCAACTTGAGTGAACAAGCACCCCCCCCCCCCCCCCGTGGGGTGGGCCGGGGGGCTGTGGCAGGGGCTTGGGCACAACAGCCTGTTCAAAATGGTTTTACAATGAGAGATGATGTACTCATAAATTAATCAATTATTTGCTAAAACTAAATAAAAAAAAAACTGAGAGAAAGATGGCAGGACTGTTATGGCAGAATTGCATGATCGTGAGATGGGGTGGGGTGGGATGGGGGGGACGGGAAAAGGGTGACAATATGCCCTGAACTGTAATTGGGACAACATGATGTATGAAATACACAAAGCCATCATATAACAAACAGAAAATGGAACTGGTAATTTAACTTCCCAACTAGAAAGCCCAACCACAGTGGATTCATTGCCGAATTCTATAGAGGCATTGAACGAGGACATCTGATACACTATACTCAAATTATTCAGAAGTATAGACACAGAGGTAAATCTCCCAATCCTTCTCATAGCCAACATCATTCTAATACCAAACTAGGCAAGATTAAACCAAAAAAGAAAACTACAGACCCATTACATTACTAAACATAAGATGCAAAAATTATTCCTAAACAAAATACTTGCAAACCTACAGCACACATCAAAGAAATCTATCACATTACCAAGTCAGTATCATACCACACTGCAATGATGGTATACATAAATAATAAATGTCATAATGCAAATAAACCAATGGTCATCTCAATTGTATGCAGAAAAGCCTTCACAAAATTCACATGCCTTCATGTTTAATTCCTAAGAGGGAACTGGAATGGAGGGAATCCTCAACATAATTAAAACCATATACAAAACCAAGCTAACATTACTCTAAATGGGGAAAAAATTAGATGCATTATCCTTAATATTAGGAACCCGACAAGCCCCCCCCCACCAGTTTATGATATAGTGCTTGAAAATCTCACATAAGAGCAATAAGACAAGAAAAGGAAATTGAAGAAGTACTCATTGGAAAGGGAAGCTAAAACTATCTCCTTTTTTGCAGATGACATGAATAGTTTAACTCAAAGGATGCCAAAAAACTCCCACAGCAAACTACCTAGAAATACGTACAGTTTTTCAAGTAAAGTAGCCCTTTCGTTATCCAATAACAAAGCAATTGGAGAAGGAAGACTAAGGAGTAACTTCCAATTCACAATAGCCTCAAAAAATAAATATCTTTGGAACAAAACCTTGACAAAAGACTCTAAAAAGCTCTGCATTGAAAATTTTAAAATCCCTGCAGGGCGGGGGGGAAGGGGAGGGGGGGGTATTGAAGAAGACACTCAGAAGATTGAAAGACCGTCCCATGCTCATAGATTGGAAGAATTATGACAGGAAAACCATTCTGCCCAAAGTAATATTCAGAGCAATGAAGTCTAACTTAAAATCCCCATGAGCATTCTTCACAAGGCCTAGAATAAAACAGCTTAAGTTACATATGGAAAAACAAACAAAAAAACCCAAATGGCCAAAGCAAAACTAAGCAAAAAGAAAATGCAGGGGGATTACATAGACAGACTTCAAAATATAAAAGGGAATAAATCACCAAAGAACAAACCCATACATCAATAGAAACAAAATTAAATATCCAAAATTGAACACATGCAATTTCAGCCAACTTCATATGCTTTGCGACAAAGAGGCCAAGAAACTCATGGGGGAAAGAAGCACATCTTCAGCACATGGTGTTGCAAACGTATCAACCACTGTAGAAGATAAAACTAAAACCCTACCTTATCCCAGTAAAAAAAATCAAATCCAGATGGATCAATGACAAATGTGAAACCAAAAATCTGAAAAAATCATAGATCAAAATATTGGCAGTAACTTACANTTTTTTTTTTTGTTTTTTGAGACAGGCTCTCCCTTTTAGTACCAGCTAGCATGGAGTTTGATCTGTAGACCAGGCTGGCCTGGACTCACAGAGATCTGCCTGCCTCTGCCTCCTGAGTGCTGGGATTAAAGGCATGCTCCACCACACTTGGCCTAAGACGGTTCTTAGCTGCCATGTGGGTGCTGGGATTTGAACCTGGGCCCCCTGCAAGAGCAGTCAGTGCTCTTAACTGATGAGCTATCTCTCCAGTCCCTCCAAGCTGTTTTTCATCAGTGATTATCACAGCAATAGCAATGACAAATGCCAATTAGTTAGTAAACTCATCTCCAGATTTTAAGGCAGACACCAAAAAACAGAGAACTATAAGTGTATATCCATGTCATGGACATGACAAAAGTTTTGAATTTAAATATGACCACAGAGAGTAATTTGTGGACAGGGAAGAAAGAGGGAGAGAGAGAGAGAGAGAGAGAGAGAGAGAGAGAGAGAGAGAGAGAGAGAGACCATATAAGAGAAATTGGTAGGTAATCGTAAAAGAATAATTATATTCTTTGAAATATCAAGTAAGGTTTTCTCTTTTTCTCAGCTATTAGAACTGAATGGTTTACTCATCAAAGTTTTTTGTTTGTTTGTTTGTTTGTTTGTTTGTTTTTGCAGCCCTCTTATGATTGGTACACACTGACTGTTTCCAGGCCTCTTTTAAGTAATAAAATTACTCTTAAGAAAAAACACTAGATGCATGCTTGCTGATGGTGAGAGCTCCCAGCAAGCACCCAGGGGTAGGCAGTTCCAAGTTGACCATGTATGCCACTGACAGCAGCCCCCGATAGGCACCAGGATATAGGCAGGCTCAGCTTCAGCACACAGGAAGGTATATGGGCTGGCAATCCCCAGAAGGTAGCCAGAGGCAGGCCCAGAGTGCATGCACTTAAGCTTCATAACAGAATACAAAGAACAAAACAAATCCAAATGCCAAAAGCACAATGAAAAAACAATAACATGGGAAAAAAAAAAAACCCTTGCTAAATTCCACCAGCTCTACAGAAGACTTCTACAGTGAGAACTTCCTGGAGATAACCCAGGACACAGATCTTAAAAGATCTATCATAGACATACTCAAAGAAATCAAGGAACATAAAGAACACACAGACAAATGAATAAAAGAACTAGAAGGAGAGAATGACTAACATTGGAAGGAAGTGGAAATACTGAAGATATGTCAGGGTGAAATGAAAAAGGGAACTGAACACATAGACAAACAAATCAAGAACTAGAAGGAGACAATGACAAATTCTGGAAGGAAGTGGAAATACTGAAGAAATTTCAGGCTGAAATGAAAAAGGAAATCAAAAACTCATCCAATCATGAAGAAAGAATATAAGAAAGCCTCAGGAAGCGATTGGATGAAGCAGAAAATAGAATATGAAGACTGGAAGATAACATGTAAGAACTGGTAATGCTCAAGCAAATATTATTAAAAATTAAAAGCAAACGAGTGGAATAATCAAGAAATGCAGGACACCATGAAAAGACCAAACTTCTGCATCATAGTTATAAAGGAAAGAGAAGAATCCAAGGATACTGGTATTGACCAGATCTTCAACAGAATTATAGAAGAAAATTTCCACAAACTGAAAAAAGACATATCCATACAAATGCAAGAAGCACATAGAACACCAAATACAACAGACCAGAAAAGAAATTCCCCATGTCTTATCATAGTAAAAACGCTAGATACTGAAAACAAAGACAGAATAGCTGAGTTTTCAATGCAGATGATGAATGCCAGAAGATCTGGGCCAAAGTATTCCCAGTTCTAAATGCCTATAGATGTCAACCCAGGTTACATTACCCAAGAAAAATGTTAATTATTGTTGAAGGAGAAAGAAAAATCTTTCATGACATAAACAAGATGAAAGAATACATGTCCAGCAAACCAAACCTTCAGAGAATACTTGAACCAATTCAAAGGAGAGAGGAAAGGAAGAACTGTTCCCAAGTGACAAAAGAAAGTAATTAATGAAGGTATAACTGTGAAAATACAAACCTAGACTAAAAATGCAAACGGAAAGTAAGTTGAAGGGAACCAATCTACATCTCTCAATAATAACCTTAAATATTAATGGTCTGATCTCCCCAATCCAGAGACACTGACAGGGAAAATAGGTTAAGAAGTTGAATCCATATTTTTGTTGCCTAAAGCAACCCATCTCACCTTCAAGGATAGGAACCATCTTAAGGTGAAAGGATGGAAAAAATATTCCAAGCAAATGGTACCAAAAAACAAGCAGGAGTTCCTAACTTGAGACAAAGTAGACTTCAAATTTAATCTAATCAGAAGAAATGAAGAAGTCACTTATCCAAGGAACAATTAGCTATGTAGGTTTCATAATCATAAATATATATGCTCCAAATTCTGGTGCACCAAAATTCATAAGTACAATTCTTCAGGACTTCAAGGCATAGTTTATTCTCTGCACACAAATAGTGGGAGACATCAATATCCCCATGAGCCCATTAGACAGGTCAAATGGACAAAAAATAAGCAGAGAGACATCTGAACTAAACAAATATGATACACCAAATGGACCTATCAGACATCTACTAAATATTCCACCCAAACAACAAAGAATATACTTTTTACTCAGCACCTAATGGAACATTCTTCAAATTCAACCATATACTGGGACACAGAGAAAACCTCAACAAATACAATAAAAGGAAATAATTCCATGCATTCTATCAGACAACAGGGCAATAAAGCTTAATATCAACACCAGAAAGAGCCCTACTATCTATAAGAACTCATGGAGAATAAACAACATACTCCTGAATAATGAATGAGTCAAAGGAGAAATAAAGAAATAAAAGTATTCCTGGCACTAAACGAAAAGGATGATACAACACAACCAAACCTATGAGACACTTTAAAAGCAGTCCTAAGAGGGAAATTTGTTGCCCTAAGAGACTACATTAAAAAAAAAGAAAGAGCACAAATAAATGACCTAATGCTGCAACTAAAACACTTGAGAGACAACAACAAATGAATCCTAAACCCAACAGACAGGAAGAAATAACAAAAATCAGAGCAGAAATCAATGAAATAAAAAAATAGAAAACAATACAAAAAAATCAATGAATCCAAGAGCTGGTTCTTTGAAAGGATAAACAAGATAGATTGACCTCTAGACCAGTTGATCAAAAGAAAGAAAGAACAACTGCAAATCAATAAAATTAGAGATGAAAAGTGAAACATCACAATAGATAATGAAAAGATCCAGACAATCATATGGGAATATTTTAAAAACTAGTATTCTACTAAATTTGAAAACCTAAGAGGAATGAATGAATATCTGAAATCAACAAAGCTTAACCAAGAAGAAATTGACATCTTAAACAGACCCATAATATATAAATGATTATTCTCTATTCAAAACCAAATATAATACTAAAGTCCTTAAGCTATGCACTTAAGCAAAATATATTAATACAGGAGCTCTGACATCATCAATGGATTATTCTACCAAGGAGATGTTGGGGATCCAAGCCCCCACAAAAGGTAAAGGCTCCTTGCCTCTAAACTGTGATACTTGCAAGAAGAGAGGCGATAAGTCCCTGCTGCTGAAGACCTGACGTTAACATGGCGAAGATGTATTGAGACTATGCATGCAAGTGTACAGATGGCCTCTGGAATACCAGAGAGTGTTACCAAAGGCCACTAAACCAATAAAGAAAATACGGGTCTCCTTGAGTCAAGCAAGACTCCACCATCAGCACCAGCTACACCTCACCTGCCTGGAAATACTGTGCAGCAGAGGCAACCATATGCCTGTATATCCCAAATCTAATTGGGTATTGGCTCTCTCCTTGTAGGAATAACCCATGGCTGATGCCACAAGCTTACATCCTCTAGTGGTTAGGAGATGTTATAAGCCACAGTAAGACTCTGTCAGATTTAACAGGAAAAATTGTAATTCATGGATTAACATACCATCCAAATATATGTGTCTATACCAAAGTAACCTACCATAACTATTAGTGCTGTTTAAATACCTATATATCTAATTGCTTGTGCTTCATTAGTAGGATTGAAAGGTTATTCCTGGTCAAACTGTCAGCCCATGAAAGGAAACAGCCAGAATTGACCAGAGTCCAAGACAACAGCTCCAGACAAAGTAGACTGTTTTGCTTCTCATCCACCTGTGCCCCTTTTCTAAGCCTAGGGAACAATCTGTGAAAGAGGGGGCGTGGTAGAATGTAAGGGCTGTGATTGGGGTGAATGGTGAAACTACAGCAATATAATCTGGACACTCATTTGATCAACTTGATTGAACACAAGCCCCCCTGCTGGATGGTGGGACCAAGGGGCTGTGTGGGTTTGGGTACAACTGTTTGTAAATTGGTTTTACATGAAGGATGCTTGTACTCATAAATTATCACCTATTGCTAAAAAATGGAAAAAAAAATAAGAGAAAGATGCAGGACAGTTATGGCAGAATGCATGATCTGAGATGGGGTGGGGTGGGATGGGGGGGAAGGGAAAGGGAAATATGCCTGAACTGAATTGGAAAATGATGTATGAAATACACAAAGCATCAATAAAAAAAAGAAATTGAAACTGTAATTTAAAAACTTCCCAACTAAGAAAGCCCAAGCCCAGGTGGATTCATGGCAGAATTCTATAAGGCATTGAAAGAGGACATATGATCACTAATACTCAAATTATTCAAAAGTATAGGAACAGAGGTAAATCTCCCAAATTCCTTCTATAAAGCCAACATCATTCTAATACCAAAACTAGGCAAAGATATAACCAAAAAAGAAAACTACAGACCCATTACATTACTAAACATAGATGCAAAAATTTCTAAACAAAATACTTGCAAAACACTACAGGCACACATCAAAAAGATCATCAATCATGACCAAGTCAGATTCATACCACAGATGCATGGATGGTACATAAATCAATAAATGTCATAATGCAAATAAACCAATGGTCATCTCAATTGATGCAGAAAAAGCCTTCAACAAAATTCAACATGCCTTCATGTTTAATGTCCTAGAGGGAACTGGATTGGAGGGAATATCCTCAACACAATTAAATCCATATACAAACCCACAGCTAACATTACTCTAAATGGGGAAAAATTAGATGCATTATCCTTAATATTAGGAACCCGACAAGCCCCCCCCCACCAGTTTATGATATAGTGCTTGAAATTCTCACTAGAGCAATAAGACAAGAAAAGGAAATTGAAGAAGTACTCATTGGAAAGGGAAGCTAAAACTATCCCTTTTTGCAGATGACATGATAGTTTACCTAAAGGATGCCAAAAACTCCACCAGCAAACTCCTAGAAATGACTAACAGTTTCAGTAAAGTAGCCTTTCTTTATGCCAATAACAAGCAATTGGAGAAGGAATATAAGGAGACCTTCCCATTCACAATAGCCTCAAAAAAATAAAATATCTTGGAACAAACCTGACAAAAGACTCTAAAAAGCTCTGCATTGAAAATTTTAAATCCCTGCAGAAGGATATTGAAGAAGACACCAGAAGATGAAAGGACCTCCCATGCTCATAGATTGGAAGAATTAATACAGTAAAACCATTCTGCCCAAAGTAATATTCAGATGCAATGAAGTCTCAATTAAAATCCCCATGAGCTTCTTCACAGGCCTAGAATAAAACATCTTAATGTTCATATGGAAAAACAAAACAAAAAACCCAAATGGCCAAAGCAAAACTAAGCAAAAAGAAAAATGCAGGGGGTATTATTAGACCAGACTTCAAACTATATCACAGGGATATAATCACAAAACAAACCCATACATCAATAGAACAAAATTAAATATCCAAAATTGAACACATGCAATTTCAGCCACTTCATATTTGACAAAGAGGCCAAGAAGACTCAATGGGGGAAAGAAAGCATCTTCAGCACATGGTGTTGGCATAACTGTATCACCACTTGTAGAAGAATAAAACTAAACTCCTACCTTTCGCCATGTACAAAAATCAACTCCAAATGGATCAAAGACTACAATGTGAAAACCAAAAATCTGAAAATCATAGATCAAAACTTTGGCAGTAACTTACAAGACATAGGCATAGGAAAAGACTTTTTAAATCAGACAGCAGCTGTGTATGAAACAAAGTCAACGATTGACAAGTGGGACCTTGTTAAACCCAAAAGCTTCTGCACAGTTTAAGAAATGAAGAAAAAAAAACCCACAGAGAGGAAACTTTCACCAGTGATACTTCTGACAGAGCATTAACATCCAGAGTGTATAAACTACTCAAAAACAAAGGAGGAACAAAACAAATGACCCTTTCAAAAGATGGAGTAAAGACCTGAACAGAGACTTCATAAATGAAGAAGTAAAAATGAGAAACATCTTAAAAAGTGTTCAACATCGCTAATAATTAAGGAAATGGAAATCAAAACCACTTAAGATTTCATCTTACTCCAGTAAGACTAGCTATGATCCAGAAAACAAAAGATACCAAATGCTGGTGAGGTTGTAGGGAAAGTGGAACACGCATCCACTGCTGGAGGGAATTTAAACTCGTGCCACCCCTATGGAAAGCAGTATGGAAAACTCTGTTTTTTTTTCAACTTTTATTATCATTTTTATTAACATCATCAATTTCTTTTTAAAAAATAAAATATTTTTATATTTATGTTTTGTGTATTTCATACATCATGTCTCAGTCTAATTTAGACACATTTCCTTTTCCATGTCCCCCAACCTACCCCAGTTCATGCATTCTGAAATACATGCCTTACATCTTTTTCTTGGTCTCTTTTTTTTTTATATAATTTTTTTTTAATTTTTATTTATTTATTTATTTTTATGTGTATGAATGTATTGTCTGCATGCAGGTCTGCGCACCCGTGTCGTGCGATACCGCGGAGGTCAGAAGAGGGTCTCGGATTCCCCTGGAACTGGAGTTCTCTTGGAACCGGAGTCACAGACGGTTCTCAGCTGCCATGTGGGCGCTGGGGATCGAACCCAGGTCCTCTGCAAGAGCGGTCGGCGCTCTTAACCGCTAGGCCATCCCTCCAGCCCTGTCGGTCTTTTTAAAGTTTGTCTCTGCAGAAGTTTATTGTTTTGGCAGGTTAACTGCTTCAGTCAGTTCTTTGACCCAATCCTTTTTTCATTGCTTTTCCCTCCCATTTGTGTTGCTCCAATTATATATATATATATTTCAATTATATGTATAATATATATATATATATCAAAATTATGACCTCTGAAAATAAACTGTATGTTAATTTCAAAATATATTTAGGAGTTCACATTTTTCCCTTTAATTTTATATTACTCTAAAATATGAATACCGACCCATATACAGCAATTACAAAATCTGAAAATAAGTGGTAAGTTAATTCTAGGGCCTGTTATGGGATTCACAATATAACAGCACAGTTGTTTTCAGATAAAAAGAAATATAACATTGACATTGCTCAGCTTGCTTTTCAACTAGGAATTTGGTGCTAGCATCCACAATTGAGGGACACCATTCCTCATTTATTTTTCTGGGACTGTGATACTTCACTTAACAATAATGGCTACATGTTCCATCCATTTGCCTGAAAAGTTCGTATCATCTTTTTTTTTTTTTTTTTTTTTACTTCCATTGTGTAGATGTACCACATTTCTTTTGTTCACTGGTCTGTTGAAAGACACTTGGGTTGCTTCCAGCTCTTTGCTATGGTGAATAGAGCTGCAGCTAAACATAGATGTAACATGTATCTCTGTGATAGGATGAGTCTTGTGGGTATATACCCCGGAGTGGTATGACTGGGTCAGGTGGTAGACTCATTTTGAGTCTTTTTAAATTTATTTATATTTTTTTCTTCTATTACTTCTTTATTTTTTTCATTTTCTAACAATAAGTAATAATTTATGAGTACAAGCATCCTTCATGTAAAACCAATTTGCAACCAGTTGTGCCCAAACCCACACAGCCCAAGGGTCCCACCATCCAGCTGGGGGGGGGGAGGGGGGGCTTGCATGTACAATCAAGTTGATCAAATAAGTGTCCAGTGTATATTGCTGTAGTTTCACCATTAGGCTTAGAAAAGGGGCACAGGTGGACAAGAAGCAAAACAGTCTTTCTCTTTTCTTAATGTAGGCACTCAGGGCTATGAATTTTCCTCTCAGGACTCCTTTTAAGGTGTCCCATAGGTTTTGCTGTGTTGTATCAACCTTTTCCTTTAGTGCCAGGAATGCTTTTATTTCTTTCTTTATTTCTCCTTTGACCCATTCATTATTTAGTATTGTTTAGTCTCCATGTGTTCTTGTAGCTAGTAGGGTTCTTTCTGGTGTTAATATTAATTTTTACTTCACTGTGGTCTGATAAGATGCATAAAATTTCATTTTTTTGAATTTGATGAAGTTTGGTCTGTGTCCCAGTATATGGTCGATTTTGGAGAATGTTCCATGGGGTGCCAAGTAGAAAGTATATTCTTTGGTGTTTGGGTGGAATATTCAGCAGATATCTGTTAGGTCCATTTGGTGTATCGTATAGTTCAGTTCAGATGTCTCTCTTGATATTCTTTGTCCAGTTGACCTGTCCAACAGACTCAGTGGGGTATTGAAGTCTCCCACTATTAGTGTTCTGGGATTGATCTTTGCTGTGAAATCCTTCAGTATTGTGTTTATGAAGTTTGGTTCACCAGTGTTTGGTGCATATATATTTGGAAATCTTCATGGTTGATTGATCCTTTGATAAGGATGTAGTGACCCTCTTCATCTCTTCTCTTACTTTGAAATACGTTTTGTCTGATAATTAAAATAGCAACTCCTTGCTTTTTGGTACCATTTGCTTGAAATTTTATTTTCCATTCTTTCACCTTAAGATGGTGTCTGTCCTTGAAGTTGAGGTGTGTTTCTTGTAGACAGAAGAAAGATGGATTCAGTTTCTTAATCCATTCTCCCAGTCTGTGTCTCTTAATTGGGGAATTTAGGTCATTAATATTTAGGGTTAATATTGAGATAGGTATATTGCTTCCATTCTGTTTATTTTCTGTTTGCATTTTGGGTCTATAATTTTATTTCTGGGTTTATACCTTCATTAATTACTCTTTCTCTTGCCGATTGGGGTAGCTGCTCCTTTTCTCTGTCCCCTGAATTCCTTTGAGTATTTTCTGGAGGGTCAGTTTTCTAGAAATGTATTCTTTCATTTGTTTATGTCATGGAATATTTTCCCTTCTCCTTCGATTATGATTGACATTTTTGCTGGGTAGAGTATCCTGGTTTGGCATCTCTAGTCATTTAGTACTGGAAATACTTCGGTCCAATTTCTTCTGGGTTTCATCATTTGCATTGAAAAGTCAGTTGTAATTCTGATGGGTTTTCCTTTATCTGTAACTTGTTTTTCACTTGTGGCTTTCAGTATTCTGTCCTTGTTTTGAGCATCTAGAATTTTGATTATGATACGGCATGGGGAGTTTCTTTTCTGATCTTGTATTTTTGGTGTTCTATGTGCTTCTTGTATTTGTATGGGTTTGTCTTTTTTCAGTTTGGGTAAATTTTGTTCTATAATTCTTTTGAAGATCTGGTTGGTAGTATTATCCTAGGATTCTTCTCCTTCCTCTATACCTGTGATGCAGAGGTTTGGTCTCTTCATGGTGTCCTACATTTTCTGGTTATTCTTCTCTTGTGTTTCTTTAAAAGTTTTCATAATCTTTCCTTGAGCTCTTTAGTTCTTCCGCATTATCTTCTATGGTTGATAGTCTATTTTCTGCTTCATCCTTTCTGTTACTGAGGCTTTTTCTTGCCCTTTCCTGTTGACTGCATGACTGTTCAATTTCCTTTTTCATTTCAGCCTGAGATTCCTTTAGAATTTCCATTTCCTTTCCAGAGTTGGCTATTCTCTCTTTTTAGTTTTTCCTGTTTCATTTCAGCCTGACATTTTTTTTTTCAGTGTTTCCATTTCCTTTCTAAGTTGGTCATTCTCTCCCTTTAGGTCATTGATTTCTTTGAGTATATCTATGATTGTTTTTTTAAGATCTGTGTCCTGGGTTACTTCCAGAGAGCTATCATTGTTGGAGTTCTCTATAAGTCTGATAGAGTTTGGTGCGGATTTCTTATTTGCTTTTCCCATATTGATTTTCTTTTTGTGCTTTTGGCATGTGGATTTGATTTGTTTTGTTTGATGTGAAATTCAAGTATTTCTTCCTTGTGTTGTAGGCCTGTTCCTCTAGTATGACTGGAGTGGGGGAGGGGAGCTGATTTAGCCCATGCACCAGCATTCTGGCTGTCTCAGTGTCCCTAAAGATCCAGGCTCCCAGTGAGGTGGACAGGCTCTTATCTGGCCTGTGGCAGAAGCTGAGGGGTCACTGACTGCTGCCTCAGTGTCCCTAAAGATCCAAGTTGAGAACTCTTAAAAGACTCAAAATGAGCCTATCACCTGACCCTGTCATACCACTCCTGGGAATATACCCACAAGACTCATCCTATTGCAGAGATAAATGCACATCTATGTTTATTGCAGCTCTCTTCACAATAGCAAAGATCTGAAAGCAGCCCGTGTCCCTCAACTGATGAATAAAGAAAATGTGGTATACCTACACAATGGAATTATATGCAGTGATTACAAAAAAAGATAACATCATGAACTTTGCAGGTAAATGGATGGAAATAGAAGCCATTATGCTAAGTGGAGTAACACAGTCCCAGAAAAACAAATGATGTATGGCGTCCCTCATTTGGGGATCCTAGTATCAAATCTTTATTTGTAAGACAACCTGAATAATATTTTTCTTTCTTTTTTAGTAAATAGAATACACATCAACTTGATATGTAAATTAGGAATGTAAAGTAATATTTTTTTTACCTGCATATAACTCTACTGTCAAAATGTGAGTCCCTAAACATGTTTTAGAATTAACGTATAGTTTATTTTCAGACTTCATAATTTTGGCATATATGTAGCATGTATGTATGCATATTTTGGAGTGGTAAAATTGGGAGGAAGAACAACAAGAACGAAAGTTTGGGTTTAAAGAACTGACTGGAACAGTAAACTCCTGCCCAAAACTAAACTTCTGCATTGAATAATTTAAAAAGACTGAGAAGAAGTTCAAAGACAGGTATTGCATAATGCATGAGCTCTGGGGAGGCAGGGGACAAGGAATGGCTAATGGGTCTAAAATTGATTAAGAAATATGGGCTGGAGAGATGGCCTAGAAGTTAAGAGCGCTGAATGCTCTTGCAGAGGACCTGGGTTCGATCCCCAGCACCCACATGGCAGCTGAGAACCATCTGTAACTCCAATTCCAGGAAAACTCCAGTTCCAGGGGAATCCGACACCCTCTTCTGACCTCGAAGGCACTGCAGGACACGGGTGTACAAACCTACATGCAGACAGTACATTGATACACATAAAATAAATAAAATTAAAAAAAGAAATAATGTAATGAAATGCACAAAACTTCAATAAAAATTATAAATATAAAAATTAATCGAAATTACGAAAAAGAGAAAAAACACTGAATAGTATTGAACACATCAAGACTTAGTGTATATGCCTGGTGTTATTGTGATAACAAAATAGTCAAAGTCATCACAAGAAAATAAAAATTATATATCAGAGGATCCATGATGTGTGTATATTAGATAATATTTATATATATATATATATAATGTGTGTGTGTGTAATGAACCCCCATGGGTAAATGGATTACAATCATGAGCAAGTATGTGGATGTCAAAGGACAAGTTGCAGTAGTTTAAGAGTTGGAGCTCTTCTTCTACCATCTGGTTTCCAGAGATTCATCAACCTTTATCAATTGAGTCATCTCAACAGGCCTTTTTTCCATTATTTAAATACCCTTCAAGTGGATTATTTTATTCCTCCTGATTTCTTCCTTGGCAAATTTGTTTTGCTATGTAGAAAACTTGCTGATGTCTATATGCTAACTTTGTATCCTGATAGTTTGATGGGAGTGTTCATAGGATCTAAGAATTTTCTGGTGAGTCTAGTGTCGTTTAAGCATACAAAATTTTACTGAAGAGACTTTATAAATTATAAATAAGTACATGACATGTTTGGCATCATAGTCAATGAGAAATGCAAACTGAACCTCAATGTGGTGTCTCTATATACCTATCACCATGGCTGCAGCAGGCCTACACACTGCATCCTCCACATCTTATTGAAGGAGCTGTAAAATGGCACTGTGGATCTGATCAACAGTTCTTGAATCTTCTTAGCATATGCTGACCCCATAACTCTTGCTCCTGGACAGTTATCTCAGAAAAATGGAAACTCAAGTTCATGCAAAGGTATTTCTCATAAGTTTTAAACATAGGCTCCCCTAAGATGGGACCTATCTGCTTCCCTCAGAAAATACAGGTTGACAAAATTAGATTCCTACCCACTGCTGAACCATTTACCAGGAATCATTGTCTCTAAAAACTTCCAAATATCTTTGAGGCTAGTGAGGGTTATGGGCTTGTCCTGAAGGTAGGGCTGGGTGTGTCCTTTCTCCAAGGCTGTCTGGCTTGCCTTTTGTCACATTCTGTGTCCAGTCCACCTGCGAGGGAGCCATGTGGTATGTACTGTGTGTTTCTGTATACTTGATTACCCGTAGAGAAAACATGTTCAAAACCCTATCCTGGAATGGGGGTCAGAGGTAATTACTTATGTTTTGCTAATCAGACATGGAGATAAACTTCTTTCTAAATGTGTTTGTATCGATAGACTCATGCTGAACTCAGCCAATAGACTCTGATTTGTGTCTCTAACTGTGCATCCACTGGGCATAACAAGAATCTCACCCCTATAAGCACTGTCCATCTTCCCAGCAGCTATCAACTGCCAAAAGTTTCTTGCATTGGGCTGGGATTTTTTTATTCAACTCTTGTGCTGGGAGTTTATCTGGTTTGAGCGTGCATAGGACTTGTTATGCTGACACCATTGTTGCGTGTTCATATGAGTAACTGAATAGCTCTCTGGAAGGCTCTGTTTACTTGTGGTTAGCTACCACCCCCTCTGGTTCTTAGAATCTTTCAGCTTTCCTTTCCACAGTGATACCGGAGCCTTAGGAGATGGAGCTTTGAAATAGATATCCTATATTTATGTATAAGCATTCTGTGGCCTCTTGTTTCTGCACATTAGCCAATTGTTGCTTTCTGTGTTAATCACCATCTGCTGCATAAGAAAACTTCTCTGGAGAAAGTTTCAAAATGAATTCATCCTATATGTAGAAGTCGCATTGAAAATGTATCATTTAGAGTTAAGCTTCTCACAGACACTTATTATGGTTTAGAGATTTGGCAAAATACATTTTTTCTCTGGGATCTATGATATCTCCAGCCATGAGTATTGGCTCTACCCACATGAGTTCAGTCCCATTGAGCAGGCCTTAGTTCCAATTAGCTTTTGATTAACCCCAAGGTAAAAGTGACACTAATAGAGATAGTTGGTTATAACAGTCGTTGTTTATTCAGCTTTACAACTGGGTAGGACCATTCTTTGGTTTTCTCCCTTGGCAATTTGTAATCTCTGATACCATAAGAGCTAGTCTTCAGGGAAAAAAGCTTTGTATATCAGACACCAGTCACTCAGGATTTAAGGTCAACAATCGACAAATTAATTAAATGAAAAAGTTTCTATACAAAGAAAATACCAATTGAGTGAAGAGAAACTGCATATTGGGAGAAAATCTTCACTAGCTATTCATCTGACAGAAGATTAATATCCAGAATACAAATAACACAAAACAAAGAAGAAAAGTCACAATGGGTTATATATCTGGACAGAGAGTTCTCAAAAGAAGGAATAACAATGGTTAAGAAGGGAGTGCACAGACCTGCATGCAGACACTACATTCATACACATACAGAAAATAAATAAAAATTAAAAAAAAATTAAAAAAAGAAACATCTTACAAAGTGTTCAATATCCTCAGTAATTAGAGAAATGCAAATCAAAACTGTTTTAAGATTTCATCTAATCCCAGTCAGAATGGCCAAGAGAAAAAAATGCTGGTGTAGGTTGTGGGGAAAGGGGAACTCTTGTGCACTCTTGGCTGGACTGCAAACTGGTGCTGGCTCTGTGGAATCAGAATGCAGCACTCCTACAAAGCATAAATAAGTCTACTATATGATCCAGTCATGCCACTCCTTGTCAAATCCCCAGCAGCTTCACCCTACTACAGGCATACTTGCACAGCCATGTTTGTTGCTGCTTTTTTTCTTTTCTCAAATGATGAATGGATAATGAAAATGGAGTGCTTTTACACAATGGAGTTCTATTCAGCTCTAAAGAATGATGTAAGATTTATGGAAAAAGTTTAATAACAATAAAAATATGGGAAAATGTACTAGTTCAAAGTCTGAGCTGAAAAATATACATACAATAAATCTGCAACTCCTTGTGTATAGCTGAAGGCTATATAACAAAAACAGTGTAGGGCAGGAAAAATTTCCTTCAGAGCCAGTTGTTGGTCAGGAGAACCCAAGAGACTCCCAATATAAAAGGCTATCGTCCCTGTCCTTGAGTGACTACCAGAACTTGAAGGTAATGCCCTATTTCAAAAGACTGGCCACACTTCAGAGAAAGGATTTGGAGCACTTGAGCTATAACTGACCTGGTAGCCTCCATCCTGAATTCTCTATTTATGTAACCCATCTGGCTGGACTTTTGAAATATTTATTTCAATGACTACATATCTTTAGCACTAAATGTATTCAGTTCTTATTTAATTCAGCCACATTATCCTTTGTAGACACTCCCATGTTTTTGTATTTCTTTTGAATTCTATTTTGCTTTCTTTTTTTTTTATTGTTGTTGTTTATTTATGAGGCCATGTCTTATGTGGCCCAGGCTGGCTTCCAACTTCTTATGTAGTTGATGATCACCTTGGACTTCTAATATTTCTACTTCTATTTCAGTTTCAGATTAGACATGAGCACTATCAGCTCTCCTTCATTCACACTGAAGATGGAACCCAGGCCTTCATATATGCTATACAAGCTCTTTACCAACTGAGCTACATTCCCAGCTCTCTTTTCAAATGTTTTTAAATCACTTTAATCAAACACAGTACTTTATATCACATGGCTATTAAAATCAAGTATTTATTATCCAGAATCCCCTGAGTGATACATCTAGTGTTACACAATTCAATTCTGATTTTTTTTTTTTGGCTCATTTGGCATTATTAATTTGGGGGAATTCTCCATGGCATTCTCTAAAATATGGCTCCACAGGTGTTTTGAATAATGCGCAGGAAAATATTTTTTACCAGAAACCCAAATACCTTCCTGGAATATTCTCTCATGTTATACATAAGGCTCAAATATTCAGAGCCATTAAGCTGATATAAACCCAAGTGGCTGATCACACTGGCTACAAGCCTGCTGGAATTTTTCTACTCAGTGCTCCCTTGACATAGATGAACTTGTTTGTATATAACACATATCGCTGGGAAGATAACTTGGCATCCTTCCCTTCCCTGAATATGTCAGCCAAGCACCAGTAGTCCTTCACATCGAAGTGGTTAAAATATCCCAAATCACTCAGAGTTCAATTCATTTAATTATTACTTTCTACTAATTTTTATAAGTAGCACTTATGACAGTAGTATTGAATATATCAAGTTTTTTAAAGTCGTATTATATTTTATTAGTGAAATTTATGATGCAAAGAAGATTGTGTATCACAAACAGCACAACAGTGGCTTAATAAACTATAAAAGATGAAAGAACTCAGCACAGTAAGAACACAAAGAAAACAAGTGGTGTATTATAGAACATTTCCATTAAAATCTTCAACTGTGTATCAGTATATTCTACTGATTGAAGATAATGCCCTTAAATTTCAGCATGGTAGCACTGAAGAAAAAGGAAAATAGTTGTTTTAAAAATTGATAGTTTGATTCAGAATTTCATAAACGTGTTTTGATCATGTTCAGACCCCTTCTCCATCTCCTTTCAGATCAAACTCCATCTCCCTACCTCTCTCCCTGCTGTATATTATTTTTAAGGCTTATCCAGTCTAATTTGGTTACACAAAGATCTTGGGTCCTTTGGTGCCTAGATCCTATCAGTCTACCTGGGGTCACACCTTAAAGAAAGCTGAGTCTCCCTCTCCAAGCAGCTACTAATTGCTGATAGTTCCCCATCAGGGTTGGGACATCTTTTGTACCTCCCCACTTCTTTTGTTCACCGTGGGCTTATGAAAGTTGTGTACCTGGTGTCACAAGTTCAGTGGGATCATATGTTAATTGCCCTGTTGTTTATAGACAATTCCCTTGCATTCGTCCACAACTTCTGGCTCCTACGATCTGTCTGTCTGCTCTTCTGCGATAATTCCTGAACCTTGGGAGAAGAGACTGTGATATAGGTTTACCATTTAGGGCTGAATACTCTTATTTTCTGTGTGTTGACCAGTTAGGGTTCTCTACTACAAGAAGTTTATCTTCAGCGGGCATGGTGGCGCACGCCTTTAATCCTAGCACTTGGGAGGCAGAGGCAGGCCGATCTTTGTGAGTTCAAGGCCAGCCTGGTTCACAGAGAGAGTTCCAGGCTAGCTGGGGCTACAGGGAGACCCTGTCTCGAAAAGACCAAAAAAAAAAAAAAA
>VZQC01005485.1:0-184845 GCA_009823505.1 Rhizomys pruinosus | reverse complement strand
TGTCTGTACTCATGGATTATCACTTATAGCTAAAAAATAAAAAAAAAAAAACAGAGAAAGATGCAAGACAGTTATGGCAGAATACATGATCTGGGATGGGGTGGGGTTGGGGGGGAAGGGACAGGGAAATATGCCTGATCTGAATTGGAAAATGATGTATGAAATGCACAAAGCATCAATAAAAATTAATTAAAAAAAAAGAATAACAGCAGGGGTCAAGGCTTGGCTGCTTGCTATCTGCTTTTAAGTGCTTCTGACAAAAGAATGCCTATAAATAGGTATATGTAAAGAAACCAAAATGAAAAATAAATTCACAAAGGGTATGAAAAAAAAAAAGAAAAAAAAAGAATAATTTAGGGGCTGGAGAGATGGATCAGCACTTGAGAGCACTGACTCTTCTCGCAGTTCAGTTTCCAGCAGCAACATGGCAGCTAACAACAGTTGATAACTCCAATTCCAGGGGAATCCAATGCCTCTTCTGACCTCTTCACGCACTGCATGACATGGGTGCACTCACACACTTTCAGGCAGTATGCTCAAACATACAAAAACTTAATAAATAAAATATGAAAATGAATCATTGTTTGCATAGGAAAAATTAAATTCATATGTTTTAAGGGCATTTTGTTTTCTCATAAAATCTGAGAATAAGCCAAATCAGTTGAATAGTATGAAGAGTGAAAAAAATATGAGAGGCTATAAGGTTGGACTGCAGACCTGGAGATGGGATACAAAGGTCATAAGAGCAGTGTTAATTGGGATTCTACCCAGCAGGGCAGATAGACAGTGCTGACATAGCAATCAGTGTTAAAGCTCTTAAACGTAAATAGAGAGGGAGAGAGAGCAAATACAAAGAAAGCGTTATTCATATTTTATTCAACTACCATCATCACCCATATAAATTATTACTTATGTGGCAAAAATTATTCACACAGACAAAGCAAACATTTTAATGTTGCCCTTTCTTGCCTTTTTTTTCTCTGCACTCCTGGTGAAAACGACGGGGAGTGTCTCAGAAGCCCCAGGCAGGGCGAGAACCCTGTGTTTGGGTTGCCCCTTCCTCAGTACTTCCCATGCCAAGAATGGCCCAGAGGTCCAGACTTCAGGCCTTAGTCACTGAGGGCTGGGAGTTATTGTCTGTTTTAAATGAATCTGCTTCTCAGCTGTTCATATTTTCAAGGAAACTTAGGAACTGCATGTGAAGACGCAGAAAGTAATTAATGGAAATCTCTGTGACTGAGACAAAAGCAGCATATCAGCTCAAATAGTTCTCAATGCAGGTTTGTGCACTCCAATATCATATGGATTAAAATTGTTTTCCTCTGTGGTACATTTGGAAACCATTAATCTTTGCTACTCTATTACTCATGGTAATTTTTATAAATCCAGTAACTCATTTGAAATTGTATTTAAATACAAACATGTTACTAAAACTTTCTGTAATTGAATAAACCTATCCCAGTCTACCCAAGGAATTTCTTTCAGCCCATTTTCTCAGTGGCCTGGAGGGCTTGTGATGTTGCCATGCCATAAACTAGGCAGCGTTGTGTCAACACAAGCTAAAAGAATCTGAGAACTAACCCAAGGTTCTGCTTCAAGATTCTACATTGGAATCTGCTCTAATTTCCCCATGTGTGTGTTTTGTTATGACAGCTAGGCATAGAAGGAGGGTCTGCAGCTCCAAGGAGGATGTATATAACACATTCAACCCTGCTCATTGCTCACTGCAGAGCATCTAGGTGCATTCACCATGAAGAGGCTGCCAGATGTGTGTCTCCATATACATTCCATTAGTTTCTGCTCAAACAGCAGTTGGGGACTCCATCGTCAGACTCAGACCACATTCACAGATTGTCACAGAAAACCTGGATAGCTGCACACTCACCGTAATTTGTGTAAGAGAAATATCTGCTCACACACCACATCTAAACTGCCATGTCCTCTTTTCTAGTTTATGTCCATGAATCAAACCATGTTGTACTGGATTTAAATAAGGATTCTTGTTCTTAACTAAATTACATCCTCAGGTCACACTTTGAGATTTTGGATTTTGAATTTGTTGGTCTTAGGGAATTAAATATATTGCCTCTCCCCAGAACTGTGTTGTTCCCTATTTCTCACATAAACCCATGTTTAATATTCATAGTGTATATATGGATGGACACTACCTATTTAATAATGATGAAGGCATTGAGGAGCTGATGAGCTGCAGAGCCAACATGTGAAAACTACTATTTTAAATATTTGAGTAAAGATTAAGTTTCTAACCCCAGGGAGATTCTGATCAAAGGTAGATATATAGCAGATTCAAATGAATAATAAGGAGTTAACAATCAGAGTATTAGGCAAGTACATAGGAACTTGAGGTTAAAAGAGGCAACAAAGTTTATCATATTTTAAAAATAAATTTGCAATATCCAGTCAAGAAAATGTCTGAGAATGTAGAGATAAGCACGTAACTTGACATTTGTATTACAAGGATCTTTAGACTTTTGTCTTCAAGGGAAATAAGTTTATTTAACAAAGCCAAACAAGCACTCCAAAGACAGAGTGCCTTGCCGCGCACTGTCCCAAAAGAAGGCCGCAGCAGAGAGGCTAGACTTTATAGATTTAAATACGTATTGATGATGCAGGTGGCATATTCTTCAATTAAGGTCATCTTTATACCCTCTCAAATCATTGTGGGAGAGATCTCCCTCTCTATTACTGTCCATGATTCTCTAAAAAAGCCTGAAGAAGGGGGTGAAGTTCATAACTACATTGCACATGATAACAAGGAATCCACAGGCTTTTGAGAATGCAGTCCCTTCATTACTGCACATGCATGAGAAAATGCCCTGGTGCCTTAGTTTTCTAAAATTGTGTTTGCTTTTATTTACTTATTTATTTATTATTTATATATGCATGCAGTATGCATGTGTGTGCACTTGGTGTGTGTGCATGTGTGTGCATGTTTGTGTGTGCGTTTGTGTGCATGTATGTGTATGTGTGTGTGTATGGATATGATCACCCATGAGTATCTGTGAATGAATATCACAGGTTGGCATTGGGTGTCTTCCTATATGGGTTTCAGCCTTCTTTTTTGACACAGAACTGAACCCAGAACTCACCATTTGGGCTAGCCTGGCTGGCCAAAGAGGCTCTGGCTTCTGCTCATCTCTGCTGTTTCCACTCTTGGGTTACTGATGCTCACTGACATGACAGGCATGAGGTTTTTGGCAAGGAGCAAAGGATGGAGTTTAGAATTTAGCAATTCAAAAAAAATGTTTCTCCTTTTGCTGGGTGTGGTGGTGCATGCCTTTAATCCCATCACTTGGGAGACAGAGGCAGGCAGATCTCTGTGAGTTCAACGCCAGCCTGGTCTACAGAGTGAGCTCCAGGCCAGCTAGTACTAGAAGGGAGACCCTGTCTCAAAAATACAAAAAAAAAAAAAAAAAAAAAAACCAAAAAACAACAACAAAAATAAAACAAACAGAGCCAGACCTGCAACAGGCAAGGTACCTGTTTACCGACTGTTCCCAGCTGCCTGCTACCGGCTAGTCCTCCTCGGGGGGTCGATGGTTTCTGCAGGTCCTCTGCAGGAAAAAAACACAAGGGGAAGTTTGACAGCGTGCAGAAAATGAAAACTAAGAGAAGTTTTTCCAAATCCACAGCAACTTTATTGAACAGGGGCAGTGACTTATATAGATCTTATGAGAGAGGCAGAACAAAGGATTTGGCAAAGCTTTACAATTACATAGGTAGGTAAAAAAGTCAATATTTACACATTAACTGAAAAGTCTCAGAGCACTCAGAGAAGAAAAGGCTAAACATCACAAAGTTTGGTTAGGAAATAAACTTTCTTTGAAGTAAAATGATCTTAAGACAACCTTTATGAGAAATAACATCTAAGAAAAAAGGAGCATCAATAGTTTACAAGTATAATTGAAAATTCACAGCACACACCGAGTAGTAAACTACTACAGTAAAGTTCTTTAGCAGCCAGATATTGGTCTATGTCTCCATTCTGAGGCTAGAGTAAATACATCTAAAGTTAATAGTTCTTTTAAGTTTCTATTAAGTAAAAACCTTATTCCTATAATATCCTAAGTTAGCTATTAGTCTTTCTAACTCTGACTGCTAAGCTAAGGTTTAAATTTTACTGAGAACTAAGAGCTGTCCCACTGTTTGCTCAAGCTAACAGCTTTGTTTTTGTCAGATAAGTGGCTGTGTGTAAGGAGACTTAGCTCTGCTCTTGCTTTACTGGGAGTGTTAGAATCCAGGCTTTAACAAGAGGAATGTCTTATCTACCTCTTTGTCTAGGACCAGAGGAAAAAAGGAATTCTTTTATTTTTATGTTTAAGGGAATTTTGTTTTTAACCTTACTGAAGAGATTTCTTTTCATATAACATTTTTACCACTGGAATTGTTTTCTTCAAGGACACTCATTTAAGGCAAGAAACATTACTGTCATGCAATTATTTTGTTTTCTTGATCTGAAGCAAGTTTTAACCTTGCCATATATATTAACAGCTTACATTATGTTGTTTGTTAAGGAGAAAGGTCTGTTTTTTACTTTGGATCTGCAGAAAATTCTTGTTGCCAGGAAAAAGCCCTGTGCCCAAGAGAGGCATTTTAATTGCCAGTTCTTGACACATTCAAAAAGTTTATTTTGTATCTATAAGCTGGCTTTAAGAAAAGATCTTTTTGTGCTCAGTGTTCTGCTAAGTCCAACACTAGAAAACGTAAGATCCTAGGAAAGCATCTCAATCTCGGGGGTTATCTTAGCCGGGCGTTCTGCCAGGGACCTCCAGGGGGTCGTAGCCCCTTAGGACACTGCTCCCCCGCCTGTCTTGAATATGATTTCTCATATTGTTTACACAGGCGTTACTGGAGTGGGTGTGGCAGATGCGGAGGTGGATGCCGCAGATACCTTTATTCAAGGGATCACAGCAAAGAGCAGAAGCCTGTCCTTCTGGACCCTAATGAACAGGTGTCTTTGGGTGACTGAAGGTCTTCTTCCTAAGATTATTTTCTCAGCCAGGGCAGGCTATCTAAGGGCACTAAAGGAGACAAACTGTCTCAGCCAGCAGTCTTTCAGGCCTGGGGGTGACCAGTTGATAAGGCTTGAGCAAGGGCAGGCTGCCAATTTAGGACCTGTTGTCCACTTTAAGGGATTTTAGCTTTACGACTTTTGTCAGCACCATTTGCTGAATATGCTGCCTTTCCTCCATGGAGTGTTCTTGGCCCCTTTGTCAAATATCAGGTGACTGAAATTGTGTGTACTCAACTTTGAGTATTCAATTTTGTTCCATTGATCAACGGGTCTATTTTTGTGCTAGTACCATGCTGTTTTTATGATTATAGCTCTGGTATAGTTATAAATCTGGTATAGTAACCTCCCCATTACTCTTTTTGCTCAAGGTTGCATTGGCTATTCGAGATCTTTTGTTTTTCCATATGAATTTTAGGATGCTTTTTCTAATTCTGTCAAGAAAGTCATGGGGATTTTGATTGGGATTGTGTCGTATCTATATATTACTTTGGGTAGGATGGTCATCTTTACTATATAAATTCCTCCAATCCATGAGCATGGGAAGTGGTTCTATCTTCTGGTGTCTTCTCCAATCTCCTTCACTCCTACTTTAAGTGCTGGCACATAAAACTATTATGATTAATGCCATTGCTGATGTATCACACAGATATCCTTGGCATGGTTTCTAATTCTTCACTGTCCACCAGATGATGTAGAGTATGTATGCTCTGCCTCCCCAGAGATTTTCCTGGCTTAGCGCCAGCCTTTCTTATTTGTCTGTTACTACAGATATTCATGTGTTTAGTATTTTTGCTTTTTGTCTCCATCTTAAATGTAAGCTACAGCCATAAAACTGCATCTGTCTTTTGGTTACTAAATGTTCACTGCCTAGCCAGGAGCGTGGATTAGCCACTTAATATTTGCTAAGAAAAAGAATAAAAAATCACTGTCAAATATTATGAATTACTTCTTACATAAATCTGGTCTGTTCCCACTGTAATAACTCTAGAAGATTTCAGTAACTCCTGTAAGAAAACTATTGATACATAGAGAGATGTATATGCACACATTGGCTCAAAGTATATTTTACCCTTTTCAACCTGTCCCAGATGAGCAACTATTTATTTTACTTTAGCATGCATTTTAGTCCTTGGTGTATTTTATGTTTGTGTTTACATGTTACAAACAAAGTTTGTCAAAAGTGTGCTTGAAATACTCAAGTAAGTGGATTCTAAATTTGTTTTAATTTTAAGCACGACAGCAGATGTCGCCCTGCCTTAAATGACTTCAAACCTGATAGAGTAGCCATGGTGTGTGAGCATTCTGACATTCTCCTTGATGTCTCTTGGATATTTATCTCTTTGTCAAAGCATTGATTCTATAGAATTTTCATGAATATTCTTTCAGAAAGCTATCATTAATGTTCATTCCTTTCCCTTCTACTGTCTCACCTCATTGTAAGTCTTTTGCAGAACACTACAGCCTGAATTTGCTTCTGAATCACACAGAATTACAAGATATATGTTTTGCTTTGAGATTTTCTTCTCTCCTCTGTACAAGTTGAAAATTCATTAACCTGATTTATGACTTTGCAGATTTGTTTTTACCTCCACTTTCCCATTTGTTATTATTTTTGCAATTTTATTTCCTTTCTCTTCTACATATTTCTCTTCAACACAAAATACATCAATTATTTTGATGCACCAGACAGGAAGAACATCAGACTCTGGAGAGAAGTCACAGTGTTAGTGAAGAGGATGGAATTTGATGAAAATTGGAATAGAAGTGGTTAGAATTTTCATGAACAAATCTCGGGGTCATAGCTTGAACAAGCAGACCTAGAACAGGGATGAGCAAAAAGCCCAGGGCCCTGGAAGAGTGCCTGTGCCTGCCACTGTGGCCATTTGCTGCCTTTGTCCTGTGGGCAGGACATTTGTAGGGCAGGCACTTCCAATGCGTTCAGTGAGGGCTGCCCTCTCCTTGATATCCTAGTCCTGGCACAAAGACAAAAGAATCTCTGCATTGTTCCTCCCTCTCATTCCATTATCTTCTCTCTCTCTCTCTCTCTCTCTCTCTCTCTCTCTCTCTCATACACACATGCATATGTATATAAAAATGTTTGAGTCTAGGTAAGTATTGTACTAAGCATCCACAGATGGGCAGAGACTCATGAGATTCAACCTCTCCCTGCTGAGATATGAGTTACTGATGGATTCTTCGGGAGAAATAGCAAAAGACAACAGGACAAGTATATAAAGAAGCTACTTGGGACACAGGGAGGAAAGAGGGGAGGAGGAAAATAAGAGAGGAAGAGGGGAGACAGTAATCAAAAATGTACTAGATATACATATGAAAATGTCAAAAGAAAATATTAATAAAAAATGGAACATAGTTAAGAAAATCCTTTAACTCCCTAAAATGTCTGTATATATTTTAATGTATGTATATAAATGGATGTGATAGTAAAATCTCCATTCTCTGATAATTTAGCTAGTATATTACTTATAAAACTGGAATCATAAAGAAAATAACTGAAGATATTTGCCTTACCTCTTAGCCCCGCATTATACTTTACTTGTGATTATTTCATTCTTGTATACTATATGTTTCATTTACTTGATAGCAAACAGTATGAGAGCCAAAACTACAATTTATTGTTTTTATAATACTTATAATTAATTGTATATCCAATATTTATGTACAGTATGCAAATACCTAGAATTAAGCCTTCATGTATTAATAACTTTTCTGCTTCTGTGATAAAACACCGTGACCAAGGCGACTTTTAGAAGGAAGAGTTTGTTTAATTTATAGCTCAGAAGTTTAGAGGCCATGATGATAGGGGAGACACAGCGCCAGAAGTGGCTGAGATAGAAAGTGAAGCGAACACATCTTCAAGCAGGCACAGGAAAGAGCGAGAGACTGAATGGGCAAGGCTTTAGAACTCTCAAAGAGTCCGGGCCATGTGATCCCTCCAGGGAATCAAGACCACACCTCTTAGAGCTTCCCAAAACCAGACCACCAACTGGGGACAAAATGTCCAAATGCTTGGAACCCAAGGGTGACATTTTCACTCAAACCACTACCATTCATATCCACACAGGCTTAAACACAGAGAAAATAATGATGTAGTTCATTAGAAATTTGATATATTATCTTTCTGCAATTGCCTTCTCAATTGACAATCCCAAGATTTTCTTCATAAGTGCAACCTTCTGGGCTGGAGAGACAGCTCAGAAGTTAAGAGCACTGACTGTTCTTGCAGATGACACAGGTTTGATTCCCAGCACCCACATGACAGCTAAGAACCATCTTTAACTCCAATTCCAGGGGAATCTGACACCCTCTTCTGACCTCTGCAGCATTGCATGACACGGGTGCACCAACCTACATGCAGACAGTACATTCATACACATAAATAATACATAAGTGCAGCCTTCTAATAGTGCAGTGTTCCTCTTTCCCCATCTCTCTCAATGGGGAGAGCCAAGCCTCCAGGTTGTGGTATTTATCCAACACCACTGTGACAGCATGTGACAAAAGCAGAACTCTGTCTATAAGTCAGTTTCTTTTAATCTGAGGCACTCCATTTTCAGTAAGAATAAAAATTACATTTTCTATATGTACACAATGATGAAAACTAGTTTCTGTCTCTGATAATTTCATGGAATATTTCCTCACAATATGTGACTATAGAAAGCCAGTAATTCATAATCTAAAGCTATACATATATACACAAATTCTTCTTATGAAGGTTGTATCATTTAAAGCTATTTTCTTAATTTGAAAGTCATTATATACTTCATCTATGCCATCTGAAGAATGATTCCTTTTAATATTTGTCTGTGATGTTAAAAATACCTAACTTTTTCACTTTTTACTAACATGGTATTGGCTGTTGTTCACTTTTTTGAAGAATTGTTCCATTGCTTCAGAACTAATTCACACAAATCCCCATTTTCTCTAGAAATTTCATTTGCACCCAGCCAACTGTGTTGATTGATAATCTGCTGTGTGATACCCCCTTCCTTCTCTCTTTATGTATTTTCTTTTTATTGTTAACATCATGAATCCTTGGTTAATATGAACCTGGGTGCTTGATGAAACACTCCTTTGGAACACTGTCACTGCAAAATTAATTAAATTATTAGGATCAGGTTTATAGTTAAGGTTCTCTAAATTTTCCTTTTGTGTCTCTTGGTCTTTAAGATGTATAAGCAGATCAGCAATCAATTATTCTCATTATCAAAATTTATTTCTCATTAACTTGTCCTATATACTTTGGTCAGGATAATAGTCAATCCAGACATATTTGCTCATTTATGTGGAACTATTTTACTGGTATATTAGCTACTAGTGTGGCTTAAATATATTGTAAATTTTAAAGTGTTCATGGTACTGGTTTTGTAAGGTGCATATCGTATTTTTTCTAATGATATTAAATGCTGTTTCAATGTAAAAATTACCTTTGTTTATAGTTTTTATGTGAGAGACTTTGTGATTCTTTTCTTACATTTTCTAAATTTTATTTTTTATTATCTTGAAAAGTGTTAGTCATTATACATTTAAATCATATTCTAAGTTGCTAGGTTTATAATGTACACTTCTTACATTGTCTCTCTATGACTAGTGTGTAGATTTCAATTTTAAAATATTCTGAATTTCTCTTGGGTATAAAAATTCTATGAAAGCCATATCTTTTAGTATTAACTTGTCTGATCACAGTGAACTAATTCTATGGCTACATAACCATAAATGATTGGAATTAAAAGATGACCTAGAGAGACAACCAGGCAGTAACAAGCCCACACAGCATGCTGAGCTGCAGCGTGGCCCAGAGCAGCAGCAGTGGGGTGGAGCCAACACGATGCTTGGAGGTGGTGTCCAACCTAGAGTGGGACGAATCTGAAACAAAACCCAATGGCCTCAGCTCCCACTGCTGATAGACCCAGTGGAGCAGCAAGGACTAGGCAGGTCTTTGCAGGCAAGCTGAACCAGGTAGAGCTCCAGGACCACTCATCAGAGCACCCAGGTGAGTGACCCAACCTAGGCAGACCCACATAGGTGAGTGAGACCAGGTGGAGCTGTGTCACACAGCAAAGTGGCCTGGTCCCTGAAGGCCACTGAAGATGCCCACAGCCAGGCCAGGGACCTAGAAGACTCACATGGTACCAGATTCAAGGCGACCTCAGTGTTACCCACCCAGATCCCTGGAGAAGCTCCAGATCAGAAGGGTGAGAACTAGCTGGGCCTTGCAATACAAAACCAAAAGTGAAAACCTTAAGCCTAGACCAGCCAGTCTTCCATAACTAATAACACAGTGAAGGTGCCTGAATTAAACAAGCAAAGTCAGCCTTCAACTGAACAAAAAGTACTTGAGTTTTGTAATAGAATACAAACAACAAAATAAATCCACCTGCCAAAAGCACAACAACAACAACAAGTAACATGGGAAACCAAATAATAAGTGCCCACCAAATTCCACCAGCTCTATATAAGACTTTTACAATGAGAACTCCCCAGATGTAACCCAGGACACACATCTTAAAGAATAATCACAGACATCCTCAAAGAAATCAAGGAACATAAAGAAAACGTAGACAAACTGATCAAAGAACTAGAGGGAGAGAATGACAAACTCTGGAAGAAAGTGGAAATTCTGAAGAAATCTCAGGCTGAAATGAAAAAGGAAATCAAACATTCATCTAGTCAACAGGAAAGGACATGAGAAAGCCTTAGTAACAGACGTGATAAAGCAGAAAATAGAATATCAAAACTGGAAGATAACATGGAAGAACTAGAATGCTCAAGCAAAAATTATGAAAAAAATTAAAAAAAAAAAACAAGAGTGGAATAATTGGGAAATGTGGGATACCATGAAAAGACCAAACCTCTACATCACAGGTATAGAGGAAGGAGAAGAATCCCAGGCTAACAGTGTTGACCAGATCTTCAACAGAATTATAGAATAAAATTTCCCCAAATTGAAAAAAGACATCCATACAAATACAAGAAGCACATAGAACGAACACCAAATAGACAAGATCAGAAAAGAAATTCCCCACACCACATCATAGTTTAAATGCTAGATGCTCAAAACAAAGACAGGCTACTGAAAACCACAAGAGAAAAATGAGTTACATGTAAAGGGAAACCCATGAGTATTACAGGTGACATTTCAATGCAAAAAATGAAAGCCAGAAGAACCTGGACCAATTTATTGCCAGTACTAAATGACTAGAGATGCCAACCCAGGTTACTTTACCCAGAAAAAATGTAAATTATAATTGAAGGAGAAAGAAAAAACCTTTCATGACATAAACAAGATATCTAGAAAACCAACCTTTCAGAAACTACTCAATGCAATTCAGAGGACAGAGGAAAGGAGCAACAGTCCCCAAGTGGCAAGAGAGAGTAAAGAATGTATAATCATGAGAATAAAAACCTAGGCCAAAAAGGCAAACAGAAAATAAGTTGAATGGAAACAATATACATTTATCAATAATAACCTTAAATATTAATGGTCTGAACTTCCCAATCAAGAAGCACAGACTGGGAGAATGGATTAAGATATTGGATCCATCTTTTTGTTGTCTACAAGAAACCCATCTCATCTTTAAGGACAGACACAATCTTAAGGTGAAGGATAGAAAAAATTAGGCCAAGCAAGTGGTAACAAAAATCAAGCAGGAGTTGCTATATTAATATCAGAGAAAATAGACTTCAAGTTAAAACTAATCAGAAAAGATGAAGATGGTCACTACTTTCTTATGAAAGGAACAATTAACCATGAAATTTTCACAATCATAAATATATACACACCAAACTCTGGTGTACCAAACTTCATAAGTACAGTTCTAAAGGACTCCAAATGCACAGGTTAATCCCAGCACACTAATAATGGATGGGTCAACTGGACAAAGAATTAACAGAGGGACATCTGAAATGAACAATACGATACTCCAAATGGATCTAACAGACTGAATATTCTACCCAAGCACCAAAGAATATACTTTCTACATGGCACGCCATGAAACATTCTCCAAAATTGACCGTATACTGGGACACAGAACAAACCTCAACAAATACAAAAAAGATTGAAATAATCCCATGCATTCTATCAGACCACAGTGCAATAAAGCTTAATATCAATACCAGAAAGAGCCCCACTATCTACAAGAACTCATGGAGAATAAACAACACACTCCTGAATAACAAATAATTCAAGGAGAAATAGAAATAAAAACATTCCTGGCACTAAATAAAAAGTATGATATAACACTAAAAATCCTGTGAGATACTTTAAAAGCAGTCCTATGAGGGAACTTTGTAGCTGTAGGTGCCTACATTAAGAAAACAGAGCACAAATAAAAAACATAATACTGCAACTACAAACACAAGAGACAACAACAAATGAATCCTAAACACAACAGACAGAAAAAAATAACAAAAATTAGAGCAGAAATCAATGAAATACAAAAAAAAAAATACAAAAATCAATTAAACCTACAGCTAGTTCTTTGAAAGGATAAACAAGACAGCTAGACCTCTAGCCCAGTTGACTAAAAGAAGGAAACAGAAACAGCACAACCCTAGCATGCGCCCAGTGCATGGCATGAGCAGACTTCACCTGTGTTCTGCACAACAACAGCATATGAAAGACCAGGTGAGCCCTGCCTGCCTTGGTGCTTTGGGCACCCCTGTGCCCCATGGAGGCTTGGTATTACCTGGGACCTTCCAACATTCAGGTTCCAGGTTGCAACATTGATGGAGTTAGACATGCACATAGCACACTGCACAACCCCAGTGTACACCCACTGCATGGTGTGAGTTGGCCAACAAGGTACTGGTGAGTGGCCCAAGATACCGCCCCCCCCCATGGGGGAACAGTGGTGCAGAGGATCTAGTAGGCGCAGTATTAGTGATTATAGTCTGTGCAGCCAATGTTGAGGCTCCAGAATCTAAAGAAGCAAATAAAAAATAAATCCACATGCCAAAGACACAAAGAAAAAAAACAACGTGGGAAAAGGTCATAATAAATCCACACTGAACTCTACCAACCCTACAGAAGATTCCTACAATGAGATCTCCCTGGAAGAAAACCAAGACACAGAACTTAGAATTGTGGATGTATTCAAAGAAATTAGAGAACTAAGGGAAGAGAATGAAAAATTCAAGAAGTACCAAGAGAGTGATAATGACAAACATTGGAAACAAATAAGGGAAAAAATGACAAACTCCGGAAGGAACTAGGGGAGAGATTGTAAAAACTTCAAGAAGGACATAGAGGGAGATAATGGCAAACATTGGAAAGAACTAAAGGGAGATAATGACAAACTCTGGAAAGATGTGGAAATTATGAAAAGATCCCAGGTAGAAATTAAAAAAGAAAATGATCAATGAACCAAGGAGGTAGAAGATGAGAATGGCAGGCTCAGAAGGAAGTGGAAATAGTAAAGAAATCACAGGATGAAATTAAAAAGGAAATTGAACATTCATTCAAACAGGAAAGGATGGGGAAAAGCCTCAGAAGCAGAATAGAAGCAGCAGAAAAAAAAGAATATCACACCTGCAGGATAACAAGGACCAACTATAATGCTCAAGTAAAGATTATGAAAAATTTAAAAAAACACAAGAGTGGAACAACCAGGAGATGTGGGACATTATGAAAAGACCAAACCTCCACATCATAGGGATAGAGGAAGGAGAAGAATCACAAGACAACACTATTGACCAGATCTTCAACTGGATAATAGAAGAAAATGTCTCCAATCTGAAAAAAGACAAACCCATACAAATACAAGAAGTACATAGAACACCAAACAGACAGGACCAGAAAACAAATTCCCCATGACATATAATTGTTAAAACACTAGATGCTCAAAACAAAGACAAAATATTGAAAGCCACAAGAGAAAAACGACAAGTTACATATAAGGGGAAACCCATCAGAATCACAGCTGACTTTTCAGTGCAAACTATGAAAGCTAGAAGAATGTGGACCAAAGTATTCCCAGTACTAAGTGACTTTAGATGCCAACCCAGACTACTATACCCAGCAAAAATGTCAATTATAGTTGATGGAGAAAGAAGAATCTTTCACAACATGAACAAGGTGAAAGAATACATGTCTAAGAAACCAACATTTCAGAAAATACTCGAAGCAATCCAAAGAACAGAGGAAAGAAGCAACTATCCCTAAGCAATTAAAGAGAGAAAGCAACAAAATCATAAGAGTAAATATAAACCTATACCAAGAATGCAAACAAAAAATAAGGTAAAAGAAAGCACCACACATCTCTCAATAATAACCTCAAATACTAAATTCCCCAATCAAAAGGCACTGACTGGGAGAATGGATTAGGAAACTGAATCTTTCTATGCTGTCTACATCGCACCCTCAAGGATAGAAACCACCTTAGAGTGAAAGGATGTAAAAAATATTCCAAGCAAATGGTACCAAAAAACAAGCCAGAGTGACTATTCTAATATCAGACTAAATAGATCTCAAAATAATATTAATCAGAAGAGTCAAAAAGGGCCATTACATCCTTGTCAAAGGAACAATGAACCATTAAGACTTCACAATCCTAAATGTCTATGCACCAAACTCTGGTGCACCTAACTTTATAAATACTATTCTGCAGGACCTCAAGGCGCAGATTAATCCTAATACACTAACAGTGGGGGGGTTCAAGACCCCACTGAGTCCCTTGGATAGATCAACAGGACAAAAAATAAACAGAGAGACATCAGAACTGAACAATACAATACACCAAATGGACCTTACAGACATCTACAGAATATTCTACCCAAACACCAGAGAATATACTTTCTACTCACTCCCTCACGGAACAGTCTCCAAAACCAACCACATATGGAGGCAGAGAAGGATAGAAATTGTTCCATGCATTCTATCAGACCACAGTGCAATAAAGCTCAGTATGAACACCAGAAAGATGAAATCATGAACTTTGCAGGTAAATGGATGGAACTCGAATCCATTATGCTAAGTGAAGTAACACAGTCCCATAAAAACAAATGGAAAATGCGTTCTCTCATTTGTGAGTGCTAACACCAAATACCCCAGATGAAAGGCAAGCTGAACAACATTATTGTTATATTTCTGTTTATCTGAAAGCAACTGTGTTGTTATAATGTAAATCTCTCAATGGGATCTAGGATCCACCCACCATTTATTTTCAGACTCTGTAATTACTGTATATGGGTGGAGAGTATATATCCATATTTTAGAGTAATATAAAATTAATGGAGGAAAATGTGAATTCCTAAACATATAAAAAGATCGAGCGAGAGATGCAGGACAGTTATAGCAAAATGCATGATCTGGGGTGGGGTGAGGGGGAGGGAAAAGGGAATATGCCTAAACTGAATCAAAAAATGATGTCTGAAATACACAAAGCATCAATAAAAGCATAAAAAAAGAAAATAAAAGATTAAAATAAAAAAGTAAAAAGAAAAGAAGGAAACAACAACTCCAAATTAACAAAATTAGAGATGAAAAAGGAAACATCACAACAGATAATGAAAAATATCCAGACAATCATACAGAAATATTTTAAAAACCTACACTCTACTAAATTCAAAAACCTAAGAGAAATGGATGCATATTTGAAATCATGGAAATCACCAAAGCTTAACCAAGAAGAGATTGACAGCTTAAACAGACCCATAATATACTAGGAAATTGAAACTGTAATAAAAAAATACTCCTGTGTAAAAATAGCCCAGGCCTAGATGGATTCACAGCAAATTCTATAAGACATTTAAAGAGGACCTACAACCATTATTACTCAAATTATTCAAAAGGATAGGAATAGAGAGAGAAATCTCCCAAATTCCTTTGATGAAACCAGCATCACTCTAATAACCAAACCAGACAAATATGTAACCAAAAAAGAAAACTATGACATTTCATTACAGAACATAAATGCAAAAATTCCCAATAAAGTATTTGAAAACTGCATACGGGCACACATTGAAAAGATCATCCATCATGACCAAGTCAGATTCATACTAGTGATGCAGAGATGATTCAACACACATAAATCAATGAATGTCATCAAGCACATAAACGGACTTAAAGACAAAAAACACATGATCTTCTCAATTGATGCAGAAAAGGCCTTTGATAAAATTCAACATGCCTTCATGTTTAAAGTCCTAGAAGGAATTGGACTGGAGGGAACATTCCTCAACATAATTAAAGCCATATACAACAAAACCATAGCCAAAATTATTCTAAATGGGTAAAAATTAGATGTATTAACCTTAAAGTCAGAAATCCAACAAGGCTGACCCCATCCCCACTTTTTTTTCTGTATAGTGCTTGAAATTCTCACTAGAGCAATAAGACAAGAAAAGGAAATCAAAAGAGTATTAATTGGAAAAAAGAAGCTCAAACTATCCCTTTTTGCAGATGACGTGATAGTTTACCTAAGGGATGCCCAAAACTCTACAGTAAAACTCCTATAAATGATTGTTTCAGTAAAGTCATGGGATACTAAATGAACCTAGAAAAATCTGTAGCTTTCCTTTATGCCAATAACAAACAATTGGAGAAGGAATACAAGGAGAACTTCCCATTCACAATAACTTCAGAATAATAACAACTCACAATAACCCTGACCAAAGTCGTCAAGAATCTCTACACTGAAAATTTTAAATCCCTGAAGAAGAAGATTGAAGAGGACACCAGAAGATGGAAGGCCCTCCCATGCTCAGGGATTGGAAGAAGAATATAGTAAAATGACCATTTTACCCAAAGTAATATACAGATTCAATGCAATCCAATTAAAATCCCCATGAGCTTCCTCACAATCCTAGAAAAAAACATCCTAAAGTTTGAGCAAAAAAAAGCAATGCAGGGGGATTACTACACCAGACTTCAAGCAATATTACAGGGCTACAGTCTTAAAAACAGCCTGCTATTGGCACAAAGACAGACCCATAGATCAATGGAACAAAGCTGAAGATTCAAACTTGATCACCTGCAATTTCAGCCACTTCATATTTGACAAAGGGGCCAAGAAAGCTCAATGGAGGAAAGACAGAATATATTCAGCAAATGGTGTTGGCAAAACTGGATCAACACTTGTAGAAGAATAAAATTAAAACCCAACTCTCACCCTGTACAAAAATCAACTCCAAATGGATCAAAGGTCTCAATGTGAAACCCCAAACTCTGAAAATTATAGAAGAAAACTTTCACAGTCAACTACATAGGTTGCTGGACATAAGCATAGGAAAAGACTTTCTAAATTAGACAACAGCTGCACAGCATATAAGATCAACAATTGACAAGTGGGACTTTATTAAACTCAAAAGTTTCTGCACAGTGAAACAAACAAAGAAGTGAAGAGAAAACCCACAGAGTGGGAGGAAACCTTCACCAGTGACACATCTGACAGAGAAGTAATATCCAGAGTATATAAACTACTCAGAAAACAAAGGAGCAAGAAAACAAGTGACCCACTCAAATGATGGAGAAAAGAGCCAAATAGAGACTTCACAAATGAAGACCTAAAGATGGCTGAGAAATATCTTTTAAAAATGTTCAACATCACTAATAATTAAGGAAATGATAATTAAAACCAAGTTAAGGTTTCATCTTACTCCAGTAAGACTGCTAGGATCAAGAAAACAATGCTAGAGAGGTTGTGGGGAAAGGGGAACACTCATCCACTTCTGGTGGGAATTCAAACTTGTACAACCACTATGGAAAGCAGTGTAGAAAACTCTTAAAAGATTCAAATTGAGCCTACCACCTGACACTGTCATACCAGTCCTGGGTATATACCCACATGACTCTTCCTATCACAGAGATAAATGCATATCTATGTTTATTGCAGCTCTCTTCACAATAGTGAAGAGCTGGAAGAAACACAAGTGTCCCTCAACTGACAAATGGATAAAGAAATTGTGGTATATCTACACAATAGACTTCTATGCAGTGGGAAAGAAAGATGACATCATGAACTTTGCAGGTAAATTGATGGAAATAGAAGCCATTATGCTAAGTGAAGTAACACAATCCCAGAAAAAAAATGGTGTATGGTGTCCCTCATTTGTGGATCCTAACACCAAATCTCTATTTGTAAGGCAAACTGAATAATTCATTTTTTTTAATTAGTAAATAGAATACCTGATGTTATTCATAAACTTGATATGTAATGTAGGAATGTAAAGTAATATTTTTTCTTTACCTGCATACAACGCTACTGTCAAAATACGAATCCCTAAACATGTTTTGAAATTAATATATAGTTATTTTCAGATGTCACAATTTTGGTATATGTGTGGTATGGATATATATCCATATTTTGAAGCAATCCATATTGGAAGCAACAACAACAACAGAAAAAAAGCCTAGATCAAAGAACCATCTGATACAGAAAACTTCTGCCCAAAACAGTAAACTTCTGCATCAAAATATTAAAAAAAAATGAGGAAAATATACAAGACATGTATGGCAGATTGCATAAACTCTGGCGGGGTTGGGGGAAAGGATGGGGAAATGGGTATAAATTTCATTTAGAAATGTTTGAAATGCACAAATCTTCAATAAAAAACAATGAACTAATATGCTTTCTTCATTTTACAGAGAAGTAATAACAGCCAGAGTTTCCTCCATTGTCCAAACTGACAATGGATAGATGGATAGGATAGAGACACGACCTTCACACTCTGCTCAACATACCTGAGTAAGGGCAGAGCTTGACAGGGAAGTAGCCTGCTCCTGAATCTCCACTCAAAATAACCCAACCAAATACAAAGAAAGACATGGGACTGGTTTGTGTACTTAAATATCTTTTAAATTTTATTATTGTTATTAAATTATTTCCATACATCATACATCATTTCTCAATTGAATTTAGAGTCACTTCCCTTTCCATGCCTCACATTCCACCTGAGTTCCTGCACTCTGCCATACATGTCCTACATCTTTTTCCGAGTCTTTTCAGAATTATATTGGTGTTATTTTTTGTGTGTTTTTGTTTTTTGTTTTTTCAAAACAGAAGCTTACTGTTTTGGGGAGAACTTCACTATTTCAGTCTTTTTTTTTCCCCGTTCTTTTGTTGTTGTTGTTCTCTCCAACTTGTATTGCATATATATATATATATATATATATATATATATATATGTACTTATAACCTTAGTTGGAGGATTTTCTCTTCTTTTTCTTAAATATGTCATGTTTTTCTTAAGGAAGTGTTTGAAGGTTCCTCCTCGGCAAGTTCAAACAACTGTCAATCTTGCCCTTGTGCTCCACACTGGGGTCTTTCCCTCCCATGGTCACCAAAAAAATAAATACATAAAGTTTATTTAAAGATACAATTTATTGATGAGGAACATGTGATTCACCTACCTTGAGTCATGAGCCTGACAGCTGGCTAAGACAGGGCAGTTATTCCACCAAGCTGTATAATACGGAAGAAAGGATTCTACAAAAATAAATAGGCTGGTGGGGTGACATATGTCTCCAGTCCCAGCACTTGAGGGGCAGATCTTTGTGAATTTGAGGCCAGCCTAGTACACAGCAAGTTTGAGGACATAGTGAGATCCTGTGTCAAAAAACAAAATATCACTACATAGAAACTGAATGTCTAGGAGGTCTACAACATGTTCTTTAATACATGAGATTAGAAGTCTGTACCATTACACCTAGCTTTTTTGGTTTTTGTTTTAGGGTTTTCCCTTAAGACAAGAACAGAGCTAGGCTGAGGCTCTGAGGTCCTATCCCCTGTTCATATTGAAAATTTTACCTAAATAAAGGAAAATGCTTCTCTCAACAAATGCCTAAATTGACAGGAAAATGCTTCTCACAACAAATGCCTAAATTGACAGTCATTTGGGAGAAAGGGAGAACACGGTTTCTTCTGTCTGATTAGAGAGTAGTTTAAGCTACTGACATGGAGACTAATTCCACTGAGCATGCTGAACTGCTGAAATAAGATTCTGCTTAACCACTATGTCTAGCAGGATACATTCCCAGAACCAATCAACTCAGAGGGACCATTGCATGCCATAAGATCTAACCTACATCCCTTTGAAATTTTGTCCACAGGACATTGTTTCTCCTGAAGGCAATGATGTCCTTGTCTTCAGTAAGAGACATCCTAGAAATGTGGAGAGCAAGGTAGGCTGTTGATTGAGGCCACCAGAACTGGGATACACTTTCAAGCAGAAGAAACCGATTGGAGAGTTTTACACACCATCTTCTACTTTCACAGCTGAAAAGGAGTTCAGTTCACAGATCTGAAGGAATCTTGCCCCAGAGCTCTTCCTTAGCCCTTCCTTTCCTTCCTTCCTTCCTTCCTCCCTCCCTCCCTCCCTCCCTTCCTTCCTTCTTTCCTTCCTTTCTCTCTCTCTCTCTCTCTCTCTCTCTCTCTCTCTCTCTCTCTCTCTCTCTCTCTCTCCTCTTTTTGGTCTTTTTGAGACAGGCTCTTCCTGTAGCCCCAGCTGTCCTAGAACTCACTACATAGACTAGGCTGACCTCAAACTCACAGAGATCCAACTGCCTCTGCCTCCAGAGTGGGACTATAGGCATGTGGCACCACTCTAGGCTAACTCTCTTTTGCTATCATGGAAAATCTAAAACCTCCTCCCTCAAGCCTCTTCTCCCTACCTCTCCAATCCCCCTCTGTTCTTGAGCCATGCTGAACCCACTTGATTCTAGATCAAGTTCTTTCATACTCTAAAGGAGTACCACTGCATATCATCTAACACTGCTTTCTTCCAGGACTGCAGTACATGGGGTCCCTCTTCAGAGCCTCAGCCCAGCTCTGTCGTCCTCTGTGACATCTCCCTCTGCTCTTCCTGTACCCCTTGCTCCTATGATCTATGTACTTTTCTGCACTAAAGCAATCACTTCACCATGCTCTACCTAGTTTGTGTTTAATTTCTCACTGGATGGCACACTCCTCACAGTCCACCAGACAACCTACACCTCAGAGGCCTAACATGTGATTTTTCTCCTGGTAGGAGCTCTAACATTTCCTGAAGAAGTAAATGAACTCCATTAGCATGTTATCTCTGGCAATGTCTAAACCAAAGAAAATCACACTTGTCTTCTCAGAAGAAGGAACACATTCAAATACCAAGAAGTGCAGTTCCTGGTAAGACCTTTGAGAAAATGACATTATCAGCAACAATTAGAAACTCAGCAAAATATTTGAGTGCTAAAATAAAAGGTGATGTACTATTCACTTGTAAAGAAGGATGGCATTATGAACTTTGCAGGTAAATGGATGGAGCTCAAAGCTATTATGCTGAGTGAGGTAACACAGCCCCAGAAAGACAAACAGAGAATAGTTTCCCTTATTTGTGGATGCTAACACCAAATCCCCCAACGAAAGGCAAGTTGAACGATAGTATGGTTATATTTTTGTTTATCTGAAAGCAACTATGTTGTTATAATGTGAATCTCTCAATGGGCTCTAGAATCCACCCACCAATTATTTTCAGACTCTGTAATAACTGTATATGGGTGGAGAGTAAGTATCCATATTTTAGAATAATATGAAATTAATGGAGGAAAATGTGAATTCCTAAGCATAAAAAAACAGACTGAGAGAAGGATGCAGGACAGTTATGGCAGAATGCATGATCTGGGATGGGATGGGGTGGGGTAGGAGGAAGGGATAGGAGAATATGCCTGAACAGAAATGAAAAATGATGTATGAAATACATAATACATCAATCAAAAATGTAAAAAAAAAGGTGAAATGGGCTCCAAGAGTTTAACAATCATGTTTTAAGTGGCCTAGGGAGTAGAGGGGAAGTGGGGGAGATTCATAGCTGTCTAAAGCTTAAGAATCATAAACAACCTCTTTCTTAAGATTCACATAGACTTATATTGTAGATCTGGGATAAATTTACCATAGCAGGAGCTAATCAAATCAACCTGAATCCCAGTTCTATGTCTGGGCTGTGAGGATTCTTCAGTTTAGGAGTAGACAGATGCTCCAGCTCATAGTGCCCATTCTCAGAAGTCTTGTGTGTGGGTTTCTGCTTCATATTCTCTTGGCTCCTCTTGTGTTCAATAATCTGCTGGAGCTGGTCCCCAGCATATTCTGGTTTGGTGATCAGAGGTCCAGCTGACACAGCTATACCAAGAACATCTGACACCATGTAAGGGCGCAGCCAGCCTACCAAGGGCATACTTCCAGGGCTCTAGTGGGTCTGCTTATGATAGAAGAGAAGTCCATCTACCTCAAAAGGAAAATCCATAGACAGCACTTTACACAGGCTCTCAGGGGTACAAGAGAAATTCTTGAACGCCACAAATTTAAGGATTGAGCTTGGTTTTCTCTCCCAGTCTTTCTTCTTCTGGTAACTTTGAATGCATCCAGTAGAAATGGAAATCAGTCAGGCAGTCATAAAAAGGGTGACCTCAACAGCACATCACATCCAGAACATAGTAGGTCTTGTTCACATGGCTGTAGATGCAATCCACATTGGTATAGTCTTTGGCTGTTGTTGAGTTTCTCCTGTTGCCTCCTGGAAGAAGGAAAGCAAACCTATTGACACAGTAGCCACTCTTGGTGTAAGCACTGTTTGAACCTCTGGAGGCCACAATAAGGTCACTTTTCCTAACAGGGCACACAACCACAATCCATTCTTGCCCCAAATCTGAAGGAACATCAATTAACCACTCAGAGAGCATCAACTGATTAGCATAGCATTTGGTAACTTCTTGCCAGTGTCAATATCCATATCTTCTTCATGTTTCTTATTGTCTTCTTCACTTTCCATTCCTGTCCAGTCATTTTCAGCCAACCACTTTGACTTCTACAGTTCTAGTAACCAGAGCTGATGCACGCTCTGCACCAGGGAACTATACTTGGACTTATACTGGGATAAGCAGGGGTGTGGGGGAGCTGTGCTGTTCAGTTCTGAGATACAGAGAAGCTACCAGCTACTGCTTGACTCAGTTCTTCCATCTTCCCAGAATTGTTGCCCATTGCATACCTTAAATATCTTTCATTGTGGATCCATCCTACCAAGAGTCCCAACTCTGTAAAACTCTATCTTTTCCCTCCCATCAGCCACCAATAGTTGGCAGTTCCTTGGGTTGATATTTCTTTCCCACTTTACAATGTCAGTGTTGGCATGTTGTCTCATTTGAGCTTACACACCACTTGTACATGCTGTCACCACTGTTGTGAGTTCATATGAGGAGCTTTTATGTAACATCACAAAATGTGGGAGTGTGAAGTGAGAGTTTCAGCCTTTTCCTTTTTTAATTACTGGTTTTCTGAGATAATGAATATGTAGCTAATACTGTTGACTAAAATTGAATCTCAGTTGCATTCAAAACCTGTACATTATATTACAAACTGGGAATTTGAGCTTCTACTTTTCCAAAAAGTGGGGTTGGGGAGGGGTGTTGGGTCATTCAGATGGAGCAAGCATTCCCAAGCTAGAAATTTGGTCACTTTTTATCCTAACTCAGGAGTACTGTGTCTATTCCCCACTGCCTTAGGCCCTATGTCACAGGCCTTTGCAGTGGGCTAGTTTTAAAAGAATCTGGGAAATAGAAATGAAGGAAAGGGGAAGATCCAGGCAGTTCTGGAACTTTGAATTAAAAAAAAAAAAATCAACATTTTCAAAGTATGGGGGGTACAAAATAGCATTAAAAGTTTATGTCCTGATGACCATTCTTTTGATAGAAAACATTTGCATCCTTAGTCACTATTCCCTCAATTACAAAATTAAAATGATTACTTTCTTAAACTAGCCAGAATGTTTTAAAATAACATATTACCCGTATTCTTCAAAACTACAAAGGAAATTATCTCTTACATTTTTCTCTCATGTAAATGAATGCTCCTGTGGGAATATATTAATTTGACGCAATCAGAAAATACTAATGGACACTCTTAATGCTCATGGCAAATGAATCACACAAGATCACCACGAAAGGAAAAGCTATATAAAAGCAATTAATGGTGTATGAAAACTAAAGAATAATTTTTTCTCCAGGAACAAGCTCCCTGATAAGTTATTCAATCTCATGTGGTCAGCCCTTAACACAGGTACACAGGCACACAACTAAATGGACTCAGTACATTATGTACACATATATACGTATATATACACACACATATAAAGGACATATCAGGGGCTGGAGAGATGGCCTAGTGGTTAAGAGCGCCGACCGCTCTTACAGAGGACCCGGGTTCGATCCCCAGCACCCACATGGCGGCCAAGAACCATCTGAAACTCCAATTCCAGGAGAACTCCAGTTCCAGGGGAATCCGAAACCCTCTTCTGACCTCTGCGGCATTGCGCGACATGGGTGCACAGACCTGCATGCAGACACTACATTCATACACATACAGAAATAAATAAAAAAAATTTTAAAAAAATAAAAAAATAAAGGACATATCAGGATAATAAAATAGAACATGTGGGAAGACTAGGAGCAGAGAAAATGATTTTAGAAATTATGTAAATACAGTGTTCATATATGAAATTCTCAAAAAATCAAACACTTTAAAAAGTATGAAACCAACAGTATGCCATGTATAATGTACATGTTGCTGTTATCCTTGATTTCCATCACTGTTGGAAAATGCTCCTGAAAGAATTTGTGAATTCAAAATAGTTAAAATTTTGACCTACTCAGATAAATGAATCCTTGAGGATAAAAAAATTCTCTAACTTTTCTTTCAAAGTAACATACTTTTGAGAAGTGTTATTAATGCATTGGTTCATTTAATATAAGCTTCATCTTGGTCTGGTACTCCTCTTTAATACCATATAGACTGAGAACTGTATTTGATCTTTTTTTTTTTTTTTTTTTTCCTGAGACGTGTACTTCTTGAAGCTGTTCTCCCAATTTCTATTTAGGAATACTGTCAGAAATTACAAATGCCCTCTGATTAGCACAGATGTTTAAAGACAAAAGTAGCAAGAAAAGCAGACAAACACAACAAATACATTGAAAATAAACATGACATGCTTTTATCTTATTTCTTGATTTCCTTAGTCTCCACTCCATATGAAAGTGTTAATATGAAACCAAAGGCTGCCTTCCACTAAAGTTGTTCATCATCTCCCTCTAGGTGGTTTATTCAGACTATGGGAGATGGAGGTTATGACTTTTACAATATGGAGATACTATGGATAAACAGCTTTTACCTTGATAAACAAAATTTATCATAGCTTGTTTATAATGTAGACAAACTCACTTAGATGTGTACTCCCTGGGAATATGGCCTTAATTCCTCATGAGTCTTCTTTTTCCTGGACCCAAAACAATATATGAATGTGTGCATGTATGTTTTACATAGCAAAGCCCTGCAGAGCATTTATCTCATTGGAAACAATAGGAGAAATTGACAATAACAGTTTATAGTTATGTGTGTGTTTGTCAAGGCCTTGGGATCAGAAAGGGCAGAGTTCTCTGATAAGAAAAGGATCTTATTTTTACTTCTCCATTCCATGCCAGATATATGGTTTAATGAAAGAAAGAACAGGTTCTTGTTCTGTAGCACAGTTCTGAGATAATTCTGAATGAACAGATTTTCCGCAGTATGGGTCTGCTTTTGCTTGAAATGAATGCTAGGAATTCAGCTTGCTTTTATTAAGGTATAGATGTAATGTGGCATTGCATAACAAATGCCAAAGCCTGTGGAGTTTTGAACTGTACTAAGCATCCTCTGCAAGCCATTTGCTGTATTTTCTCATACACAACAAACATTCTTTACATAGAGGTCTTCAAACACACAAGGCTTTATTAGCAGTGGGTTGAGTGATGGAGGGAGCAGCAAGGGATTGAATTCATTCAGCATGAAAGATTGTATGTTTCACAAAGAATGTATTACCAATCTTTGGAATTTAAATCTACATTCATTTATCCTTTCAGTCCCAAATATCCACTGGCTAATATGGGCCAGGCATTGTTCTTGGTATAATCAGGGACATATCCCAAGAGGAGACACCAGGAATGATTTATTATTAATTTTTATTATTCTTTGAGAATTTCATATATCATAGTTTGGTCTTATCCACCCCCTCCTCTATCTCTCTCACATACAACTCCCCTTTTCCTAATCACCCAATTTTGTGTTTTCATTTCTTAAAATACCTATTGTGTCCAATTTGTGCTACTCACATAATCTAAACAGTGTGTGGCCACCCAATGAAAAGTGGTAAAACTACCAGGGGCCACACACTTAGAGAAAACTAGCCCTTCCTCTCCCAACAGCTACCAACTGCCCATAGGTCCTTGCACAGTAGTGAGACTCATGCCCACCTCTGCAGGAGGCAATTTTTGTTTCCTAAATCTCACAGAACTCTTCTTGGCCAGATGTCTCTTAGATTGCATTGCTTGTCCTGTATCCTACATGATATCTACTCCTAAAGTGCACAACAGCAGAGTGGATTTATTCTATTGATAACATGAGTGGGTGTTTGATTGTGATGGTGCTGGAGTTCATGATGGGGCACAATGTGCACAGCAGTGAGCAGTAGGCCTAGGTGTGTGAAAGGCATCTAATATATGAATGTACTCTGGTTTCCAAGTCTTTCCCAGTGTCCTCCAGCCATATTTCTCAATCATATATTTGGAATGGCTGGCTCATGAGGAAAAACAACTTGAAATACAAAAGAGAGTATTTTCTTTTACATAATCACAAAGGGCATGGTGACATTTAAATATCATGTTATCTAATTTGAAACACTTGGTGTTATTTTTTATAAAATAGCTATTTCAAGAATTTTTAAAAATGACAGGGCTGGAGAAATGATGTAGTAGTTAAGATTATGAACTGCAGAACTTGAATCCTCCTACCTCAGTCTCCCAAGTAGCTAGAATTTCAGGTCTGTGCCAGCAAGAGTAGCTTTGTTTTATCTTTAACAGGGTTTTACTTTGTAGTCTGGGGGAACTTGAACTGACATTTCTCTTTGCCTTATGCAGGGAAGTGCATGCTTGTGACACCAAGCTTAGCTACCAATAATGCTTTCTTGACCCTGTACCCAGACAGCCTTGGACCCAGGTGGGCACCAATTCCTATGCCTCAGATCTCTGAACTAGCTGACTAGCACAGTCTATGAAACATTGTGGCATAGATTGCTATACACTTCCAAGGTGCTACCTCCAACACTGTCTCCACTGGCCCCTGACCAGCTGGACCAACCTGTCCCACCAGTACTCTAGTAAGTCAGATCACACCCACTGTGTCTCTAATCCATTCCCCTCACCCAACACCACCTTGTCCCCTGCCGCCCTTGGACCCAGACTGACTCCAATTCCTCTGCCTTGCATGTCTGGATTAGCTTCCTGACTCAGACTAACTATACTCTCATAGATTGCTAAGTCCCTCCTGAGATTCTGCCTTCCCATTTCCTCTGTTTCCTGACCAGCCAAACTGACCTGCCTAGCCAGGACTCTGGTTAGTCAGATCCTGCCCACCATATCTGCATCTCTATTCCATTCCTTGTGCCACCCCATCCTGTCCCCTGCCAGGCTTGGACCAAGGCTAGCTTCTATTCCTCTACCTCTGATCTCTGGATGAGCTTCCTAAAAGACACTAGTTAAACACTCTAGCATACACACTACTATTTCCTGACTTGTCTGAAACAGGCCATCCCTACTACTAAACGGAACAACCTACCTAACCCCCTGTCCTACTGTCCAACCAGACCAATCCATTACCCTGAACATGAAACACACAACAATTTAGCTTCCATTATTAAACAAAAAAGCAACCAAGCTATATAAACAGTATAAACAGAACCAAAATTAAATTAAACAAAAGCAGAGTAGAAGTTCCTATTGGACACATAGTCACAAAAATACCCATATGCCCAAATGGCAGCAAAAAATTAAAATTAAACAAATAAACAAACAAATAAATAAATAAATAATGAAAAACCAAGAAAAAATGTCTCCAACAAAACCCACTAATCCTACAGAAGTGCAATACAATGAGAACTATCCTGAGGACTCCCAGGACACAGAAGTTAAAAGAACAATCATAAACATGATCAAAGAACTTGAATCACAAACAACTCAAAGAACTCAAAGAGGAAAGGCATAAACTTGTGATGGAAGCCCCCAAATAAACAAATAAGCAGCTTAATGAAATAAAAATGATTCATGGCTTGAAAAGTGAATTTACAAAAGATATAGAATAGTGAAGAAAACCCAAATGGAACTCAACATGGGATTGAAAAACTCACTAACCCAATGGACACATCAATGAAAAGCCTCATAAACAGAATAAATGAAATGGAAAACAAAATAACAAACCTAGATGACAAAGTTGAGGATTCAGACTCCTCAAGCAAAGACCATGTAATTAAAAAAAGAAAGAAAAAAAAAAAAAAAAAAAAAAACGGGAGTTGAATATCCAGGAAAGGTGGGATACCATGAAAAGATCAAATCTACAAATTCTATGCACATAAGAAGGGGAAGAATAATCTCAGGCCAATAGCATTGAACATATCTTCAACAGGATTACAGAAGAAAACTTCCCTAAATTAAGGAAAAACTTACAGAGATTCAATAAGCACATAGAATATCAATTAGACATGAACAGAACAGAAAATCCCTATGGCATACAATTGTAAAAATATTAAGTATACATATAAAGGAAAACCCTTCAGAATTACAGGTGACTTTTTCAGACAAATTATGAAATCCAGAGTCCAGACAAAAGAATTCCCAGTTTTAAACGACCATGGATGCCAACCCCGAGGAACAGAAGATTTTTCATGAGATGAACAGGCTGGGTGAAGTCATTTCTACCAAGCCAGAACTACAGAGAATATTAGAAGCAATACAAAGTACAGGAGAAATCAATCAGTATACCCAAGAGGCTATAGAAAGAAAACAGAAAAGATATAATAACAGAAGCACAAAATAGGGCCACAAAACACAAAAATTTTAAAATAAAGGTATTTATTCAGTACACACCTTTCAATAATAACACTAAATATCAATAGGCTCAGCTCTCCCATCGAAAGACACAGGCTCTTGAAATGGATCAAGTAAAGAAACACACTTTCAAGAAACTCACCATAAGGTGAAAAGATGGAAAAAAAATATTTGAAGCACATGCCTCTAAGAAGCAAGCAGGGGTTGCAGTTGTAGTATCTGACAACATAGACTTCAAATTCAAACAAGTCAGAAGAGATAAAGAGGTTACTTCATTCTAATCAAAGGAACAATTGATCAAGAAGTCATAGTATGAACATATATGCACCAAAATCTGGAGCACTCAATTTCATAAAAACAGTACTCCAAGACTATAAAACATAGATTAACCCCAACTCAGTAATGGTAGGCAAATCCAACTCAGTAATGGTTGGTGACTTTGATACCCCACCAATCTTCCATAGACAGGTCAACTGAACAAAGAATTAACAGACAGCCATCTGAATTAAATGACATCTTACATTAAATAGATCTAACAGACATCTATGGAAAATTCCACCCAAGCTCCAAAGACTACACTTTCTACTCAGCAGCCCATGCAAGTTTTTCTAAAATTAACCACATTCTTGAACACAAGACAAACCTCAACAAAACAAAAAATATGAAATATTTCCATGCATTGTAACAGACCACGGTGTGCAGTAAAATTTATAATGAACAACAAAAGAAGCTCTACTAATTATATGAACTCATGAAGATTAAACAACACACTCCTGAATGAGGAATGGGTTAAAGATGAAATTAAGAAAGAAAGAAATTAACCCAGGGGACAGCTTAAAAGCAGTCCTAAGGGAAGTTTATAGTTTTTAGTGCCTACTTAAGAAAAATCTGAAAGATGATATTTAAATAACTTAACAGTACAACTGAAGACTGTGGATAGGCAAGAACAAACCAACCCCCAAACCTAGTACAGGAGAAAAGATAACAAAATCAGAGCAGAAATTAATGAAATTAAAAACAAATAAAACAATGCAAAAATCAATGAATCTAAGAGCTGGTTTTTTGAAAGGTTAAACAAAATAGACAGAACTTTAGTGCAGTTAACTAAAAGAAAGAGAAAAATCCAAATCAACAAACTCAGACATGAAAGGGGAAAGATCACAACAGACACCAGAGAGATGCAGAACATTTTACGGGACTGCTTTAAATGATACCCCAGTAAATTCACAAATCTAAAAGAAACTGATGAATTTCTAAAATCATGGACACAAACAATGTCAACCCAAGAAGAGATCAACAACATAAATTGATCCATAACAAATAAAGTAATGTAAAACATCCTGACTTAAAAAAAAGTCCAGGCCCAGATAGATTCACAGCAGATTTCCATCAGACTTTCAAAGATCTACAACCAATACTCCCTCAATTTTTCAAAACGATAGACAGACAAAGAGGACTCCCAAACTCTTTCTATGAAGCCAGTATCTAACACCAAAATGAGGTAAAGACAAAACAAAAAAGAAAGCTTTAGGCACATATCTTTAATGAACATAGATGCAAAGATACATAACAAAATACTTGCAGGCTGCATACAGACACACATCAAAAGATCAACCACCATGATCAAATCAGTTTATTACAGAGCTGCAGGGATGGCTCAATATATGTAACTCAATAAGTGTAATAAAATATATAATTGGAAACTGCATGCTATTATCAATAGACACAAAAAAAGCCCTTTGGCAAAATCCAAGACACATTCATGTCACAAGTCCTAGAAAGAATTGGTGTGGAGGGAACAGACTGCAACATAATTAAACATATATACAACAAATTCAAAACATTATTCTAAAGGGAAAAAAAAAAACTGGAAGCATTCTCACTAAAATCAGGAATGGCTTTCCACTATCTCCACTCCTTTTCAGTATAGCACTTGAAATTCTTGTCAAAACAGTAAGACAAGGGACTTAAAGGAGTACTAATTGGAAAAGAAGAAGTCAAATGATCTCTATCTGAAGACGATATGATATTCTACATAAGGGGTCCAAGAACTTCCCGTAGGAAGCTGTTAGAAATGATTAATAGACTCAATAAAGTGGGAGATTACAAAATCAATTTATAATCAGTAGCCTTTATATATACCAATAACAAACAATCAGGAAAAACATTCAAGGAAACCCAATAATAATCACCTCCAAAAAATAAAATATTTAGGAATAAGCCTAACCAAAGACATTAAAGATCTCTACAATGGCAATTTCAAATCTTTAAAGAAAGAGATAGAGGAAGACACTAGAAGATGGAAAGACCTAACATGCTCATGGATTACAAGAATGAATATTTTGAAAATGACTGTCTTACCTAAACCTATCTAGAGATTCAATGCAATGCCAATCAAAATGCCCATGAAATTCTTCACAGATCTAGAAAAAAAATCTTAAAATTCATATGGAATCACAAAAGACCCCAGATAGGCAAAGTAGTCTTGGGCAAAAAAACAACCCTGGGGGATCACCATACAAAATTTCAGATTATATTACAGAGCTATAGTCATAAAAACTGCATGGTTCTGGCACAAAACTAGACATATAGATCAATGGAACACAATAGAAGACGGCCACTTGATATTTGACAAAGGTGCCAAAAACACATAATGGAGGGGTAAAAAAGCATTTTAAATGAATGGTGCTGGCAAAACTAGATCTCCACTTGCAGAAGAATAAAAGTGCACCCTTATTTTTCACCTTGCACATAAGTCAACTCCAAATGGATTCATAAAACATAAAACTCTGAATCTCCTAAAAAAGGACTTCTTATGTTGGACAACAGATGCTCAGACATTAAGGTCAACAATCAATAGGTTGAACCTCATTAACTACAAAACTTCTGTACTGCAATAGAATAAACTGAGGAACCCCACTGAGTGGGAAAAAATCTTTACCAGTGACAAATCTAACAGAGGATTAAGATCCAGAATATAGAAAGAACTCAAAAAAATAAAGAACCAAGAAAACATGGGCTATATCCCTGAGCAGAGAGTTCTCAAATAAAGAAATAAAAATGGCTAAGAAACACCTTAAAATCTGGTCAACTATCTTAGTAATTAGAGAAATGCAGATAAAAAACACTTTAAGATTCCACCTTACCCCACCCAATCAGACCAGCTAAGATCAAGAGAACAAAGCACTCCAAATGCTGGTGAGATTGTGGAGAAAGGGAAACATTCATTTGCTGGTGTTGATAATGCATATTTGTGCAACCACTATGGAGAGCAGTGTTGAGAACTCTCAAAAAACTAAAAATGAATCTACCATATGATTCAGTTATATCACTCCTTTACATATACCCAAAGGATTCATCCTACTGTAGAGATACCTGTACATCCATGTTTGTTGGTGCTCTTTTCACAAAAGCTAAGAAATGGAAACCACCTAAATATACCTCCATTGTCAAATGGATAATGAAAATGTGGTACATTTCCACAATGGAGTTCCACTCAGCAGCAAGAAGATGAAATTATGAAATTTGCAGGTAAATGGATAGAACTAAAGACTCTTATATACTAAATGAAGAAACACAAACACAAAAAAGCAAGCATCATATGTTCTCCCTCATTTGCAGATTTTGGACTCGATACCTTACATTTGATTTAACACCAGGAGCTAAGAAAATGGAAAGGATACAGGGAGATAAAGGAAAAGAGAACCTGAAAGATAGGCATAGTAAGGAACATATGTTATGGGGGAAGTGGAGAAATTGGTTGAGCTTGGCTGGGAGCAGAGGAGGGAGGGTCATGCAAGGGGCCATGGTATAGGAGGGAAGGAAGTTGGGAGGGGGGATGGTGGGAGGTGGTATTGGGGGAAAGGTGGGAAAAATGGGGGCACTGAGATCTGGGAGAGAGGAAGGAAGTCAGATGGGAGAGAAAAGAATAGAAAAGAATGGATCTTGGGAAGCTAGGAAATCCAGAGGGAGACTGTACCCCTAAAAATCTCACCAGAAATGCACCCACAGTGTCTTAACATATATATGCCTGGGGTGTATTTGGCAAGAAACACTGTGCCAAACAGAACAGACCTTCTTTTGTACAGTAGGTGAGAGTGGAGAGAGACTCCAAAACTAAGACAGGCTATTGGCAAAGCTCTTTATCTCTCCAAGCTAATAGATAAGACACTAATGCTGAAGACAAGACATACTTCAGGTAAAGTACTTGGAGCAATAGAGCAGAAACTGATCTGGAAGCCTTCTACCTGAAGTTTAGCTCTCATAATCCTTCATGATAACATGAAAACTGCTAAAGGGGAAAATCAGTCAATGATTCAACCCAGCCCTGAAGCCTAAAACTATAACAACCAGCACAGCAGCAAGCTACTTCTATTGGTAAACTATTATATGGGGGGTAATCAACCACTACCTAATATGACTTAAAGCCCTTTCAATTGGAGTAAACTGATGGGTGGCAGTATATCTGTAGCCAAATATACATGGCTGGAGAGAACATAGATCCTAGAGAAAGCACTTTCTGTCATATCTCTAGACAAATGAAATTTCTTACCAAAGCTACACATGGATCCTTATATTAACAGACACGGTTACTGTACACCACTCATGAAGGAAGCTTCTTATTGCAACAGATTGAGGCTAGAGCTGGTCAGACATAGAGAATATATGAGTGATGCCTAGTCCTCGGTGACACATTTACAAGTTGAAGCTCTACATCTAAGGCTCATGGAGCATTGTGGAGTAAGGGATAAGAGAAAATTAAGGCATCCCTCAACCTCACCAGTGAAGCTTCCTCATACTACAGAGTGTGCTGCTCACACAAGGCCACAACTGGCCAACTTTTAAAGAATAAGAGACTGCAGAGTATGTGTTCTATAATGAACTTCACCCACCCATGACTCAGGGACCATTGCAGAAGAGGAAGCAGAAAGATGTAAGAGATAGGGCTGATTCATGAACACAGGTGAGCAGATGATTTCAGGCCACTGGAAACTTGCACATGTGAACTTGTAGCAATGTTGGCATCAAGCACAAGACCCATGCTAACTCAATTAAAAAAGGATCCAGAGGGGAGGAGAGAAATGAGTTGTGGGCCAGCCCTAGACTGAGAAATGTTGGAGACTAATTGCTACTGGGCGAAGGAGAATATTCCTCACTTACCATATCTAAATAGGCTGACTAGACTCTAGTGGATGAATTTGCATTCAAGGACATCTGGGTACAAATGTTTGATTGAGCAGGATTTACCATGCATGGCATAATACTTGAGATCAGTTGCTAGTTGGAGGGTCATGGATGGGGGAGGGGGTCATGAATGGCCAAACTGTGGAGATTAAGAGTCTACACAGTGTGGGTCCATGGACAGGTGTCTTATATTCAGCTTCACTCACCCAGGACTCAGGGAGCAATGCAGAAGAGGGAGTGGAAATTGTAGGAGCCTGGGAGATAGTGCCTGACCATGTGAAAATAAAATCCTACAAGCTTCTTGGACCCTGTTCATATGAACCTACAGCATTGATGTCAGCATACACAAGACCCATGTAAGCTCAACCAGACAAAAACCCAGCACGGGATTGCAGAAATGGGTAACAGAACCCAGTCTTAGCTAAAGAAATATTGGCTACTGATTACCATTGGGTGAGGAAGAACTTGCCTTCTTTAAGCAAAGGATTCCACATAGGCTGAGTAGAGCTCAGTGGATGAACTTACACTGAGGAATGGCCAGATTGTTAATTTGGCACAATAGGCCCTAACACAAATGACAGAATGTATGAACAACAGATGGTGCCCTGTGGTAGGGTGCCAATGGAGAAGGTGGTATAAATGCAATTAAGACTAATTGAGATGGTATTGTATGAAAATACACATTCAAATAAAAAAATTATCAAAACAAGAGTTTAAATGGTATTACCCTATAATGGGGGTAAAGTACCCCTATCACACACCACAGGTTAGCAAATAAAATTTTCAGGTCCAGGAATGTGTTACCCAGTTTGTAATTGTTGGCTGATGATTTTCCATAGACCACCAAACGTTTTATGTTTTTGCCATTGCTATTGGATACTCTCCAGAATTTGATCATAATGCCTATTTGCTGGAGGCACCACATACTTGAGTTATAGAACATGGAAAAACCAAGCTGGTACTGACCTTGAAGCTTCATCCCTACAGGCTTGCTTTTATAATGCTGGAACCCACTACCTAGTATACTAGCTAAGGAGAGACTAATCATAAGCTCTGAATCTTGTTTAGTGACAATAGTGGCTGGCCAGACATGCATGTCATGGGAGTAACTGCCTACCCTCTGATTGGATTTAAAGGCCTGCTCCACAGGATGTAGCCCATACCCAGAATCAGTATCCAGGTCAAGAACCTGTGGCTGTGCAGGTCACCGGCCATAGGAAAAAACCTGCTATTACTATTCTGATTCACGAAGATGGCATTAAATTGACTTATCTTTATATCCATAGAGAGTGCATCTCACAGCCCTCATCCTGGATGCTTCTTCATGCAGCAGATGGCAATTAATAAAGAGACCCATAGCTGGCCAATATGAGGAGAATAAGATACTGCAGAATGCTGAACCCTACATGGGACATCTGTAATACACCACCCTCCTCCCTAGGCTCAGGTTCATCACAGAAAAGGGCACAGAAATATTGTAAGATCCAGAGGTGACAGAGGAGTTGCACATATCAAACATAGTTGTAAAGCTTGCACAAAACCTGTACAGACTCAAACCAGACAAATCCCAATATGGTAGGGGGGAAGTGGGCATGAAATAGGACCCCAGATGAGAAACTACTGGTGATTGATAGCTTCTGGGAGTGGGAGAGTAAGTTTTCTTAAGAGTGTGATACTTGATATCTCAACCACACTCTAGTGAATGGCCCCACACCCAAGAGTATATGTGTAGCCCAAAACTGGTTTCAATGTGTTTATAAAAGGGAGAACACAATGTTTGGTTGGTATAGAGAAGAGGAAGGTGGTTGTGAGAGGAATTGCGGGAGGAGGTGAATACACTCCAAGTTCATTGTGTGCCATTAACAAAGAATTAATAAAAAAGGAACAGTTATCTTGCACCTTATCCACACAGACTCTTCACTTTACAACATTGTTCAGTATGAACAGATGAAAATGACAGCTGAGACATGGGTAACAGTGGAACTCTATGCATTTTTCTGCAGGAATCAACGAAGATTTTTTTCTTTGTAATTTGAGATAATTTGAAATTTTCACAAATGAACCACATGGTACAAAATATAAAAAAGGAGAAAGCTGTCTCATTAATGTATAAAGCATGTATATCTCCAATGGGACCACAGAGCACTCCAGGACCAGGTTTCCAGTGCCAATGGACCCAGGGGTCACTGCAGGGTCAGGTGTTTGGTCCAAGAGGCACCAGAATTCCCTGAGAGAATAAGGCTTTGGCTACAGCAATTGCCAAAGTCGGTGTGGGACTCAATTTCAGCTTCTGAGGTGCCTGTGGTCCCTGTGGGTCCAATTTTTATTCCAATGGTTTCAGATGTCACCTCATATACAGATTCAGAGTACAGCCTCCATCCACTCCACAGAATTCACTAGGATGTACATTTGGACCCCTACCTTAGACGTTCACAGAATTAAAAGTGTTCTGAATTTTAAATCTACCTGGTCCTTTTAGTCATCAATTTATAGCTCCACCGTTGGTTTTGCTGGGCCCTAGTCAAGGTCAGATCATGTCAGTGATCCCACTTGACAAGCACTAAGTTTTAGCAATCCCCATAACTGAGCTTTATGAAGACATCAATCTAAGAAGTTTGACAGAAAACAAAGCATTCAAGTAGAGAGACAATTATAAGTGGAAGTTAAAATACAAAACCATTGTAACAAATGTGCAATATATGGCCAACCCCCCCAAAAAACAAAAACATACCTACACAATTAGCAACTATGATCCATCCACAACCTCTCAACTTTCATATACTAGAATCCAAAATCCCACACATAATGAACTGTTTTAGAATTCAGTATCAATTTTTAAAAAGTATTAATGATTGCACAGAGAATTCAAACAAAGACATTAGTGGAATAAAGTAATATAACTTTGACAAGACAAACTTCAAAGTCAATGAGTTACCAAATTGCAAAAGAAAGTAAAAGCTGAAGGAAAAATTCAGCAAAACATTGAAACACTGAAAATGAGCCTATCACAAATACTCAGAATTAAATAAATGATCAATCAAATAAATAATCCTACTGTTCAAAAACATATGAGAAAGTATCATAATTGGTAAGGTCATAAAGAAGATTAAATTTCAGGGATGCAGCACAAAGTGAGGACAATAATAGGAACAGACAAATGTGAGGGAAAACAAAGGAACATGAACAATATTTTCAGAAAATCTGAGTTACATTCAAGAGAACAGACTTTGGGATGTCAGGGGAAGGATCAGAGATAAAATCAAATGGAGCGAACAGGCCATTTGATGAAATTATAGCAGAAAACTTCCCAAACCTAAAGAATAAATACACATCTAAACTCAAGATGTCTGTAGAACCACAAATAGACATTACTGGAGAAGAAACTCTCTATGATACATCGTAGTCAGAGTGCCAAAAATACAAAGTAAAGAAGCCATGCAAGAAAGACAGCAGCAATATTAGAATAACACTGAATTTTTAATCAACCACAAAAGCCAGATAAGCATAGAATGAAATAGTTCCAGCACTGAAAGTAACTAAGAACCAAGAACACTATATGCAGAAAAATTATCTTTCAAACCAATGGAAAAAAAAAAAGATATATTAAGATAGAAGGAATTAAGGTAACTCATGACCAATCATGCCAGTATTATAGGGATTCTTAAAGAGAGGGAGGAATGAGAAAGACAGTCTCTTTTATGAAAATACATTGAAGTAAACACTCCATAAAAGAAACAGATGAACCAAGTGGAACCAGCAAGGAAATGGCCATGTCTAATCATAGACAAACCAGCAAACTCCTAAAACTAATATGGGAGAAAGAAACGAAATGCAATTCATCTAGCAAAACAGACCACCACCTAACAAATTCTTAGGAAACACTAAGTTATTATAACTTTAATATAAATGGTCTCAACTCCCCACTATAAAAATGAAGACTAGCCAGGCATGGTGGTGCATGCATTTAATCCTAGCACTTGGGAGGCAGAGGCAGGTGGATCTTTGTGAATTCAAGGCCAACATGGTCTACAGAGTGAGTTCCAGGACAGCTAGGGCTACAAGGAAACCCTGTCTCAAAAAGACCAAAAAAAAAAAAAAAAAGGAAGACTAACAGACTGGATTAAAAACAAGAACTTAATACATTGTCTCCAAGAAACTCACTTGGCTAGTAAAAACATCCAACAACTGAGTGTCAATGAATGGAAAACAAATTACAAATCAAATGGAAACAACAAACAAGTAGATACAGCTATCCTTATATATGGTAAAGCAGATTTCAATCCACAACAGATAAAGAGGGAAACTACATATTAATAAAGGGTACACTCCTTCAAGAAGTTATAACAATTATAGACATTTTTTCATTAAACATTGCAGCTTTGAGATATATAATTTTATGTAACAAACACTAAAAAGGTATAAAAAGCACAAATATCTTCACATGATAGTAGTGCTGGACTTTGATACCCCATTCTTGTTCTTAGATTGGTTTTCTAAACTAACAATAAGCAAAAAAATCTTCAGAGCTGAAATACGCTGGTTGGGTTTTCTAAACTAACAATAAGCAAAAAAATCTTCAGAGCTGAAATACACCAGGGTCAGGACTTAACAGGTAAATACAGTATATCTCCCAATAGATAGGGAATGCACATTCTTCTCAGCATCACTTGGAACTTTCTCCACAACTGATCACATTGTGACACAAATCAAGACTTCAGAAATTCAAAATAATCAAGATAACTCCATGTATCCTATCAGACCACAGCATAGTGAAAGTAGAAATCAGCAGTAGAAGAAACTACAGAAATTGTAAAAATATGTAAAGACTGAGGAATACATTTGAAAATGAAAAATGGATCATTAAAGAAATCAGAGGAAATTAAGAAATTCCTTGATGCAAATGAAAATGGGAACACGATATTCCAGAACCTTGGAACATGGCCAAGGCAGAATCAAGAGGAAACATATATCAATAAGTGCTTATGTTAAGAAAACTGAAGGGGGTGTGTGGAGAAATTGTCCAGTGGCTGAAAGAACCAAGTGCTCCTGCAGGGACCAGGGTTCAATTCCCATTACCCACATGGTGGCTAACGACTATCCATAGCTCTAGTTCCAAGAGACTCAACAACTCTGGCCTCTGCAGGTATTGCATGACACTGGTGCATTTACACATAACCAGGCAATATACTCATACACATAGAATAAAAATAATAAATAAAATATTTTAAAAGAAAACTGGAAAGATGTCAAATAAGCATTTGAATGATGTATTTCAAGGGTCTGGAAAATAATAAGAACCCAATTTCAAGCCCAGAAGATGGCAGGAAAAATAAATTTTGGAAGAAATTAATGAAATACAGACTCAAAGAGCAATACACACAATAATCAAAGATTTGGTTCTTTGAAAAAGCTAGTAATATTGATAAGCCCTTAGCCAATCTGTCAAAAAGAAAGACATGGATAAGACCCAACTTCATTTGAAATCAAAGACAAAAAGTTTGTGGTACAAATTCTCCAGTGAAATACAGAACATCATTAAAGGATACTTTAGAAATTTACACTACCCAAAGCTAGAAAGCCTAGAAGAAATGGTTGAAATTCTAAATCCATACGACCAACTAAAAATAAAGTCAATGCTGTAAATAATTTAAATCAACCCATTACAATCAAGAAGATCAAAGCTGCAAATAAAAAAAAGTCAAAGGAAAATCCAGGACCAAACGAATTCCCTGCTGAAATCTATGAACGTTGCAAAGACAATCAGATACCAAATTTTCTCAATTTCTTCTACAGAGTATAAAAGGAAAAAAACACCAAAAATATTCCTTTTACATGTCCAGAATTATCTTGATACCAACACCAGGTAAAGGCAGAACAAAAACTCCAAACCAATATTCCTGATGAACATAAATGCAAAAATTTTCAAAAAAACACTTACAATGTGAATTCAGAAATGCATTAATAATGTACAAGATGATCAAGCGAGCTTCATTCCAAAGTGTAAGATTGGTTTGTCATATCTGAATCAGTAAATGTAAAAGACCATATAAAAAAAAACTAATGACAGAAACTACACAATCATCTCAATGGATGCAAAAAAGACATTTAATGGAACTTAAACAGGTATTCAAAATAAAAGTTCTGGGAGACATTAAAAACAGAGTGTGTCTCAAAATAATAAAAGCTATATACAACAAAACAATAAAAGCTATATACATTACAATAAATGGAGACAAACTGAGCATTTCCACTAAAATCAGGAATGAGACAATGACATCCATTCTCTTCTTTTATTCACTATAGGCATGAAGTTTTAGCAAGTGTCATAAGACAGGAGAAAGACATAGGATGGATAAATTTAGGAAATGTAGAAGTCAAGATAAGTCTATTTTCAGACATTATGATCCTGTGAATATGATCCCAAAGAATTTACAAGAAAACTCTTGGATATAATAAATCCTTTCAGTAAAGTTGCAGGATAAAAAATCAATATTAAAAATGCAGTAATTTCATATATGGCAACAATATTCTTGCAGAGAAATAAATTAGAGGGGAAAATCTCATAATGGTCAATTAAAAATTAATTACCTGGGAATAAATCAAACCAAAGAAATAAAAGTTTTCTATAATGAAAAGATGAGACATTGAATGGGAAACAGAGAAGAAACTCATTGGTGTAAAAACCTTCCATGCTTCTACATTGGTATAATTAATATTGTGAAAATGGCTGTGCTGCCACCAAAGTTATTCTGTTTCATGCCCATGCAAATTCTGATGTCATATTTCATAGAACTTAAAAAGAAGTCCAAGAATTCACAGGGGACCACAAAAGGATGAATGACCAAAGCAACACTAAGGAAATAGAACACAGCTGGAGCTACAATAAGACCTGACTTCAAATTACTCTGCAGAGATATAGTGACCAAGGCAGGCTGGTACTGGAATAAAAGCAGACAAGTAGACCAATGGAACAGAATAGAGGACCTGGAAATAAATCCTAAAAGCTATGGCCACTTAGTGTTTTACTAAGGTAGCAAAAACTTGCAGTAAAGAAAGAAACTGCATTCAATAAATAGTGGTGACAAAACATGACAGCTACTTACAGAAGAATGAAATCACACCATATCTCCACTCTACAAACAGAAACTTAAAGTGGATCAAAGGCTATAATTTGAATCCTGAAATGATGAAACTGCTAGAGGAAAACTTAGAGTAATGCTTCTCAAGATGTTGATGAACTTTCTCCAATAGAACAAAATCAGTAAATGAGATTATAAGTAATTACTGATTTTCTACACAGTGAAAGAAAACAATCATTGGAGCAGAGAGATAGTGTACAGAACAGGAGAAAATCTTTACCAGCTGTTCTTCAGAGTAGCATTCAGAATTTACAAAGAGCTGCAAAATTTACACACCTCCAAAACAAAACTGCCAGTGACGAAATGCGCTGATGAAATAAGGTCAGTTATCAAAGAAGAAACAAATGGCCAATAAGTATTTTTAAAGCATTTATACTTCTTAGATATCGGGGAAATACAAATGAAACTTTGAGTTACTAACTTATCCATTCAGAATACTTATTATTTAGATGTCTGGAAACAAATGTTAGAGAGTATGTGGGGAAAGAGTAACCCCTTTTTATTGCTGGTATGAATACAACTTGGTATGGCCATTATGGAAATTAGTAGGTGGACTCCTCAAAAAAATTAACATTACAATTGCCTTATGACCCAACTATCCCACTTCTATTTATATATCCCAAAGTCTCTTTGTCCTACCACAGAGACACTGTCACATCCATGTTTATTGCTGCTATACTCATGATATCAAGGACATGGAACCAGCTACCAGCTACATGTCCATAAAAAGATGACAAGATAATGAGAATGTGAAACATGAACATGATGGAATATTATCAATCTGTGAAGAAAATGAAATAATGAAATTTTCAGATAAATGGGTGGATCTGGAAACTATATTAGGATGACCCAAACTCAGACAGTAATCCCATGTTCCCCCTCTATATGAATCTTAGCCTATATTTTGTAACTGCATATAAGTAAACAGGTATGTGGTTAAAGTCTAAAAGTCTAGAAAGATGAACAACAGAAGCTAATATTAGGTGATGAAGAAGGGTGGATGATTGATAAAAGGACTCATGGGATACAAAAGAGGAAAGGAGTGTGTGCATAGAAGGCTATGAAGGCAAGCATGGAGGTGGAGTGGCAGAGAGGGGGAAGGAGAACCACAAAACACACTTATCTCAAAAACTACTTAATAGGACCAAACACATTATATGCTCATTTAAAAATTAAAAATATAAAAATTAACTCAACAAACTGGCATTTTTCTCACAAAATACTAACATGTTCCTTGTAGAATACAAAGTAAGAATATCAGAGAATTTACCATTGTTACAGAGAAATAAAATCATGATAAAAGAAATAAAACCTAAGGAATGAAAAAGAAATTATTACCAATGTAGTTTTATTGGGGGGGGGAGTCTTTTTGAGACAGGGTCTACCTATAGCCCCAGCTGACCCAGAACTCACTCTGAAGATCAGCCTGGCCTTGAACTCAGAGATCTGCCTGCTTCTAGCTTCTGAGATAGAGACACCAAGACCAAAGTAAATACAGTAATGTGATACAGCTTATTAAATGTATGTATGCTGGGGATGGAGAGATGGCCTAGTGGTTAAGAGCACTGACCGCTCTTACAGAGGACCTGGGTTTGATCCCCAGCACCCACATGGTGGCCAAGAACCGTCTGAAACTCCAATTCCAGGAGAACTCCAGTTCCAGGGGAATCCAACACCCTCTTCTGACCTCCGCGGCATTGCACAACACGGGTGCACAAACTTGCATGCAGACAGTACATTCATACACATATAGAAATAAATAAAATAAAAAAAATTAAAAATGTTTAAATGTATGTATGCTTTAAAATTCAAAATACATACATCTGAGTAGAAGTTGATAATTTGTTTCTCTGTAAAGTGTGAGAGAAGAAAAGTCGCAGTCATCCTCTGTATACCACCCAGGTTCTATGCCAACTACTTAGATCTGAGATGTAATAGGAAGACACCCACTGCTACTGTGTAAACAAGAATGAGTGGCTGGAGTCCAGTATACCTTCACTGATTAAAAAAAATGATTGCAAATTTTATCTGATGGTCTTGGATTACAAACCACAGGCTTACATACCAACTTAATTAGAATCTCAGCTCTGAATTCTAATAGTTCATAAAAATCAATCAGAGCAAAGTCATGTCACTAGATCTCTGTATATATTTAAGTAAATTACATTTGAAATTGGGTTTTATTTTTATAAATATTTTTGCCTTACAGATATTTAAACCTGTCTACTTAAATTGCTCTGAGATATTCACATTTACTAAGACCATTTTTGTATTTATGTATCCAGTTACACTGATGTTACCCATTTGTATCTTAAGGGCTCCTGGGTAGCATCACTTGCTGTACATGAGGACCCGAGTTTGATCCAGTACCCAGCACTATGGGGGTAAGCTTTGTATGGAAAGGATTTCTGGGGTTTGCTGACCATCAGGCTAGCCCTGGGTCCAGTGAGAGATTCTGTCTCAAGGGAATAAATCAGAGTGTGATGGATCAGGACACCAAAAGTCCTTCTCATGGCCTTCTCCTTAAGTTTGGTCTGTTTGTGTTGATAGAAGAGTGTATATGGTGCTGAGTAACTGGTAGGAAAAATAGCTAAGTGTAGTGGCTCACTCCTGTAATCCCAACGTTTCAGAGACAGACTGATCTCCATACTGGATTCCAGGACAGGTGGGGTCTCAAAGGGGAAAAAAAAAAGAAAAGCAAAAAGAAAATAGATATTGGCCAGGGGATCCAAGCCCCCACAAAAGGTAAAGGCTCCTTGCCTCTAAACTGGGATACTGGCAAGAAGAGAGGCGATAAGGTCCTGCTGTTAAAGACCTGACGTTAACATAGGAAAGATGTATTGAGACCACACATACAAGTGTACAGATGGCCTCTGGAATACCAGAGAGTATTACCAAAGGCCACTAAACCAATAAAGCAAATATGGGTCTCCCTGAGTCAAGCAAGACTCCACCGTCAGCACCAGCTACACCTCACCTGCCTGGAAATACTGTGCAGCAGAGGCAGCCATGTGCCTGTATATCCCAAATCTAATTGGCTATTGGCTCTCCCCTTGGAGAAATAACCCATGGCTGATGCCACAAGCTTACATCCTCTACAGGTTAGGAGATGTTATAAGCCACAGTAAGACCCTGTCATATTTAACAGGGGGGAAAATTGTAATTCATGGATTAACATATCCAAACATGTGTCTATGCTAAAGTAACCTACCATAACTATTAGTGCTGCTTAAATACCTATATATCTAATTGCTTGTTCTTCATTAGTAGGATCGAAAGGTTATTCCTGGACAAACTGTCAGCCCATGAAAGGAAACAGCCAGAATTGACCAGAGTCCAAGTCAACAGCTCCAGAGAGAGTGGACTGTTTTACCTCTCATCCACCTGTGCCCCTTTTCTAAGCCTAGGGAACAACCTGCGGAAGAGGGGGCGTGGTAGAATGTAAGGGCTGCGATTGGGGTGAATGGTGAAACTACAGCAATGTAGTCTGGACACTCATTTGATCAACTTGATTGAACAAACAACCTGTCACCCCCCACTGGATGGTGGGGCTGTAGGTGTTTGGGCACAACAGCCTGCAGATAGGTTTTGCATGAAGGATGCTTGTACTCATGGATTATCACTTATAGCTAAAAATGAAAAAAAAAACTGAGAGAAAGATGCAGGACAGTTATGGCAGAATGCATGATCTGGGATGGGGTGGGGTGGGGTGGGGTAAGGGAAAGGGAAATATGCCTGAACTGAATTGGAAAATGATATATGTACATCAAAGCATCAATAAAAAAAGAAAAGAAAATAGAAGAAAAACATTTATTTGGCTCACATAGTTAATGGTAGCTGAAAAGTCCACCCACCAGAGTGCCAGCATTTGGCAGTGGTGTCTTGGCTATGTCAGTGTAGCAGAGAACTGGGAGGGGAACTGTGTCTAGGAGAGGTCAAAGCATGGGGCACTGGTGCTTTGTAACATGTTTATAAATGCATACTCATAAAATAACCGGAGTTTTTTCGAAGTAGTCCTGTCAATGAGACCTGACAAAATCTTGTGAGATCAGCATTAATGTCTGCATGAGAGCTGAGGACCCATGACCTAAGATACACTACTAGGGCTCTCCTCTAAAGTATACACCACCTCACCACTGGCTCATCAAATCTAAAGCTCCCAGCACAAGAGTATTTGGTAACTTAAAAATGTCCACCTGATAGGAGAAAGCATGGGTGTTCTGATCACCATCCAATCTTCTGCCTTCAAATATAGTGTCCCCAAATTGTAGTGAACCAGACTAAAAGTTTGTGTTTATAAGAGACATACATAAAACGTATGCTAATCAGAACAAGACCAAAGTGCCATGTGCGTGATCAGCAAGGCCTCGTGATGCATGGAAAGACAGAAGCCAAGGTGGAGACCAAGCCTGGCGACACCTCGTTCTTGGACCCTTCAGCTGCCTGAACTGTGAAAAACTACTTTTTGTTATTTACTCATTTTTAAATGATTTCTATTTTGATACCAAGTCTCACTATGTAGCTGAAGCAAGTCTCAAACTTGCATTCTATTTCTTTGTCCCTAGTGCTGGGATACAGATGAATCGGGCTTTATTTACCTTCTTTCTGAGGAAGTTCCTTAACATGTATTCCAGTCCAGGTCTATGGGAAATTTATTAACTCAACTTCTATTTGGTTAGGGAATTTTTATTTCTCCTTTACCTTTGAGAATTGATTTTGTGGGTATACAGAAATTCAGGTTGATGGTTTTCTTCATTTTCCACTTGAAATAATTCTACTCATTTCTTGCCTTCATGGCTAAAGAGAAGTCAGGTGTAGCTTCCTTCTTGTTTCTCAGAGATAGGGAATGTTTTTCCTCTGACTTCTTTCAAGATTTTCACTGTCATTGATTTTCCACAATTTAGTCTTCTATTGCTATTACAAATTTCAGCTGTCTGTAATCCTCCAGCAATCTGCTGAGTAGTCAGGCTTTCCAACCTTGACATTGACCCTAGTGGCAGGCTTTCTCCTGAGCTTTGACAAACTCTAATTCTGTGTGTGTGTGTGTGTGTGTGTGTGTGTGTGTGTGTGCGTGTTTGTCTTTCCTATCTCATCAGGGTAAGCATTTAGCTTCAGGACGTCACTTTCCTAGCAAATCAAAGAAGAGGTGTTCATTTCCAGCATGCTAGATTTTATTCTCTCTCTCTCTCTCTCTCTCTCTCTCTCTCTCTCTCTCTCTCTCTCTCTCCTTCTTTCTCTGGAGATAAAAGTAGCAATTTTTAAGTTCTTCCGAAGTCATACTATAAACCAGGAGCTACGGTAAACCATTTATATTTAAGCTCTTATTCCATTTTGTACATCATGATTTAGCTGCCGCAGTTTTGTACTGGAAATTTATATGAATGAACACTCTCACAGGCAAGTTATCTGATACACATTTTACTCAAAATTCTTTGGGGAAAAGAAGACATCTCCTGATGTTGGTCTAACCAGAGCCACAGTAACTTGCTTTTGCATCATTTTCCTTGCCCTGAGGAACATCACAGGATTCTCTCTCATGGCTCCAATACATTTCAGTTGTTCCTTCCAATCAATGTCCAACCAGAAGGTGGCTCTGACTGGGCAGGATTGAGGTTAGGTTGTGTTATGTTCTGTCTTACTAACTTTTCTTTGGTTTGTTGGTTGATGTGTTCATTAGTGAGCTCCAAAAGAAATAATATCAGGTTGAATAGAGAATTTGCTAATGTCAAAGTTTCAATTTTGGGGACAGACATGTTGGCACACACCTTTAATTCCAGCACTAGGGAGACAGAGGCAGGCAGTTTCCTGTGAAAACAAGACCAGCCTGAGATGGTCTACATAGAAACTTCCAGGTTATCTTAGGATCCAGAGTAACACCCTGTCTCAATAATCCATTTAAAAAGTTCAATTTTGTTTTCTGATAATGTCTGTGTTATAAGATACGAAAGAAAGCAATTAAGGTATATATTTCCACCAATATCCATTTATTACCCCTCCCATGCAGGTCTAATGGGGGTGGGGGGAGGCTGGGAGGTCTGCCTGCTGTTGTTTCCAAGTTCTTTTCCTATTTAAGGTAGGCCCTATTTCTCATCACCTCAGTGGCTTTCTCTTATATGAGACGAACACATTACATCTGCCTGTTGACTGAATAGCCTGAGAGATGGCTGCCTCACAGTCCATGAACCCAGTTCACTCACTCCAGGATGCAGCCTGATCAAAACCTCAGATTCACAATATTTTTCTGAGCCAGCCCCTGGGATTTAGATTTCTTACTATGTTATGGTATGGAGATAAAAAACAAAGGATCCAATCTGTTATGAAAGTTTACACATGGGGCTGGAGAGATGGCCTAGCGGTTAAGAGCACCGACCGCTCTTACAGAGGACCCGGGTTCGATCCCCAGCACCCACATGGCGGCTGAGAACCGTCTGAAACTCCAATTCCAGGAGAACTCCAGTTCCAGGGGAATCAGACACCCTCTTCTGACCTCCGCGGCACTGCACGAAACGAGTGCACAAACCTACATGCATACAGTACACTCATACACATACAGAAATAAAAAACTAAAAATAAATAAAAAAATGAAAGTTTACACATGATATGTAATCATCGAGGGCACTCACATCTGCTTACTATATATTGAAAAGTGTATATCTGATATCTGGACATTATTAGCAAAATTGGATTTCCAATGTTTCATGTCACTAATGCTAGGATACCATTTAGGGCTGCAGGTTAATGTAATATCACTCTAAATGTGCATATTTACTAACTGATTAGCCAGCAGCAACACTTGTAAGGGCTCTTTAATTTCAAAATATCTATAATACTCACTTTCTACATTAGCACAGAAGTTACCAGTAAGAGGACATGATGGCAAAGTATAATGCCCACTTAGCTCAGCACTGTATTTGCTGAACTGTTTGCTTGTTTTACAAAGTATAACTTTAATTTTCGTGGATGGAAAGGGCCTGACTAGGTTATCCAATTCAGTTCATAAATTTTAATTAGTTTTAATAAAATGAACCCATTATATTATCCTGATACAAGTACTCTAAACATTAGTTTTCAGGAAACTGCTCCAAAGAAATTACCATTAAAGGAAGATAGAACACAAATAAACAGCCCATCTTATTGCATATAGAACAAAATAATGTGGGGGCAAAAGAGTCAGCACACCATGTTAATGTATTTTGCTGTCCAGCTCTTGAAGTCAATGATGGGCTCATCCAGGTTTGCCCTGATATAATGTCTGTCTCTGCACCTGCTGAGGTTCAGCAGCTAGACACCAGCCTCCAGAGCCTATATTTTGTGAGAAGCCTGAAGAAAGCATTTAAAAATAAATTTTGTTATTTTTATTTTATGTGTATGAATATATTGCCTACATACGCACCCATGTTGTGCAATTCCTGCAGAATAAGAAGCAAGTATTGGATTCCCCTAGAAATGCAGTTAGAATGGTTGTTAGTTATCAGGTGTGCTGGGAATTGAACCCAAGTCCTCTGCAAGAGCAATCAGTTCTCTCAAACACTGAGCCATCTCTCCAGCCCCAAAGAAAGCATTTTTTTGTCTAAAGTCTGACAAATACCAAGTCTACAGAATTTAATTTAAAACATGTGCATGTCAATCTTGGGGCTGGAGAGATAGCCTAGCAGTTAAGAGCACCAACTGCTCTTACAGAGGACGTGGGTTCGATCCCCAGCACCCACATGGCAGCTAAGAAACGTTTGTAACTCCAATTCCAGGAGAACTCCAGCTCCAGGGGAATCCGACACCCTCTTCTGACCTCCGAGGCTTTGCATAACACTGGTGCACAAACCTACATGCAGACAGTACATGCGTACACCTAAAAAATAAATAAATTAAAAGAATTAAAAAAATAAAACATGTGCATGTCAATCTTTAAGAAATAATAGTGAAAAGATAATTGACTTCTGAAATAATAATCTCAAAAATCTATAATTCTTCATAGATAATGCAAAAATATCAAATTGGATGGGAATAAATTGCAAAAAACATTGTGTCTATTCATCTACCATTCATAGAACTGAATATAAATAAGATATTGATGGCTTCTTGTCCATATGAAAATTAATTAGAAAGATGTGAAGGAATGATGGTTAAATGTAAGCTGATTCCATATAGCTGAAAACCCAAGCCAATCAAGGCCCACACAAAACAGCTTATTCTTCCTTCTCATGAAGTAGTCTTGAAAGCACAGCATACACTGACAGATGGAGACACCACATTAGCATCTTTAAACAGGCTCCAAATGTGTCTTCTTCCATCCTCAGTTTTCAAAGCCATTCTTGATATACTTCAGATGTCAGATATCCAGACATCAGATCAGCATTCCACTGGAAGGAAGAGATGAATATAAAGTATGAGACAAAGCACCTTCTCTGACCTTCCACAGATAGCTTTTGTTATATACCATTTATTATCACTTAGTCACAGGGCCACACACTAAAGTGAGAGTGTATCCACATAATGGGAAAGTGGGTGATACAGTGGCAATAAAATTTCATAATAAAAAGACAGAAAAACAGTTGGGTGGGTGCTTTTTTTCTGTTTAGAAAATAGCAATTCTACTCACAGAAAGGAAAATCAGAAGCTATGTTATAAAATCGAACAACACAGGTTTGGAATTATCAGCCTAGGGTTCAGCGCAACTTCTGCTAACAGCAGTGCTGTGAAGGGAGGCCAACGCTGGTGCCTCCTTAGGCCATTCCCATCAGTTACACAGTGACGTTAATGCCTACCAGCATCAGCTCTTTCGAGGACTACATAACACAGCTTATTAATACCTTGCTTGATTTAATTTGCTAACATTATGTTAGTGCTAGAGCCTGTGCTGGCACCTGTATTTCTTTCCTCCTGCTGATGACTTTGTTTTCTCTCCCTTTACATCTGTTCAAATTGTTAGAAATTATACAATTATACTGACTTTCCTCAAAGAATTACATCTTTTTCTAATTAATCTCTGTTTTCTTGTCTCCTTCTTTCTTTTTGCTATGAATTCATTTTTTCTCATCAGCGTATTGATAGTAGACCTTTGGTGCCCTACTCATATCCTTTTTCTTCTCTTTCTTTCCTCTATGGATTTATTCTTGCACACTTCCTCCCAGGCCTGATGCACTGAATCCCTTAGATGTGGGTATTAACTTCCTTTCAGATATATGCATCCTTCTATCTCCCCTTCAACTTTCCTTTAACTTATGGTGGCATTCTTGGTGATAGATGGTGTTTGGCTTATCTAAACATTCAGGTCCGCCCTCCATCTTGTACTTCTTTGGGCATTCAGTAAGATACTTAATTTCCTGAAGTTAATTATGAACATGGCAACATGGCATTTTTTTCCTTTTGGTTACATGTTTTTATTTTTTTATTTTTGAGAATTTTATGCATGAATATTGTGTTTGCATTAGTTTCATCCATCCCAGTTCCTCCACAAACCCCTGACATTTCCACCCACACTCTCTCAAATTCTTGTGCTCTTTTTGATTATCATTGTAACACATACATTCATATATTTATAAACACACATACACACACACACACATAGAAAGAGAGAGATAGATATGCATGCACTTAGCCTAATCTAATGATTGCTATAGCTCTTCATCTTGAGGTGGTATCCCACAGCATTCCCCACCCTCATCCACTTGAGTACATCAATTTTTGTCTAATGTAGTTTACCTTTTCTGTTGGGGACCTACCTATATTATGGTGTTCATCCAGGTGTGGAGGTACACGCCTTTTATCCTGAATGGGATTTGTAGGCTGTTTTAGTGCAATTCCATTTCTTAGGAGAAAAACTCCATTTTGTGTTAAAGATTTCTTGGAAATAGCATCATTCTGCAGAAAGCTGAAATAGCAGGCACGTGGTATTTACTTAGCATCAACCCTTGAACCAAGTTTCAGCAGTGAGGTTGCAGAAGAACAATTGAAACAGGGAGACAAGAAAATGAGTCAACTTTGAGGTAGCAGGGATGAAGAAAGTCAACAGAACAGAGATGAGCCAGCAGAGATACTAGAAGGGACCACTGGAAGAATGGGGCCCCAAAAGTTAGCCATTGGAAAGAGTCACCTGTGATAGCCCTGGGTGATAGCGAAACCACAAGAGATACTAGAAGGAACCTCTGGAATAATGGGGCCCTAAAAGTTAGCCATGGGAGAGTCACCTATGATAGGCCCCAGTGATAGCTAAACTATCAGGATGTAAACTTAATGTGAAATCCATCAGGATACAAACTTTATGTGAACCCTTAGCCACCTGAAATAACCCCCAATAATGACTAAACCAAAGCCCACTGAGATGTAAACTTTATGTGAACTCTGTCTTTAAAAACCCCTGTATAGAATTTCTCAGGGTCACCTCTTCTACCTGCATGTAGTGAAAGAGTGAACCAAGGCGTGTTGGCTTTTTTCTTAAAATTAAACTTTGCAATTGGCTTTTTTTCCTCAATAAACTTTGTGAAAAGCAGCTGCTTATCTCGGTGATTTGAGGGGGAACCCTAAACCCTAACAATCCCAGCATTCAAAGGCAGAGGCAGAGAGATCTGTATGAGACTAGGGCAGTCTAGTCTACATAGCCAGCTCCAGAGCAACCAGGGTGGCAGGGGAATCCATACACACAACCCCCCCCCAAAAAAAAAGAAAATTGCTATGGTCTCACCTACTCCCCCACCTCCCTGGGACTAGAACTACCATGACTCACATACCATGGTGAGATACTTAGAACCCACCACTCCTTCACATACCATGGTGAGATACTTAGAACCCACCACTCTTTCACATACCAGGTGAGATACTTAGTACCCACTACTCCTTCACATAACATGGTGAGATACTTAGTACCCTCTACTCCTTCACATAACATGGTGAGATACTTAGTACCCACCACTCCTTTACATACCACAGTGAGACACTTAGAACCCACCACTCCTTCACATACTACAGTGAGACACTTAGAACCCACCACTCCTTCACAGTTTTCACACTCACAGCTCCCCTTGTGGACCAGAGTGGAATCACCCTGTCCCTCCAACAGAAAATGAATCAGTAAAGGGCCCCATCACACTGACCAACTATCTTTTCATACCTGATCAGAAATTAATCAAATGATGACAACAATAAAAACAGAACTAAGCTTCTCAACAAACAGCCTAGAATATATATCAGCCACACCCCTCCCCCCAAAAAGCATATGCCCAGATCATAATTCAAAAACACAAATAATTCCCACCAAATCCACAAGTCCTGTAGATGTGACAAACAATGACAGGTACCCAGGAACCCAGAATGTAGAACATAAAAAAAAAAATCATAACATGATCAAAGAATTTAAGGACTCTAAAGAACACAGGAACAAATAAAGGAACTCAAGGGGATAGGGATAAAAAACACAAATATACTGATGAATGAAATAAAAAAAGGCAATTCAGAATTGGAAAAGTGAATTCATGAAAGAAAAATATTGAATAAAACACAAGGTGAAAGGAAAATAGAATTGAAAAATATCACAGTAGAATTTTACCAAATCTTCAAAGAACCAGAACCAATATTGCTTATATTTTTCAAAAAGATAGGAGCAGAAGGAAATGTCCCAAACTCCCTTTACAATGCAACTATTACACTAATACCAACACACGCACACACACACACACAAGACTACGATCCAATATCCTAATAAGAACATAAACAAAAATTCTTATTAAATTATTTGAAGATCTCATACTGACACATATCAAAAAGATAATTGTGATAGTTAATCCTGGGTGTAAATTTGACTGGATTTGGAATTAATAAATATGAGAAAGATCTCTTTCTCATATTTATTAGTTCCAAATTAATAATTCCAAATTAATAATTCCAAAATAATTCCAAATGCTAAGGGGGATGGGGACACACTTCTTGTTCTGCGGACACTGTGCGGAGCTGGCCCCTTGGCACAGAGACCAGACAGCTACTTCCCATAGCCCAACTTAAGTGGTAACTCCAACTTAGGCTCTTAGCCTGGACCCACAAGACACATGTTCCACTCTTGGCCGTGACTTCCCACCTGCCCCGAGCCTGGACAGGAATTTCACTCACAACACCAGCTACCCAGGTTGGTGGTCCATAAAAGGGAACCTTTTTTCAACTCACTGGCCACCCGAATGAAATTCAGACCTTAGACTGTATGTGCACAATAATTAATAAAAATATCAGCCGGGAACTCCATGATGATGTTACTATGGAATTCAAATTTACTCTTTGCCACAGCTTGCATTTATAAACTAAAGGACATCAGTTCCCAGGACCAATCATAAGCCCCCCAACTCCATGCCACTGCACACCTTGCTCCACCCAGTATCGCCCACCCAGGCCATGCTACTTGCTCCTCTTTGGGGCAGGGCCAGATCCTCGGCCAAGCAGTGCTACTTGGAAATCCAGCCCACAATTCAAGCTGGATTCCCCTACAATCTTCAGATTGGATTATCTCAAGCAGGATGGCCCACCCTAAATTTGGGTGTTACCTTCTGCCAGAAAGCAGAATAGAAGGCCATGGCAGAAGTGAGCTCACCCTTTTTTGCGACTTTGCCTCTTTCTTACTAGGTTAGTTCATCTTGCCTTGTTGGGAATCAGCTCGTTGGACCCACCAGTAGACTGAGAACCGGAGATCTCCCAGAATCATCAGTTCAGCACGGAATTGGGCTACAGACCAGTCATCCTGCACAGACTGGATACAACTCGGGGGCCTGATTCTCAGCCTCTCCCTGTAGCACAGCCTCTTTTGGACTACTCGGACCTCTATCCCCTGAGCATCATAAAGATGATAGATTGAGATATATAGAGTAGATAGATCTATTAAATAATAGATGTAGATATAGATAGAGATATTTGTTCTATTGATTCTGTTTCTTTAGAGAAAGCCGACTATCTGAAATCTCCGTGAGGCCAGTGGAAGGTACCCCACTGCGCCAACTGGTTGATTGCAAAGGGGGCATCTGAAGGAGGCGAGCAAATGCAAGCCTTCAACAGAGTGAAGAAGGCATTAGGACTCACAATTGGGGAATACAGGCAAGGAGAAGCCCATACGCAGGGGATCACGAAGAAGAGACAAGATGGAAAGGGGCAGGATAATCCAGTGCCAAGCTCTGACCAACCTATGGAAGACTCCTGCCAGTGGATTCCCTGGGGATGCCCCAAGACACAGACATCAAGAAACACAATTGGGAACATATTTAAAGAACGACAAGATCATAAAAGAACAAATTTAAAGAACTAAGAAAAGAGAATGAGGACCAAGAGAGGACCTAGAGAGATAAATGACAACTCCGGAAGGAAGTAGAACACTGAATAAGGATCCCAATGTAGAAAAGATAAAGAAAACAACCCACAAGCAAGAGCTACAAGAAGAGATGGAGAAGCTCCAAAAAGTAAGAGAATACTAAAGAATCAGAAGAATGAAAAGAAATAAACGCATTCATCCAATTCGAGAGGAAAGGAAGGAAAAGCCTCAAGCCGATGGTGGAAAGCAGAACAACATGAATATCAGACCTGAAAGATAACACAGAACAACTAAAAACCTCAAGAATGATTATGAAAAAATTTAAAAATACACAAAATGGAACAACCAAGTGCTGTGGGACACTTTCAAAAGAATCAAACCTCATGCATCATAGGAATAGAGGAAGGAACAGAATCCCAAGAACTGGTATTGATCAGATCTTCAACAGAAATAATAGATGAAAAAACTTGTCCAAACTAAAATAGTACAACAAAACATACAGGAAAGCACATAGAACATTCAAACAGCAAGATCAAAAAGAAAATCTCCATGCCACAACATAGTTAAAATGCTAGACACCCAAAACAAGACAAAATCCTTAAAAGCCACCAGAAGGAAAAACAACAAGTGACTATAAGGGAAACCTATCAGAATTATACATGACTTCTCATGCAAACTATGAAAAGCAAAAAGAACAATACGCAAAGCAATTCCCAGTTTGTTAAGGGACAATAGATGCCAACCCGGTTACTAGCAACCCATTTCTAGCAAAATGTCAATTGTGTTGAATGGAGAGGCATAAACAACTTGAAAGATTACAATGTCCGGAAACCAACCTCAGAGAATACTTGAACAATTCAAAGAAAAAAGAAAGGAAACAACCAACCCCAGGCAACTAGAAAGCGAAATCAATATAAAGCTAACTGCAGAAGTGAAACCTAAACAAAACCGCAAATGGATAATAAGGCAAAAGAGCAACAAAAACCTATCAGTCATAATCTTAAATATTAATGACTAAATCCCCAATCAAAAAACATAGATTGGGGGAGAACTGGATTAGGAAAGAATCCATCGATATGCTACACAGAAACACATCTTACCTTCAAGGACACACCACCTTAAAGGGAAGGGATGGAAAAAAATTTCCCAGCAAATGGTACCAAAAGAGAAAGCAGGTGTTGCTATTTTAATATCGGACAAAATAGACTTCAAAGTAAAAATAAATCAGAAGAGACAAGAAGGCCATTAACATTTTATCAAGGAACAATTCCCCAAGAAGATTTCACACAATTATGAATATATTATGCCCCAAATTCTGGTGCACCAAACTTTATAAAGACAATTCTCCAGACCACAATCACACACTACCCCCAGTCACCAATAGTGGGAGATTTCAATACCCCACTGAGTCTTTTTGATAGGTCAACAGGACAAAAATAAGCAGAGAGACATCTGAACGGAACGATATGATAACACAATGGACTCATAGACCTCTACCGAAAAATACCTAATACCAAGAATACACTTCTACCAGCACCCATGGAACATTCTCCAAAATCGACCACATACTGGTACACATAAGAAACCTCACAAAACAAAAAGATTTAAATAATTTCATGCATTTTGACAGACCACAGTGCAATAAAGCTCAACATCAACACTAGGACAAGCCCTCCTGCCTACAAGAACACCATGAGACTAAACAACACACTTTGAAAATGAATGGGTCAAGGAAGAGATAAAGAAAGAAATAAAACATTCCTGGAACTGAATGACAATGACAATACAATACAACAACCTTTGGATCCTAAAAGCAGTCCTAAGAGGAAAGTTTTATAGCCCCTGGGTGCCTACATTAGAAAACAGAAAAGAGCACAAGTGAATCTCTAACACTACAGCTAAAACTTGAGAGGCAACAACAGATGAAACCCTAAAGCAACAGACCAGGAAAAATAACAAAAATCAGAGCAAATCAATGAAATAGAAACAGAGAAAACATACAAAAATAAATGAATCCAAAAGTTGGTTCTTTGAAAGAATAAACAGATAGACAGACCTCAGACCAGTTAACCAAAAAAAGAGGAACAACTCCAAATCATACAAGCCGTGATGAAAGGAAATATCAAACGGGCAAGGAAAAGATCCAAAAATCATATACGGGAATACTCAAGAACCTATATTCTACCGTTTGAAAACCTAGAAAATGGATGAATATCTGAAATCCTGGGAATCACCAAAGCTCGGCCAAGAAGAATCCGCACTTAAACAGACCCATAACATATGAACAATAGAGGATGTAGTAAGAAGCCTCCCAATAAAAAAAAAGCCCAGGCCAAACAGTTTCACAGCAGAATTCTATAAAACATTCCAAAGGACGTTACAATCATTTTACTGAAACTTTTTAGAAGTATAAACAGAGGAAATTCTCCCAAATTCCTTCATGAAGCCAGCTTCCTCTATTACCAAAACCAGGCAAAGATCAACTAAAAAGGAGAATTAAGACCCATCCCCTCATGAACACAGATGCAAAATTCTAACAGGATACTGGCAAATCGCAAACAGACCCACACTCAAGAAGACACATCCATCATGACCAAGTTGGATTCATACCAGAGATGCAGGGATGGTTTCAACATACGAAAATAATAATAAACATCATCAACACATAACGGAATCAAAGAAAAAAACCCACACCATCATCTCAATTTATGCGGAAAATGCCTTTGAACAAATCCAGCATCCTTCATGCTTAAAGTCCTAGAAGGCATTGGATTGGAAGGATCATTCCCTCAATGTAATAAAGCCATATACAGGACACCACAGCCAATATCATCCTAATGGGGAAAATGACAGAAACATTCCTTTTAAAGGTAGGAACTCGGCAAGGCGCCCCCTGTCCCACTACTCTTCAATATAGTGCTTGAAACACTTGCTTACAGCAATAAGGCAAGAAAAGGATATTAAAGAAGTACTAATTGGAAAAGAGGAAATCAAGCTATCTCTATTTCCTGATGATATTTTTTACTTAAGGGATGTTAAAACTCCACCAGAAAACTCCACGGAATGATTAACAGCTTAGCAAAGTGGCAGGATACAAAATTACCTTAAAAAATCAATGGCCTTTCTTTACACAACAAAAAAAACAAACAAAGAAACAAGGAAAATGGGAAAAAAAATTAAAAAAAGACCTTCCAAAGAAAAAAAGCCGCAAAAAAAATAATAAAATATAACAAACCTAACCAAAGACACCAAAGAAGTCCTACAACAAAACTTTTTTTTTTAAAACCTTTAAAGAAAGAAATTGAAGAAGACATCAGAAGATGGAAAAACCTCCATGCTCATGGAATGGGAAAATTAACATTGTAAAAATGTCCATTTTAAGACAACTCTGTATAGTTTAATTTTTGCAATCCCAACAAAAATCCCCAAGAGTTTCTTCACAGGCTTTGGAAACAACGTCTTAATTTCATTTGGAAAAACAAAGAACCCCCGAATAGCCAAAACACCCTGAGTGAAAAGAGCTACACAGAGAGGATCTCTATACCAGATTCAAACTATACTTCGGGCTATAAGTCAAAAACAACAGCCTGGTTAACGCAACAAAAACAGACCCTTTTGATCAATGAAGAAACAAAAGATACCAAACGACAACTACAATTATTCAGCCACCTTGTAATTGACAAGGGGGCCAAGAAGCCCACATGGAGAAAAGCAAGCATCTTCAGCAAGGTGTGTTGTTGGCAACACTGGACACAACATTGTAGAAGAATGAAATGAAACCCATACCTCTCACCAGTACAAAGTGAACTCCAGATGGATTAACGACCTCAACGTGAAACCCCAACTCTGAAGTGATAGAAGAAAAATTTGGCAGCAGACACAAGACAATAGGCGTAGGAAAAGACTCTCCTAAATCGAAAGCAACGCAGCTGCCAACAAGCAATTAAGGTCGACAATTGACAAATGGGACCTCATAAATCAAAAAGCTTCTGTATTTCAAAGAAAACAATCAAGAAGTGAAGAGAAATCCCAAGAGTGGGAGGAAACCCTTCACTGCAGATTACATCTGACAATGCATTGATTTCCAGAATATATAATAATCAAAAACACAAGAAAAAAGAAGCAAATGACCCACTCAAAAGATGGAGCAAAGAAAGACTAGACAGAGACTTCACAAGTCGAGGAAATCGGAGAATGGCTGAAAAAAAACATATCAAAAAGTTGTTCAACATCATAATCATTAAGGAAATGCAAATCAAACACACTTAAGATTCATCTTACTCATAAGACTGGCTTAAGGATCAAGAAAACAAAAATGAACCAAGTGCTGGAGCGGTTGTGGGGAAATGGGTACACTCATCCATACTGGTGGGAATGTAAACTCATACAGCCACTTATAGAAAGCAGTGTGGAGAACCCTGGAAGACTTGGAATGAACTCACACCCGACCCAGCAACTCCACTCTAGGACATGTACCTCGCAAGACTCAGTCCACCACAGAGATACATGCATAGGCATGTTTATTCAGCTCTCTTCACAATTCGCAAGGAGCTGGAACCAACCCAAATGACCCCCTCAACTGGCAGTTGGCATAGAGATAATGTGGTACATCTATAAATATGGAGTTCTATGCACATAAAGAAAACGACCTCACTGACTTTGCAGGAAAATATGGCTGGAGACTAGAGGAATCATGCGGAGTGAAGTAACACATTCCAAAAACAAACATCAATGTATCCCTCAAATTTTTTCTGATTGGATTGCTAGTGCCAGTTACCTTAGTTGTAACAGTATTTCATTGTATAGGGCCCCTGAGCTTTTGTCCAAAATAGTTGGGCATGATGCAACTGGAAAACAACAACAACAACAACAACAGAAAGGACTGCATCAAAGAACTGACTGAAACAGTGAACTTCTCAAAACAGTCAACTTCCTCATGGAGAATATTGAGAAAGACTGAGAAAGAGATGAAAAGCATGTTTGGCAGAATGCATGAGCTCTGGTGGGGTGGGGGAATGGGCGGGAACACGAGTCTAGATTTGTTAAAAAAATAAAAATAAGGAGCTGGAGAGATGGCCTAGATGTTAAGAGTGCCGACCGCTCTTACAGAGGACCCGGGTTCCATCCCCAGCACCCACATGGCGGCCAAGAGCCGTCTGAAACTCTAATTCCAGGAGAACTCCAGCTCCAGGGGAATCTGAGACCCTCTTCTGACCTCTGTGGCATTGCAAGACATGGGTGCACAGACCTGCATGCAGACAGTACATTGATACACATACAGAAATAAAATAAAAAAATAAATTAATTAATTAAAAAAATAAAAAAAAATAAAAATAAAAATAAATTTATGTGAAAAAAATAAAAAAATAAAAGGCTAAACAAAAAAGAAATCCATTTAAAAAAAAAGAGAGAAGACAGACTAATACAATAATTCGCCATAATCACATTGGCTTTATTCCAGAGATGCAAGAAATGTTCATTATGCATAAGTCAATAAACATATTAAAGGATATAAATGGACTTAAAGATAAAAATCACATGAATGTCTCAATAGATGCATAAAAAGCCTTTAATAAAATCCAATGTACATTCATGAAAAAAGTCCTAGAAAAAATAGGACTGGAAAAAAACATAATTGAAGCTATAGCTGACAAACCAACAGACCACATTATTCTAAATGTAAAAATCTATGAAGTATTCCTGTAAATTAGGAATGAGACAAGGCTCTCCATTCCCACTTCCCCACTTCTTTTCAATACAGTTCTTCAATACACTAGAGAAATAAGACAAGAAGAAAAAATTAAAGGGAGTAATGGAAGAAATCAAATTATCCATATTTCAGATGATATGATATTCTACATGAGATTCACAAATTTCCACCAGAAAATTTCTAGAAATGATCAACCCTTCAGTAAGTGGTAGGAGAAACAATCAATTTACAAAAGTCTTTAACATTTCTATATACCAATATCACACAATCAGAAAAAGAGATCCACAAAAGATTCCAGTTCAAAATAACTTCAAAATATATCTAGGAATAAATCTTACCAAACACATTACAGATCTGTACAATGAAGACTATAAATCTTTGGAGAGATTGAGAGAGATATAAGGAGACGGAAAGACCTTGCAAGTTTATGGACTGGTAGAATTAATATTGTGCAAATGACCATCCCAACAAAATTATTTTACAAGTTCAATATAATCCCAATAAAAATCCCATTGACATTTTTCACATAAATAGAAAAAGCATCCTGGTTCTCGTTGCTTCAGTGCTGATGTCTACTCTGGCCAGCTAGACCTTCCTTAAACAGTCCCCATCACCACATTGGCCTAAGGCCTCTCCTGCTCATCCTGACAGAGACTAGCCTGATGACTCATATCCTACCCAATGGGTCTTGATACCCCTACTCCAGTATGAACACCATTCTCCCTGGACCCAGGGCTCACATCTGCTCTGCTGAGCCTCCATAGGCTATCCCCATCCCTGTGTTGGGCCTATGATCTCTGGACTAGCCAACCAGAACCCAGTCAACTGGATTCCCATCGTATAGAATTGGGCCTAAACCCCTTCATCCTTCTGGAGAGCTCTTGACTAACCAGTCCAGAACCATCCAATCTTGCCAATAAATCAAAAGTTAAAACCTGAAGCACAGGACAACTAACTATTCATACATAATCAGAAAGTAGCCAAGCTAAATTTCAAGTTTTCCATTCTATTTTTGTGGAAGTCAAAGAATGCCTGAAGTGGCAGGCTAAAGAGAAATGGCACTTGGTCTGTAGCCAAAAGGCGGTGGCTGAAGAATACAGTGTGCATGCTTCAGTAACTTTTAAGATAATAGGTTATGCTACTCTTTCAAGCTCGTGAACAGAGCATGATAGATAGGGAATGGTATCTATGGATACCAGACATAATTTGTCTGCTGATTGGCCCACTACTGTTATGAAAGTTCTTGGTTTCTAGGCTGTTGTTGTTAGTAGTTAGTAGTGTTAGTAGTATAATGAAGGAAACAGCACCATTAAAAGAATCTGCAACAAACAATTAAATGTGTGATCAATTCCCAGTCTGCCTCCAATGATCCATGCTACTGGACAGTGCAACTGGTTGCCCATACGAGGAACAGTACAGGGACCCTGCTGCAGCATTTTAGTTTCATCAGACCAGTGGAAGAACTGAGGAACCATGCAGGTAAAAGCTCTGGCCAGAGTGTTAAAAGGAGCAGGGAAATAAACAAATAGGGAGCCAGAAAATAAATAAAATGGGCTCAGAAATATCAAGAAATCAGATGACTAGAGTCATAAAAGATTTGTTAAAATCCAATGGGACTGCTATAAAAGATAGTACAGCAAAAACTTATGTGGAAACCATGTTAAAGGTGAGTCCATGGTTTCTAGAAGAGGGTTTTTTAAACGTTCCTCATTGGGAACAACATAAAAAAAGACTTAGAAAGACAAGAAGATTTAGAGCCACTTCCCAAGGGAACATTTCCAATGTGGCAGTTAATTAGAGAATGGCTTAGCTCCTCTAAGCCTATGGTTAAGGCTGAAATCGCCCAAGGGAAGGAAACAGAGGAAAAAAGAGAGCAGGAATCCCAAAGATATGGAGAGGAATCAGAGGGGGAAGAATTAAGTGGGGATGAGTTAGAACAAGGTTCGAAAAAGGGTCCACTTCCAGTGACGCCTCTGCCTCCACCCCCCCCATGGGGAAAGATAAAACGAGACAGAGGGAGGCTAATGGGAAGAGATAAAACAAGACAGAGAGAGGCCATTAGCCTCCCTCTGGGACGTTGATGCAGTTACCACCTGTATAAAGAGACTATTTAAAGTCAACAGTGACTCCAAAAGGGAATGGGAATGGCCTGTCATAGAGGACCAAAATCAACAAAGAGATCACCAGCCACTAGATTCCAAATCAATTAAACAATTAAAAGAAGCTGTGGTCACTTATGTTCCTCAGGCGCCTTTCACTGTTAGCATGCTGGAAACCATAGCTAGCATGAATATATGCCCTGAAGATTGGAAAAGATTATGTAAAGCAGTCCTCTCTGGTGGTTCCTACTTGGTTTGGAAGACCACCTGGCAGGAGCTGTCTACGGAGACTGCCCGCAAAAAAGCAGCGGCAGGGGTTCTGCAAAGAGATATAAACATGCTCACTGGTGAGGATGATTATGCCATGCTGGCAGCCCAAATACAATATGATCCAGGAGTTTATGCTCAAATTGCTGCAGCTACTCTGCGAGCTTAGAGATCTATTCAAGTAGGTGATTTACAGAGACAACTATCAAAAGTGATTCAAGGAGAAAATGAGCCTTATGCAGATTTTGTAGACAGACTAATCCAAACGGCAAGTAGAATATTTGGAGATGTGGACCAGGCCATGCCGCTGATTAAGCAGTTGGCATATGAACAGGCAAACAAATGGTGTAGAGAAGCCATTCGGCCATGGAAGAATAGAGATCTCTCTGCTTACATTAAGATCTGCAGAGATATTAATGATGCCACGGTCACAGGAACTGTGATTGCTGCTGCAATACATGGAGTTTCTCCACTAAGGTTGGGAAGCAGAGCTAAATCTAAGTCTTGTTTTAATTGTGGACAACCTGGACATATGAGAAAAGATTGCCCCTGAAATAGGGGAAATTCTTTCCCTCAGTCACAATTGTGCCTCCCAGCCGTATGTCCAAAATGTAAAAGAGGAAGACATTGGGCCAATGAATGTAAAGCTAAAACTGATTCAGAGGGACTTCCTATTCTTCTGTTTTCAAAAAATGGGAAGATGGGCTCACTGCCTTGGGCCCCCCAAATGTATGGGGCAGCCATGGACTTGACTCCACCAATCTATCCAATACAGACGATCCCTCCTCACAGTCCCTTCTTACCATTGACTCCCTCTACTGAGGAACCAAAGGGAGCACAGGATTGGACCTCTGTGCCACCTCCCGACTCATATTAACACCAGATGTGGGAGTACAGTTGATGGCCTCAGGGTTTAGGGGACCACTACCTCCAAGAACTGTAGGTTTACTTCTTGGGTGTCGCTCAAAAATATTAACTGGCCTTTTTGTCCTCCTGGGGGTTATTGATTCAGACTACACAGGCGAAATTCAAATTATGCATAATTCCCCCAAAGGCATATCTGTCATTAATCCTGGAGACTGCATTGCACAATTAGTGTTACTGCCTAGTGCAGCAAAACAAACTAAAGCAATTCCCCAATTCCAAGGAAATAGAGGCTTTGGATCCACAGGAAAAGGATCTATGATTTTTTTTTAGTCTATGACTTGTAACAATAGGCCTATAAAGAGGCTTATTGTTCAAGGCATCCCAATTACTGGGCTTTTAGATACTGGGGCAGTTACTTCTGTTATTGCCCTCCAAGATTGGCCAAAGGGCTGACCTATACAAAAATCAACAGCCACTCTGAGGGGCCTGGAGTATTCCCAGTCTCCTGACAAAAGTGCCAAAATTTTACAGTGGAAAGATGATGAATATCATTCAGTCCTGTTCCAACCTTATGTTCTTGGTTCCCTGCCTGTGACCTTATGGAGGTGAGATATTTTAAGTCAAATGGGAGGCCATCTTACCACAGATGAGCCTACAGTTGCTACAAAGTTAATGAAACAACAAGGTTATATACTTGGAAAAGGATTAGGAAAATGTCTTCAGGGAATAACAGAACCAATTATTCCTAAACAAAAACCTGATAGGCATGGGATAGGATATCCTTTTTCTTAGGGGCCACTGATCAAATACAACCATTAAAAATTTCTTGGAAATCTGATGATCCTGTCTGGATCCCTCAGTGGCCCCTGTTCCAAGAAAAGATCCAGGCAGCTCATGAGCTGGTTAGTGAGCAATTAAAAAGGGGACACAGTGCCTTCAACTTCCCCATGGAATTCTCCTATATTCGTTATTAAGAAAAACTCAAGAGAACTCACCCAGGCAGGTACTTCTGGGAGTGGACCGTCTTAGGGGCGGCTGGAAGAGGGTCTCGACTCTGAGCCCTCTTTCAGGGGTTCCCATCTCGGCGGGACAACACTTTGCCTTTGCAGAATGAACAGAAGGTCGGGTTTAGGTCTGCTCTGGTCCCGTGGCTTGTGGGCCGGCTCCTGAGGTGCAAGCAGGATGCTATAACTCACTCAGTCAGGTACTTCTGGGGGTGTACTGTCTCAGGGGCGGCTGGAAGAGGGTCTCGACTCTGAGCCTACTTTTGGGGGTCCCCGTCTCGGCAGGACCACACTTTGCCTTTGCAGAGTGAACAGAAGGTTGGGTTTAGGTTGGCTCTGGTCCCGCAGCTTGTGGGCTGGCTCCTGAGTTGCAAGCAGGATACCATAACTCACTCAGTCAGGTACTTCTGGGGTGGGCTAGGTCAGGCATGCCCCCCCCCGCCAGCGGGAATTGGTGAGACTCCAAGTGGACTTCCTTTTGGAGAACCTTCAGAACAGGAAGAGAAGACTGAATTAGGCTTCCAATATCCAATATATAAACAAAATTGAAAGTCTGAAACATAGACAAGTCAATACTCCATAAACAAGGAGGAGGAAAGGTGAAAAGTCATTTGTGATTTGAACCACAAAAGGGAAACCCACATGCCAGGGACAGGATGAAGGGACAACATGGGAAAGACACAGGATAATCCTGCACCAGGCTCTACCAAATCTGGAGGACATAGCTACAATGGGTTCCCCTTGGAGGAGACCCAAGGAACAGAGCTTAGAGGAATAACTGCAGACCTACGCAGAGAAATTAAAGAAAATAAAGAAGAATTCAGAGAACTAAAGAGAGAGAGAGTGAAAAACTCAAGAAGGACCTAGAGGGATACAATGACAAACTTTGGAAAGAAGTAAAGGAACAGATTGACAAACTCCAGAAAGAACAAGAGAGGGAAAAATAAACAAGAATTCAGAGAACTAAAGAGAGAGAATGAGAAACTCAAAAAGGACCTAGAGGGATACAATGACAAACTTCGGAAAGAACTAAAGGAACAGATTGACAAATTCCAGAAAGAACTAGAGGGAGAAACAAACAAACCCTGAAAGGAAGTAGAAACACTGAAAAAGGAAGCCAACCGAAGAAGTAAGGAGCACCAAGAAGAGATTGAGGAGCTCAAAAAGGAAATGGAAGTACTAAAGAAAAACAGGATGAAACGAAAAAGGAATTAGAACACTCATCCAATCAAGAAGAAAGGAAAGGAAAAAGCCACAGAAGTAGAATAGAGGAAGCAGAACAAAAAACATCAGATCTGGAAGATAACAAAGAGCAATTAAAAAGCTCAAATAAAGATTATGAAAAATTTAAAACCACACAAAAGTGCAACAACCAGGAAATATGGGACACTATGAAAAGACCAAACCTCCGCATCATAGGAATAGAGGAAGGAGAAGAATCTCAAGAGAATAGTATTGATCAGATCTTCAACAGAATAATAGATGAAAATTTCCCCAAACTAAAAATAGACAAGCCCATACAAATACAAGAAGCACATAGGACCCCAAATAGACAAGATCAGAAAAGAAACACCCCACGCCATATCATAGTTAAAATGCTAGATGCCCAAAACAAAGACAAAATTCTGAGGGCCACAAAAGAAAAACAAGTCACATACAAAGGGAAACCCATCAGAATTACAACTGACTTCTCGCCTCAAACCATGAAAGCAAGAAGAACATGGAGCAAAGCATTCCCTGTGTTAAGGGACTATGGATGCCAACCCAGAATACTTTACCCAGCAAAAATGTCGACTATACTTGAAGGAGAGAGAAAAATCTTCCATGACATAAACAAGATGATGGAATACATGTCTGGAAAACCAACTCTTCATAAAATACTTGAAGCAATTCAAAGGGCAGAAGAGAGGAGCAACAATCCTCAAACACCTAGGAAAAGAAACTAACAAAAACATAACCATAGGAGCAAAATCAAAGGCTAGAAGTCCAAATGGATAATAAAGTGAAAGGAAGCAACATCCATCTTTCAATTGTAACCTTAAATATTAATGGGCTAAACTCCCCAATCAAAAGGCATAGACTGGGAGAATGGATTAGGAAACAAAACCCATCTATATGCTGTCTACAAGAAACCCATCTCAATTTCAAGGATAGGCACCAACTTAAGGTGAAGGGATGGAAGAAAGTATTCCAAGCAAATGGTACCAAAAAGAAAGCGGGTGTGGCTATTCTAATATCAGACAAAATAGACTTCAAAGCAAAAGAAATCAAAAGAGACAAAGAGGGCCATTACATCCTTATTAAAGGAACAATTGACGATGAAGATTTCACAATCATAAATATATATGCACCAAACATCAGTGCACCAAACTTTATAAAGACAATTCTTCAGGATCTCAAGGCACAGATTAACCCCAGCACACTAATACTAGGGGACTTCAATACCCCATTAAGTCCTCTAGACAGATCAACAGGACAAAGGATAAACAGAGAGACATCTGAACTAAATGACACAATACACCAAATGGACCTCACAGACATCTACCGAATATTTCACCCAAACACCAGAGAATACACTTTCTACTCAGCACCTCATGGAACATTCTCCAAAATAGACCATATACTGGGACACAGGGAAAAACTCAACAAATATAAAAAGGTTGAAATAATCTCATGCATTCTATCAGACCACAGTGCAATAAAACTCAATATCAACACCAGAATAAACCCTACAACCTACAGGAACACATGGAGACTAAACAACACTCTCCTGAATAATGAGTGGGTCAAGGAAGAAATAAAAAAAGAAATAAAAACATTCCTGGAACTGAATGACAATGATAAAACAACACAGCAAAATCTATGGGACACTCTTAAAGCAATCCTAAGAGGGAAGTTTATAGCTCTAAGTGCCCACATTAAAAAAACAGAAAGAGCACAAGTGAACGATCTAACACTGCAGCTAAAAATACTTGAGAGACAACAACAAATGAACCCTAAACGGAGCAGACAAGAAGAAATAACAAAAATCAGAGCAGAGATCAATGAAATAGAAACAAAGAAAACCATACAAAAAATCAATGAATCCAAAAGTTGGTTCTTTGAGAGAATAAACAAGATAGACAGACCTCTAGCCCAGTTAACCAAAAGAAAGAGGGAACAACTCCAAATCAATAGAATCTGTGATGAAAGGGGAAATATCACAACAGACAATGAAACAGTGAACTTTGCTCAAAACAGTAAACTACATGGGAGAATTTTGAAAGATTGAGAAAGAGATGCAAAGCATGTCTTGTGCCAGAATGCCTGAGCTCTGGTTGGGTGGGGGAATGGCGGGGAACACGCGTCTAGATTTGTTAAAAAAATAAAAATAATGAGCTGGAGAGATGGCCTAGATGTTAAGAGTGCCGACCCGCTCTTACAGAGACCCCGGGTTCCATCCCCTCGCACCCACATGGCGGCCAAGAGCCATACTGAAACTCTAATTCCAGGAGAAATCCACATTCCAGGGGAATCTGATACCCTCTTCTGACCTCGGGCATTGCAAGACATGGGTGCCACAGACCTGCATGCAGACCGTTCATTGATACCACATACAGAAATAAAAGAAAAAAATAAATTAATTATTTAAAAATTTTTTTTTTTTTAAAAATAAAATAAATTTATGTGACAAAAATAAAAAACTAAAAAGGCTAAACAAAAAGAAATCCATTTAAAAACACAAGAGAGAAAGACAGACTAATACAATAATTCGCCATAATCACATTGGCTTTATTCCAATGGGGCTCAAGAAATGTTCATTATGCATAAGTCAATAAACATATTAAAGGATATAAATGGACTTAAAGATAAAAATCACATGAATGTCTCAATAGATGCATAAAACGCCTTTAATAAAATCCAATGTACATTCATGAAAAAAGTCCTAGAAAAAATAGGACTGGAAAAAAACATAATTGAAGCTATAGCTGACAAACCAACAGACCACATTATTCTAAATGTAAAAATCTATGAAGTATTCCTGTAAATTAGGAATGAGACACGGCTCTCATCCCCACTGTCTCCACTTCTTTTCAATACAGTTCTTCAAATCCACTAGAAGAAATAAGAAAGAAGAAAAAATTTACGGGATTAATGAAGAAATCAAATTATCCATATTTCAGATGATATGATATTCTACATGAGATTCACAAATTTCCCCAGAAAATTTCTAGAAAATGATCAACCCTTCAGTAAGTGGTAGGAGAAACAATCAATTTACAAAAGTCTTTAACATTTCTATATACCAATAACAACAATCAGAGAAAAGAGATCCAAAAAAGATTCCAGTTCAAACAACTTCAAATATATATCTAGGAATAAATCTTACCAAACACATTAATAATCTGTAAAATGAAGACTATAAATCTTTGGAGAGATTGAGAGAGATATAAGGAGACGGAAAGACCTTGCAAGTTTATGGACTGGTAGAATTCATATGGTGCAAATGACCATCCCAACAAAATTATTTTACAAGTTCAATATAATCCAATAAAAATCCCATTGACTTTTTCACAAAATAGAAAAAAGCATCCTGGTTCTCGTTGCTTCAGTGCTGATGTCTACTCTGGCCAGCTAGACCTTCCTTAAACAGTCCCCATCACCACATTGGCCTAAGGCCTCTCCTGCTCATCCTGACAGAGACTAGCCTGATGACTCATATCCTACCCAATGGGTCTTGATACCCCTACTCCAGTATGAACACCATTTCCTCCCTGGCCCAGGGCTCACATCTGTCTCTGCTGAGCCTCCATAGGCTATCCCCATCCCTGTGTTGGGCCTATGATCTCTGGACTAGCCAACCAGAACCCAGTCAACTGGATTCCCATCGTATAGAATTGGGCCTAAACCCCTTCATCCTTCTGGAGAGCTCTTGACTAACCAGTCCAGAACCATCCAATCTTGCCAATAAATCAAAAGTTAAAACCTGAAGCACAGGACAACTAACTATTCATACATAATCAGAAAGTAGCCAAGCTAAATTTCAAGTTTTCCATTCTATTTTTGTGGAAGTCAAAGAATTGGCCTGAAGTGACAGGCTGAAGAGAAAGGGCACTTGGTCTGTAGCCAAAAGGCGGTGGCTGAAGAATACAGTGTGCATGCTTCAGTAACTTTTAAGATAATAGGTTATGCTACTCTTTCAAGCTCGTGAACAGAGCATGATAGATAGGGAATGGTATCTATGGATCCATAATTTGTCTGCTGATTGGCCCACTACTGGTATAAATTTTCTTGGTTTCTAGGCTGTTGTTGTTAGTAGTTAGCAGTATATAGAAGGAAACAGCACCATTAAAAGAATCTGAAACAAACATCAATGTGTGATCAATTCCCAGTCTGCCTCCAATGATCCATGCTACTGGACAGTGCAACTGGTTGCCCATACGAGGAACAGTACAGGGACCCTGCTGCAGCATTTTAGTTTCATCAGACCAGTGGAAGAACTGAGGAACCATGCAGGTAAAAGCCTCTGGCAGTGAGAGCTGTTAAAAGAGCAGGGAAATAAACACAATAGGGAGCCAGAAAATAAATAAAGTGGGCTCAGAAATATCAAGAATCAGCTGACTAGCGTCAAAAGATTTTTTAAAATCCAATGGGACTGCTATAAAAAATAGTACAGCAAAAACTTATGTGGAAACATGTTAAAGGTGAGTCCATGGTTTCTAGAAGAGGGTTTTTTAAACGTTCCTCATTGGGAACAATATAAAAAAGACTTAGAAAGGCTAGAAGATTTAGAGCCACTTCCAAAGGGAACATTTCCAATGTGGCAGTTAATTAGAGAATGGCTTAGCTCCTCTAAGCCTATGGTTAAGGCTGAAATCTCCCAAGGGAAGGAAACAGAGGAAAAAAGAGAGCAGGAATCCCAAAGATATGGAGAGGAATCAGAGGGGAAGAATTAAGTGGGGATGAGTTAGAACAAGGTTCGAAAAACAGTCCACTTCCAGTGAAGCCTCCACCTCCAACCCCCCCATGGGAAGAGATAAAACGAGACCGAGGGGAGGCTAATGGTGAGAGATAAAACAAGACAGAGAGAGGCCATTAGCCTCCCTCTGGGACGTTGATGAGGTTACCACCTGTATAAAGAGACTATTTAAAGTCAACAGTGACTCCAAAAGGGAATGGGAATGGCCTGTCATAGAGGACCAAACTCAACAACGCGATCACCAGCCACTAGATTCCAAATCAATTAAACAATTAAAAGAAGCTGTGGTCACTTATGTTCCTCAGGCGCCTTTCACTGTTAGCATGCTGGAAACCATAGCTAGCATGAATATATGCCCTGAAGATTGGAAAATATTATGTAGAGCAGTCCTCTCTGGTGGTTCCTACTTGGTTTGGAAGACCACCTGGCAGGAGCTGTCTACGGAGACTGCCCGCAAAAAAGCAGCGGCAGGGGTTCTGCAAAGAGATATAAACATGCTCACTGGTGAAGGTGATTATGCCATGCTGGCAGCCCAAATACAATATGATCCAGAAGTTTATGCTCAAATTGCTGCAGCTACTCTGCGAGCTTAGAGATCTATTCAAGTAGGTGATTTACAGAGACAACTATCAAAAGTGATTCAAAGAGCAAATGAGCCTTATGCAGACTTTGTAGACAGACTAATCCAAACGGCAAGTAGAATATTTGGAGACGTGGACCAGGCCATTTTGGCCGCTGATTAAGCAGGTTGTCATATGAACACGGCAAACAAATGGGGCGGGGGGGGGCTGTGAGAAGCCATTCGGACATGGAAGAATAGGGATCTCTCTGCTTACATTAAGATCTGCAGAGATATTAATGATACCACAGTCACAGGGGCTGTGATTGCTGCTGCAATACATGGAGTTTCTCCACTAAGGTTGGGAAGCAGAGCTAAATCTAAGTCTTGTTTTAATTGTGGACAACCTGGACATATGAGAAAAGATTGCCCCTGAAATAGGGGAAATTCTTTCCCTCAGTCACAATTGTGCCTCCCAGCCGTATGTCCAAAATGTAAAAAAGGAAGACACTGGGCCCATGAATGTAAAGCTAAAACTCGTTCGAGGGACTTCTATTCTTCTGTTTTCAAAAAATGGGAAGATGGGCTCACTGCCTTGGGCCCCCCAAATGTATGGGGCAGCCATGGACTTGACTCCACCAATCTATCCAATACCTACGATCCCTTCTCTCACAGTCCCTTCTTACCATTGACTCCCTCTACTGAGGAACCAAAGGGAGCACAGGATTGGACCTCTGTACCACCTCCCACACAATATTAACACCAGTGTGGGAGTACAGTTGATGGTTTCAGGGATTAGGGGACCACTGCCTCCAGGAACTGTAGGTTTGCTTCTTGGGTGTAGCTCAAAAATATTAACTGGCCTTTTTGTCCTCCTGGGGGTTATTGATTCAGACTACACAGGCGAAATTCAAATTATGCATAATTCCCCCAAAGGCATATCTGTCATTAATCCCGGAGACTGCATTGCACAATTAGTGTTACTGCCTAGTGCAGCAAAACAAACTAAAGCAATTCCCCAATCCCAAGGAAATAGAGGCTTTGGATCCACAGGAAAAGGATCTATGATTTTTTTTTAGTCTATGACTTGTAACAATAGGCCTATAAAGAGGCTTATTGTTCAAGGCATCCCAATCACTGGGCTTTTAGACACTGGGGCAGATACTTCTGTTATTGCCCTCAAAGATTGGCTGAAGGGCTGGCCTATACAAACATTAATAGCCACTCTGAGGGGCCTGGAGTATTCCCAGTCTCCTGACAAAAGTGCCAAAATTTTACAGTGGAAAGATGATGAATATCAATCAGGACTATTCCAACCTTATGTTCTAAGTTCCCTGCCTGTGACCTTATGGAGGTGAGATATTTTAAGTCAAATGGCAGTCCATCTTACCACAGATGAGCCTACAGTTCCTACAAAGTTAATGACACAACAAGGTTATATACCTGGAAAACGATTAGGAAAATGTCTTCAGGTAATAACAGTAACCAACTATTCCCTTCAACAAAAACCCTGATAGGCATGGGACTTTGATATCCTTTTTCTTAGGGGCCACTGATCAAATACAACCATTAAAAATTTCTTGGAAATCTGATGATCCTGTCTGGATCCCTCAGTGGCCCCTGTTCCAAGAAAAGATCCAGGCAGCTCATGAGCTGGTTAGTGAACAATTAAAAAGGGGACACACAGTGCCTTCAACTTCCCCTATTGGAACTCTACTATATTCGTTTGTACAGAACAACTCAGAGAACTCACCCAGGCAGGTACTTATGGGAGTGGACCGTCTTAGGGGCGGCTGGAAGAAGGTCCCGACTCTGAGCCCTCTTTCGAGGGTCCCCATCAAGGAGGGATCACGCTTTGCCTTTGCAGAATGAACAGAAGGTCGTGTTTAATTCTGCTCTGGTTGCCCGTGGCTTGAGGGCCGGCTCATGAGTGCAAGCACGGGATTGCTTCTAACTCACTCAGTCAAGGTACTCTGGGGGCTGTATTGTCCTCACAGGGGCGGCTGCAAGAGGGTCTCGACTCTGAGCCATCTTTCAGGGGTCCCAGTCTCGGCCAGGCTGGACCACGCTTTGCCTTTGCCGAGTGAACAGAAGGTTGGGTTTAGGTCTGCTCTGGCCGCAGCTTGTGGGCTGGTTCCTGAGTGCACGACAGGATACCATAACCACTCTAGTCAGGTACTTCTGGGGTGTGCCTATGTCAGCATGCCCCCCCCCCGCCAGCCGGGGAATTGGTGAGGGGACTCCCAAGTGGACTTCCTTTGGAGAACCTTCAGAACGGAAGATGAAGACTGAATTAGGCTTCCAATATCCCCTAATATATAAACAAAATTGAAAGTCTGAAAACTAGACAAGTCAAACTCCATAAACATTTGGAGGAGAAAGGTGAAAATCATTTGTGATTTGAACCCACAAAGAAACCCCACTTTTCCCCCCCCCCCCCCCCCCCCCCCCCCCCCCCCCTTCTCCCCCCCTCTTTAATATTATAGAACTAGCAGACCAGGACGGGAGTCGCTATGCGGAGAGTAAGCCGACACCCTCGCAGTCGCAGATGCCAGGATGTCCCCCCCCCCCACGGGACCTCATTGGACAAGACCAGGATAATCCTGCACCCGGCTCTACCAATTCGGAGGACATAGCTACAATGGGTGGTGTTGGCAACACTGGATCACAACACGCAGAAGAATGAAATTAAACCCCTACCCTCTACCAGTACAAAAGTTAACTCCAGATGGATTAAACGCCTCAACGTGAAACCCCAAACTCGAGAGGTGATAGAGAGAAAATTTCGGCAGAGACTACAAGACATAGGCGTAGAAAAGACTTCCTTAAATCAGACCAGCAGCTGCACAGCATATAATCGACAATTGACCAATGGGACCCATTAAATTCAAAAACTTCTGTATTCTCAAGAAGAAACAATAAAAGTGAAGAGAAATCCCACCGGAGTGGGAGGAGAACCTTCACTGCAGATACAACTGACAAAGCTTAGATTTCCAGAGTATACAAACTACGCAAAAAAACAAAAATAAAGCAAACAAAATGACTCACTCAAAGATGGAGCAAGAAAGGATCTAACAGGACTTCACCAATGAGGAATCGTAAGATTGGCGAGAAAGAAACACCTCTAAGAAGTTTCAACATCCAGCTAACAATTAAGGAAATGCAAATCAACAACACTTTAGAGATATCATCTTACTCCAATAAGACTGGTGGCATCAGAACAACAGAATGATACCAAGTGCTGGAAGGGGTTGTGGGGAGAAGGGGTACACAGTCATCCATCATGGTGGAAATGTAAACTATGTACAGCCACTATCGAGAAGCAGTAGTGGATGAACCTTGAAGATTGAAATGAAGCTGCCACCCTGATGCAGTCATACCACTTTGGGTATGATACCCGCAAGACTCAGCACACCAAGATACATCATGCAGCATGTTTATTGCAGCTCTCTTCACAATCGCGAAGACTGGAACCAACCAAAGTGACCCCTCAATGATGAGTGGCGTAGAGAAATGTGGTACATCTTAATACAATGGAGTTCATTCAGCAGTAAAGAGGGACAAACATCATGAACTTTGCAAGTAAATGGATGAGCTTAGAAGACATTATTTAAGTGAAGTAACACAGGTCTAGAAAAACAAACGACAAATGGTGTCCCTTATATATGTGGATGCTAGTGCCAATAACCCAGATTTAAATATTTCTCATGGAGAGGGATGCATAGTAAAAGAACAACAACAGAATGACTGCATCAGAAAACTGACTGAAATGGTGAATTGGGAAGGGGGGGAGGGGCGGGAGAGGGACACGGATGTATAGTCGATTAATGCATATTTAATTGACGTGAGTTCAACAAGTATCCAGTTTTGCCCAGACACTGTCTACAGGTTACATGGTGTATAAGGAATCAGTAAAAGTAAATATGTGTATATTAAACAGCATTGGTTTACAGGATCTGATGAAAATGTAATGCATCTGAGTTAAATGGAGATATAAATTGCAGTTGTCCACATTTGTTCTACATAAAATCTGTATAACAATAACTTTGGGATTGGCACATACAAATGTTCTCTATAAATTTTCTGTTGTACGGTATCACCTCATAGCATTGTCTTTCACCTATAAGATGATTTAATGAAAAATTAAGTTTGCTGCCCAAGTTAAGCACATACAGTCACCCAAAACAGCATGGGTGAATTTGATGAAATCTTTGCCTTGATTCCAGCCTATATGTATGTATAATACAACTGCCTTCTGGAGACTACTGGGTCAAAAAACAAAAACCTTAAAAAAATGGGGGGGGGATACAGATAGATATGAAACCTTTTTGTCAAAAACCTCGCAATTCAAATCTTAAATCTAACTAAGGGAAAAGATTTGTATGTTCCAATAGGTCAAAATGTCACCAACTTAACAGCTGAGAAAGAAAAGATACAGCTTTGCATCGAGTAGGATGTACCAGAAAGTGCCAACAGAAAGGTTGGCCTGTCTGAATATTGAAAGGAAGAAAAGCCTCAGATTGCTACAAACATCAAACCACTCTGTGGATCCTACTTGAAACAACTATTTATAATGAGACCTAATGAAACTTACCTTCTAGGTGCCACAAAGAGTTTTAATAAGAGAGACTTTCTTACCCCCCCCATAGAACAAGGAGAAATATGATGATGATGTCGTTCTCCAACTGTAAATTGGAGACAATTATTATAGAGGTAATCTCTTATAAAACCAGTAAAACTGCTTTCCTGAATTGATTAATAGACAAAGGAACTGTGAAAAGGATTATTCTCTATTCAGAACCAAATATAAATACTAAAGACTCCTTAAGCTATGCACTTAAGCAAAATATATTAATGCAGGTAGGAGCCCTGACATCAGCAATGGATTATTCTACCAAGGAGATGTTGGCCAGGGGATTCAAGTCCCCACAAAAGGTAAAGGCTCCTTGCCTCTAAAGTGGGATACCTGCAAGAAGAGAGGCGATAAGGCCCTGCTGTCAAAGACCTGACGTTAACATGGGAAAGATGTATTGAGACCACACAGGCAAGTGTACAGATGGTCTCTGGAATACCGAAGGCCACTAAACCAATAAAGCAAATATGGGTCTCCTTGAGTCAAGCAAGACTCCTCCGTCAGCACCAACTATACCTCACCTGCCTGGAAATACTGTGCAGCAGAGGCAGCCATATGCCTGTATATCCCAAATCTAGTTGGCTATTGGCTCTCTCCTTGGAGGAATAACCCATGGCTGATGCCACAAGCTTACATCCTCTAATGGTCAGGAGATGTTATAAGCCACAGTAAGATCCTGTCATATTTAACAGAAAAAAATGTAATTCATGGATTAACATACCATCCAAACATCTGTGTCTATACCAAAGTAACCTACGATAACAATTAGTACTTTTTAAATACCTATATATCTAATTACTTGTGCTTCATTACTAGGATAACAGCCCCACTAAGTGTCAGGTATTTATGAATTCTGCCTTGCGACCATTTAGACTCCAGTTTTCTCAAATATTGGTGATCCATTATATGGATGACATTCTTTTAGCCCCTAAAGACAAGATATTATTACAAACAGCCTTTATGACACTTACTCAACAATTGGAACATCATGGACTTTATGTGGCTCCTGAAAAGGTACAAGAAACCTTGCCTATAAAATTCTGAGGTTACACTATCATGGCTACATTAATTAAACCTAAAAAGGTCAATCTTAATACATCCCATCTAAAAACGTTAAATGATTTCCAAAAGTTACTGGGAGACATAAATTGGATATGACCCACTCTACGACTTACAACTCATGATCTCAAGCTTTTATTTGACATTTTAAGAGGAGACACCAATACAACTTCCCCAAGGGAAATCATTCCAGAAGGAAAAAAGGCCTTGACTTTGGTAGAACAGGCTCCTGAAAAGGCTCATTGTATAAGAATTGATATTACAAAATTAATACAGTTCATAATTCTGTCCTCTCGACATTCTCCCACCAGAGTGTTATGGAAAAATGGACCCTTAATTTGGATCCATAATCACTCTATTCATAGTAAACATATCACTGACTATTCTGAGACAATAGTCCAAACCATTTTTGCTGGCCTCACACAATATTTAAGAGTTTTTGGCAAGCATCCTTATGTTATAATTACTCCTTATACTACAACTCAACTCCAATGGTTATATAACAATTCTGATAGCTGGGCCATCCTCAAATGCACTACTAATATTCCCATTGAGTGTCATCTCCCGAAGTCACCTCTACTTACATTTTTCAATCAACACCCAGTAATCTTCCCTAGGGTTATATCACATCTGCTTCCTAACGCTTTGACTGTATTCACAGATGGATCATTCAATGGAACTACTGCAGTTGTTACCCTAGGATAGTCAAACACTTTTCACACTCCATATTCATCTGCACAACTAGCTGAACTAACTGCAGTAATTATAGTTCTTGAAACTTATTCTACACAATCCCTTAATGTCTTCACAGACAACAAATACATTGTTCAAGCTGTTCCTCATTTAGAAACAGCAGGGACTGTTTCCCCATCCACATAAGCCCATACCTTATTCTTTCAAATTCAAAGATTATTATGGGCCAGAAAAGAAAAATTATTCATTGGACATATCCGAGCTCATACTGGATTATCAGGCCCATTAAGTAGGGGTAACGCTATGGCTAACTTGGCTACAAAGCCCATTGTCCTACTTTCTATAGAAGAACAAGCATCAAATTTTCACAAATTATTTCATGTCAATTCAACCACCTTTAGAGCTAAATTTCACTTGACTAAAGAACAGGCCCGACACATAGTAAAGAATTGTCAATCTTGTGGCCTTTTACTACCGGTCCCTCATTATGGGGTCAATCCTAAGGGATTACAACCTAATCATCTATGGCAAATGGATGTCACTCATGAGCCATCATTTGGCACTTTAAAATATATACATGTTTCAATGGACACTTTTTCAGGATTCATTCATGCTTCCCCTCCTTTGGGAGAAAAAAATAAGGGATGTCATTGCTCATTGTTTACAAACGTTTGCCATACCTGGTGTTCCCAAAGTCATCAAGACAGATCATGGGCTTGCCTATTCTTCATCTGCTTTCTCCCAGTTCTGTCAAACTTTTGATATTACTCATAAAAGTGGTATACCGTATAATCCACAAGGACAAGCCATCGTGGAGCACAGTCATCAAACTCTAAAAAACATGCTCATAAAACAAAAAGGGAGAGATGTATGTAGAAACCCTAGAAAGAGACTAAACCTTGCTTTATTTACTTTAAATTTTTTAACCTTGGATAAGGAAGGCTGCACTGCTAGTGAGCATCACTGGAACCCTTCAAGGACAGAAAAATCCCTAGTCATGTGGAAGGATGTGTTGCTTAATAAATGGAAAGGTCCAGATCCAGTATTGATCTGGGGCCGAGGCAGTGTTTGTGTTTTTCCTCAGGATGAAGAGGTGCTGTGGTGGATTACAGAATGGCTGATTAGACAGATAAGCCCACCGATAGGCAATCAGGATGATGCCAGGCATGATGGCAACTCGGATCCTAGCTGCTAACCCATCTAGAAAAATTGTAATGTTTGTTGTGCAGGGTTTTGTCTCTGCACTGCAAAGGATTTTTATTGTAGGGTCCTTTTCGGTGCAGATACGGGGTCTTGTGCAGTGGGAGGGGAGACCCTTTGCTACTGAAAATTTGTTTTTAGCCATGTGCGTTTTACTTACTGCTATTTCTTTTGGCCAAGCAGTAAATGTAAATTATTGGGTTTATATTCCTGATCCAATCCTCCTATGTTAGAACCTATGTATTGGGGGGATATGGATTTACTAGTTTATACTACTCCAAAGATTCTCTCTCCACTGTGGAATGATCTTACTTCTTTTAACATTAATGATGGCACTAAATATAATTTTACTCATACCATGGAAAAGATTCCCATTTGTTTAGGTTCTGGTAAATTTTGCTTGCCTTTGGCTTACCAACATTGGTTATTGCCAGGAATAAATATAACCGGAAGCCAGACATGCTTACAGCGACTTTCTGCATGGTCTGTAAATCAGACATCGGATAATGTTATTAGAGAAATAGAATTGTCATTGACAAATTGCCCTGATTTTACTTATATTGGATTAAAATATAAGCCATTTATATGGTCTGAATGCTTAGGTAAATTTGGAAAAATTATTAAAAACCGATGCCTCAGTTGGGGTCCATATGGGCTCTTTATTAATACTTGTTCAGAATGGAATATTATTACTTGTGATTTGCTTAAAACCGTCAGAATGACCTAGGACCTGCAACAAAGTGACACCATCTCTGCTAACCGATTAACGGCTTGAGGTGACGGTGGTATTGCAGACAATTGATTGGCCATTCTGACATCTCCTACTGCGGTGCAGACTCATCTGTGGAAATCGGCTGCAGCTATCAAGCCAATACAAATGTTTAATGGGAATTTTTCTGGGACTTCTCAGTCAGTTGTCACCTATACATTTACAAAATTTAGTAGCACTAATATTACTGCTTGTGTACCTTTACCTTATGTAATTCTTATAGGAACTTTAAGTTTTTCATCTAATATTTCCTGTGTTGAATTTAGACTATTCTCCTGTATTAATACCTCTGTTAGTTTAAATGGTAATGAATCTTTAATGATCTTGCAACAAAAAACTCACATTTGGTAGCCTATAAATCTTGGTAGGCCTTGGGCTCATGATCCTTTAGATCCTGTAATTTTAGAATGTTTTAAGAAGATTTTAAACCATATTAAGCGTATGATAGGGATTGTTATTGCTGTAATTTTGAGCCTTATCAAAGTTACTACAACTGCTGCTGTATCTGGTATTAATTTACATACTGCTATTCAAACTAAACATTCTGTAGAGCAACGGCATCAAAATTCTTATGCTTTGTGGTCCCATCAAGTTGAAATTGATTCACGTTTACAAACAGAAATAGATGTATTAAAGCAAATGGTAGGATGGTTAGGAAAGAAAATGTTGTCGTTGCAGTAACAATTACATCTTAGATGTGATTGGAACTCAACTGCTTTCTGTATTACTGAATTACAATACAATGAAACTGTTATAGAATGGAAGGAGTTTCAAGCTTATTTACATGGTAATACATCAGTGAAGGCAAAAATTATGAAACTTAGAGGAGAAATTGAGGATACTTTTGCTAAAAGTATGTTTAATGAGGATGCTGCTACTGTTGCACAAATATTTGCTGATAAACTTACAGGACTGGATCCAAAGGGAATGTTACAAAGTGTAACTCATACTGCTGGAGTCATGTTTGGAGTTCTAGCCATTGTAATTAGTCTGTTTGGATTGTTCTATCTTTGTTGTATTAAGCCAAATCAAGAAAATATAAATATGGTATGGATAAAACTTCTTACATTGAAAACTAAAAAAGAAAAACTTGTGGAAACACAGACATGGCTTAAGGTGCAGGCTCTGTCTGAGGTCACTTTGGGTGTAACTATGAGAAACAGAATGCTTGGCAAACCAAGCATGGCAGGAGACATACCTCCTGCACTGGTTTTTTTCTATTTACCTGCAAGATGTTCTCTGAGATAGGGAAGTAGCTCTTAGGCATGTTCTGTTTCCAAGAAAAAATGATTAATACCAAAAATTGTTGAAAGGTTTCTTAGAGATTGAATCCTATGACTTTATGTATTGCTTGGTTCCTTAGAGACTGTGTCTAAAGATCTTGTGTATTACATGGTTTCTTAGATACTGTAATCTCTCTCCTAGTCATCTAATTACCCATCACTGGCCTAAAATAATGGACTAGTCATCTATGGACTATACTGAGATTGGAAAAACTATGGACTGGTTGCTCTTACAGTTTAGCTTTACTGCTCTAAAGAATGAAGGAAGCACTGAAATATGACTCACCCAGCTAGATGGCCGGTAGTCAAAGATGGGTAAGTCCACAGCCTAGACTGATCAACCTAAGACAGGACCCTGACGCTTAGAGTCAGGACTCTGATGATGGGTAAGACAGTCATGAGGTGTAGAGATACCTAAGACAGGCACAGTCTATCTTGAGTCTGTGGTAGCTCCACGGCTCACTCCTCTACGTAAAACAAAAAGGGGGAACTGTGGGAGTCAAAGAATGCCTGAAGTCACAGGCTAAAGAGAAATGGCGCTTGGTCTGTAGCCTAAAGGCGGTGGCTGAAGAACACAGTGCGCATGCTTCAGTAACTTTTAAGATGATAGGTTATGCTACTTTTTCAAGCTCGTGAACAGAGCATGATAGATAGGGAATGGTATCTATGGACGCATAATTTGTCTGCTGATTGGCCCACTACTGTTATATAATCTGTCTGCTGATTGGCCCACTACTGTTATAAAAGTTCTTGGTTTCTAGGCTGTTGTTGTTAGTAGTTAGTAGTGTTAGTAGTATATAGAAGGAAATAGCACTATTAAAAGTATCTGCAAAAAAAAAATTAAACGTGTGATCAATTCACAGTCTGCCTCTGATGATCCACGATGCTGGATGGCGCAATTTTCACTGAGTTTCAATATTTCTACCTCTTTCATGTATTCACTTCTGAAATCCTGAATTGTCTTTTTCACTTCATTTTGCCATATATTCATATTTTCTTGAGATTCATTCAAGATTCATTGAATCTTGAGATTCATTCCTATCCTTTCTGAGTTTTTGGAGTTTCTTATGTGTCACTGAATTATTTGATCATGTTTATAATTGTTCTGTTAAATTCTGTGTCCTTAGGTTCCTCATGGTAGTTTTCATTGTATTACACTTCTGTAAGGTCTGTGCTATTTCCTGGGGACAATTGTGCTTTTGTATTGCGGGCTGGACATTTGAATTTCTTTTGTTGGTTCTGTGTATGAAATTCTATTCTGCCTTTGTTTAAAAGAAGTTTTTGTTTACATTTAAAGGAAAACCTATCACATTTATAGATAAAAATTCACTGCAACCTGTAAAAGCAAGAAGAGCATGGAACAGAGTATTCCAAGATCTAAATGGTCATAGATGCCAGCAAAGCTCTGTCATAATCAAAGGGGAAAGAAAAACCTCCCATGACACATAACAGACTGAGAGAATCCATGTCCACAGTATCAACTTTACAGAGAGTACTCAAAACGATAAAAATAACTGGAGAAAAAACTCACCCTACTCAAAAAGTTACAGAAAGAAAACAAATGAAGGTATAAAATACTGAAATGCAAAATAAGACTAAGAACAAAAACAGAAAAGAAAATGACAGTAACCAATACACATCTTTCAATAACAACTTTAAATATCAATGGCCTCGGGAGTGATGCATATTGGAAACAACAACAACAACAACAACAACAACAACAACAGAAAGGACTGCATCAAAGAACTGACTGAAACAGTGAACTTCTGCTCAAAACAGTCAACTTCCACATGGAGAATATTGAGAAAGATTGAGAAAGAGATGAAAAGCATGTTTGGCAGAATACATGAGCTCTGGCAGGGTGGGGGCATAGGGTGGGGAATGGGGGTCTAGATTTGATAATCTTGTACAAAATATGTATTAAAAATATAAATAAATAAACAAATTTCAATGGCCTCAACTACCCAATAAAAATACACAAGCCAGTTGAAAGTATTAAGAAACAAAATCTGAGATTGGAGAGATGGCTCAGTGGTTAAGAACACCAACCGCTCTTTCAGAGGACTGGGGGGGAGTTCAATTCCCAACACCCACATGGCAGCTAAGAACCATCTTTGACTCCAGTTCGAAGGGAATCTGACGCCCTCTTCTGACCTCTTCAGCATTGCATGACATGGGTGCACCAACCTACATGCAGACAGTACACTCATACACATAAAAAATATTAAAGAAACAAAAGCTACCTATTTGTTGTCTATAAGAAAATCATCTTACCTCTAAGGATAGGCACCACCTTAAGGTGAAAAGAAGGGAAAAAATATTCTAAGCAAATGGGCCCAAGAAATTATTTTAATGTGTAACAAAATAGACTTCAAATTAAAATTAATGAGAAGAAATAAAGAAGATCAATTAATCATGGGAAAATTGACCTACCTGATACCACAATCATGAGTATATATGCACAGAGGTGAGCCCAGTTACAAAATTACAATTCTACTGGACTTAAAGAGAGAAATTAACCCCAACTCAGTAGTAGTAAATGACTTCAATATCCCACTTTCTCCATAGACAGAAGATCTGGACAAAGTATAAACAAAAAACATCTGAATTAAATGGTATCATACATCAAATGGAACTAATAGACATCTACAAACAATTCCACCAAAGCACCAAAGAATACACATTCTATTCAGAAGTCCGTGGAATTTTCCCTAAAATAGACTACATTTTGGTAAAAAACAAACCTCAGCAAGTAAGATAAATATAAATAATTCATTGTAGGGGCTGAAGAGATTTCTCAGTGGTTAGAGCACTGGTTACTATTACATAGGACCTGGCTTTGAATCCCAGCACCCACATAGTGACTAGCAACCATCTGTAACTCCAGTTCCAGGGAATCCAATGCCCTCTTCTGACCTCTGTGGGCATTGCATGACACGGGTGCACTTACATATATGCAGGCAATAGGCTTACTCACATAAAATAAAAAATATATGTTTTTACTTTTTGTAGTTTTATTTTTTTTTATTGAAGTTTTATGCAATTCATACAACATTCAGTCCAATTTAGGCTCATTCCCATTTCCATGCCCCCCACCCCACCTGAGTTCATAGATTTTGCCATACATCACTCAAAAATCAAGACAATACTCCACAGTCATGGCCATGGGCCAGTCCAATGGAGGCAACTCCCCAACTGAGGCTCCCTCAACCCTCGTGTATCAAGTTGACACTAAAGCTGTCCAGCACAACTGACCCCTTGTCAACATAACACATGAAACACATCACTATTAATCCACCACCTTTCCATTTCTTATCCCCAAGATATGATGTTATATTAATATAACAACATAAGACAGTACAACCTTAAAAGCCCTTTAAAATGTCCTTAAAAACTCAAACACTTAAAAGTTCACAGTACTTATTTTTCTTTATTATGACATCATGAACTTTGCAGGTAAATGGATGGAACTAGAAGATATGTTAAGTGAAGTAACACAGTCCCAGAAAAACAAACGATAAATGGTATCCCTCATCTGTGGATACTAGCACCAAGTACCTAGTTGTAAGGCAAACTGAGTAATGTTAATGTTATATTCCTCATTATCTGAAAACAACTGTGCTCTTATATTGTGAATACCTTAACCGATTCTAGAATTAAGCTACTATTTATTTTCAGACTTAGGAATTTTTGGTATATTGGTGGAGGGTATGTATGCATAAAATTAAAAAAAAAAAACAGAAAAAAAAACCAGTTTGCCATGACATTGTGTCTAACCACAGTATTTATTTTATGGGAGTGCTTCTTAGTATTTCTTATACAAGGCTGCTTGAGCTTTTGTCCAAGCCTTTTCTAAAATATAAAGTATCAGTAACTTAGCCTTTCTGGATGCTTAATGACCATACTTAATGACTATTCCAATTTGGCCAAGGGACTTAAGGGATAACTTTGTTCCTTGCATTCAGAGGTCAACTAAGTCCCAGGGGACTATGCATGGGGGGCATCTCTTGAAATGTCCTGCAAATGTGAGTCATCAGTCTTCCTGTGTAGGGAGGACTTGGGGATCCACAAATGGGACTTCAGCCAGTGTCCAGTCTATAAAGAGGAAAGACTGCTTATGTTTCAAAAAGGGAAGCCTGGTCTAACAAGACCTGACATTGTCCTTGAGTGGATGGAACTGGTACATAAAAAGTCAAAAGGGGCCAGGGGCTCCCTCTGCCCCCCCAAAACCTGAGTGACCCTGAGGACCAGATCCTCAACTGACCTAGAAGAAACAAAAACCTTGGTTAATCTGGGCTCACTGTGTGGACTTAAACATGCAAAAGGAGAGTATAACTAGAAATAATCAGTAAGGCCCGAGAAATTGTACTTCAGGTATAAAACTTAAGATCTGGGGCTGGAGAGATGGCTTAGTGGTTAAGAGCGCTGACCGATCTTACAGAGGACCTGAGTTCGATCCCCAGCGCCCACATGAGAACCATCCGAAACTCCAATTCCAGGAGAAGTCCAGTTCTAGGGGAATCAGACACCTTCTTCTGACCTCTGCGGCATTCCACGACACGGGTACACACACCTGCATGCAGACAGTACATTCATACACATAAAGAAATAAATAAAATTTAAAAAATACTTATAAATAAACTTGAGATCTTAGTAGGACAAAAAGACAAAAAAGCACCATTGTTTTCCCTGTCTTCAAGTCTTACTGGCAAGTGCAGCTACTCTGTGGCTGCCACTGCTTTTGCCATCCTTCAAAGACAAGACACAGCTTTTCAACCTTCCAATATGGACTGAAGACTCATGTCTCTCCAAGAATCCTCCAACCTTCTGTCCCAGATGGGGACTGCTAAGACATCCAGTTTGTGGACTGAGCAATTACTGGGGTTTTAGCTTCTTCAGGGTATAGATTGCCATTGTGGGACTACCAAGGCTATATCAGGGATACCAGTACAGGAAGATCAAGACAGGACATAGTGCTTACTGGACCTCATTTGGTGACCATGGGAAGACCCCATTGTGGAGCACAAGGGCAGGACTGATGGTTGTTTGGGCTTCTCAAGGTGGAGCCTTCAAACACTTCCTTAAGGAAAACATGATATCTTTTCAGCCTAATAAAGAAAAAAAAAGAAATCATAAGCTGAAGATACTAAAACCTATGATGTCATAATCTTGATATATGTGTCATACATATATGCATGTTTTGGAGTGAAGCAAATTGGAAGGAACAACATCAAAAACAACAACAAAAAGACTGGGTCAAAGAACTGACTGAAATGGTGAACTTCTGCCTGAAACAGAAAACTTCTGCATTGAAAATTTTAAAAAAGACAGAAAAAAATGAAAAACATGTTTGGCAGAATGCATGAGCTCTAGAGGGTTGGGGGGCAGGGGAAGAAACAGGGAATGAGTGTAGGTTTGACTGGGAAATTTTTTATGTATGAAATACACAAAGCTTTAATAAAAATTGGCTTTGGGAAAAATAGTTCATGGTCTTTTAAGTCTCTTAATAGTGGGCTCCTATAAAATCCAAAACAAGTACTCTCTTATCTCAAAGGTAAGAATCAGGCACACCCAAGCAAAACCCAAGTCCAGCAAAGTAGCTCAAGGCTGGACGTCTGGGATTCACTCACCATCTTCTGGGATCTGAAGGGTTTCCAGCAACTCCACTTCTCTGACTCTGCCATCCACAGCACACACAGCTCGACTTGCAGGCCCAAGCCAGCTCCATTCCACACCCAGTGCTCCACTTGGTGGTCATACCATGGTTATGGCATCTGCAAAAAGCTGGGGTCTCTACTGTCAGGGGTTGCACCTTCACCAATGTTTGCTTCTGACCTCTCCTGGTGCAAAGCCTCAACTTCTCTTCATGACCCCTGCAATCCTGGGGTCTTCACTGCAACTGAGTTGTACTTTTTTACCAATGCTCTTTCCTGGCCTCTCACAGTGCCAAGCCTCAGCTGCTCTCTCTGACCCTTTCACATCTCAACACCAGAACCACATTGAAGACTCTTACACAATACAAAGTTCTGCTTCTGGCTTGAGATGGAGGTTTGGGGCTCCTCTGGACCACAGCTTCTGTGTGCTGACCCTGTGGAAATTCTTCCCAGAAGATTTCACCACAGTGGTACTGGTCTCTTGTTACTGCTGATTTTTCAGCCCCAGATAACCAGCATCAATTGTCCCAGTCAAACAAACATTTCACGTCAGGTTCTGGTCTCATTACTTACAGCTGATCCTTTAGTCCCAGCTGACTAGAACCCATGGCCTCTCAATTCAGAAATATTATGCAAACAGTCTTGATGGTCTCTGCTTCCCTTTGAAGCATCACAAGTAAGGCCTCTATCATCTACAGCTCTTTCATCATGATTGTTCCAAGTTACACAGGAACAAACTAAGGACTCAATAGCTTTTCCAGCCCAAAGTTCCAAACACTTGCATGATCCTCCCCAAAACACCAATGTCAGGTCTGTCACAGCAATAGCCCACTCTCTGATACCGATTTCTGTTCTAGTTTCTCATCAATTGCTGAGACCAACTCTGACCAATACCAACTTGGGGAGAAAAGGGTTTACTCAGCCTACAACTCCCAGGTCATTGTTCATCACTGAGGGAGCCCAAGGTAGGAAGTCAGGGCAAGAACCTGGAGGCAGGAGCTGAAGCACAGGCCACAGAGGAACACTGCTGACTGGCTTATTCCCTGGCTCATGCTCAATCTGCTTTCTTTTTTTAAATTTTATTTATTTTTTTATGTGTATGAATGTACTGTCTGCTTGTAGGTCTGTGCGCCTGTGTCGCGCAATGCTGCAGAGGTCAGAAGAGGGTCTCAGATTCCCCTGAAACTGGAGTTCTCCTGGAATTGGAGTTACAGACAGTTCTTAACCGCCATGTGGGTGCTGGGGATCAAACCCAGGTCCTCTGCAAGAGCAGTTGGTGCTCTTAACCACTAGGCTATCTCTCCAGCCCCTCAACCTACTTTCTGATACAGTACAGAGCCACCTACCCAGGGGTGGGCTGGGTCCTCCCATATCACTTAACAATCAAGGAAATGCCCACAGGCCAGCAGATGAAATTCCCTATGAGGCTCTCTGAACCCAGGTGTGTCAAGTTGACACTGAAGTTCCAGCACAATGCCTTAATCATATTCAGCCCCCACTTCCCTACCTGCACCCCTCATAACTTGAAATCCGATAGGATTTCAAGCATTTTGTCAGAGATATTAAGGCCTCTCAGGTCAAGTTTGTGTATCCATATGTACCTCAGTGTGAGTTCATACAGTGGAGGCTGTTCAGCCTGCCTATCCTTAAAGAAGGTTAACTCCTACCTCACCCGCACTGACAGGCTGCTTTGCCAAAGTTGTGGCCTCCTGTCCATTTCCTCAGTTCTATGCTACATTTTTTTTTCTGATTGAGTTTCTGTGGGTCTTGTGCATGTTGTCACCATTACTGTAAAGAGCAAGGTTCCAGGAGCCTACTGGACGCTGTTTCCTTATGGTCATTGCGCTGGATAGCTTTAGGTAACCTGACACACTGGAAGCATCAATTGGGAAATTGCCTCCATTGGACTGGCCCGTGGCCATGTGTGTGGGGTATTTTCTTGGTCATTGAGTGATGTGGGAGGGCGCAGTCCCACATGGATGGTGCCACCCCCAGGAAAGTTGTGCCATGTTGTACAAGAAAGCAGGCTGAGCTGGGTGTGGTGGTGCACGCCTTTAATCCTAGCGTTCGGGAGGCAGAGGTAGGTGGATCTCTGTGAGTTCAAGGCCAGCTTGGTCTACAAAGCAAGTGCCAAGCCAGCTGGGACTAAAAGGAAGACCCTGTCTCAAAAATACCAAAAAAAAAAAAAAAAAAAAAAAAAAGAAAAGAAAGCAGGCCTGAAGGCCAGGCGGGGGGCGGAAGACAGTAAGCAGCATTCCCCCATGGCCTGTTTTCCAGATCCTGCCTGCAATTTTCTTTTCTGGGTTTCTACCCTCAGGATTGAACTGTGACCCTGGAAATGTAAGCTGAAAAAACCCTTTCCTCCCCTAGTTGGTATTGGTCAGAGTGTTTTGTTGCATAGACTGCAAGCAACCTAGAAGAGTCATGCACCTTCTTCCCTGGCTCATATGACCTTTCTACCCTCTCTTCCACAATGGCCCTGAGTCCTTGTTGGTGCAGTTTAACATAGGAGTCCTGACCAGAGTCACATATTCTGCAGTCTCTTATTCTCTACACTTTGGCCAGTTGTTACCTTTTGTGTTAATCAGCCTCTATTGCATGAGGAAGCTTTGCTGATTGCTGAGAGTTGAGAGATGCATGAGTATTCTCTCCCCCTGTTCTATTATGTTCTGTGAGCTTTAGGTGGAGAGCTTCCATTGGAGATTATTGTCACAAACACTTTCTCTGTGCATGACCAGCTGAGGAGCTCTGTAATTTTCTCTGTCTCATGCAAAAGAGGTTTCTTTGATGTGGGGCCTACTTGTCTGTAAATATAAGGATATGTATTTAGTACATAGTAAGAAATTACAATTTCTAAGGATGTTGACAGACTGAGGGTTTCCTCTAATAGCTACAGAGATATTTTTCTTGAAGTGCCCAGTTTAAAAGCAAGCACAAAATCACCATCAATAGCAGGATTTTTTTTCTGTTGCATTGGTTCTTAGAGTTTGATTTCTGTTTATATGGCCCATCTGTTCTTTTGTGCTGCCTATTTAACCATTAGTATGACAACATCTTAATCATAATTGTTTTAAATTCCTTATCTTGCAGTTTTAACACCTGCCTTGGTGTGATCTGATGCCTGTTTGGTTTCCTCAAGCTTTGTTTTCTGTTCTTTGTTACCTTTAACCTTTTGTTCTTGGAAGTCACATATGTTTATCTGGACAAACAGCAGCTGTAAACAGGCTTTGGTGATGGGCTGGTAAGGTGTGGGGAAAGGGGGAGGTATTCCTCATTCTGTAGCCTCAGGTCCTGTGCAGTGAGTTTCAGTCCACTTCTTCTTCCCTGACTCTTGTTCTGCAGCTGGAGCCAGCCTGTATCTTCACTCCCCTTGGTTAGTTATGACCTAGTGAAGGCCCAGCAGGTTAGACTCTAGTTAAGACTCTGATGTGCAACTTATTGTGAAATGGTTTGGCATATTTCAAATGATGCTTCCCTACTACACACCCCCTGCTAAAAGGAGGCTTCTCTGAATTTATCATAAAATGTGGGTACCAGTGATGGGCCCAGAGAAGTTTAGTCTCAGGTCTGTCCACGTGCAGCCCCAGAAGTTTATCCTTGACAAGGCAGGACCTCCCACTTCAACATTCACCCCAGAGGAGGCCTCTGTTCCCCTGTGTTCTGATTGCCTCTTGACCATTTATCTGTTTCTCTCCAGCTTTTTCTTGTGATTTCATTTTTATTATGGGTTTAAGAATGTTTCTCTTTTCTTTAATGTTACTGAGCATTTTTTCTTGTATTATGACAATGAGGTGATTTTCAAGTTCTTTATATGGAGCTTAATTAACTGGATATTCAACATGAATTAAGATTTTAATGTATCCAACTAGATTAATATCCCTATGTTTGATAAAAAAGAAAACCTTCTTATGCAATATGATACACAGTAAAATCAGCTTTAGTTTGCGTTCCCTACTCTTGCACATATAAAATTCACAGAGTGTGAACTATGCTCATAAGTAAAATATACCTAAAAGAAGTCATTTAGTCCATTGTAACTTGAATGTTTACACTTTAAATACATAGAATTTTAACTATTTTTGAGACAGTGTTTTGCTACAGACCCTAAGCTAGCACTGAATGCGGAATCCTCCTGCCTCAGCTATCCATTTGCAATATGCTACCGTGCCCAACTCCCACGTTAACATTTCAATTTAGTTTATAAGTCAGTCCACATGATTTGTGAACTGCCTAGTAAGAAATGATTAATGTGCTAGATTGAATAAAGATAAAATGTCCTGTTTATTACTATATAGATTCCAATCATTTATAAAAGGTAGAAGAAGAGGGGCTGGAAGGATGACCTAGCAGTTAAGAGCGCCGACCGCTCTTGCAGAGGACCCAGGTTCGATCCCCAGCACCCATATGGCAGCTGAGAACTGTCTGTAACTCCAATTCCAGGAGAACTCCAGTTCCAGCGGAATCCGACACCCTCTTCTGACCTCCTCGGCATTGCATGACAGGGGTGCACAGACCTACATGCAGACAGTACATTCATACACATACAAAAATAAATAAATAAATTTTTTTTTAAAAATGTTTTATTATTTTATTATTTTTTTATGAGAATAAGTTTCTTATATTTGATATCCAGGGCTTAATCCCTCATATGAGTATTTCAATTGAGTATCTAAACAGAAATGAGATAAGACAAATGTCTAGGTGTCCAGGATGGACTTCTACTTTAGATGTTACAATATGAAATTAATGACCATAAAAGGTAAAATTTACAATGAAAGATAAAAACAGAAGCATATCCATTTATAGATTGTCAAAATATTCCTTTCCCTTTGCCTTCCACGTTTATTAAGGTGGTTATAAAGGCAAAAGATGAAACTTTATTGTAACTAATAAAATCATATCATTTCTGGCATCCCTTTGAAACATTTTATATTCAGAGCCAAATAAACATAAAGCATGCCAGAGTGCTTCTCAGGGTAATGGAACTGAAATGGAGAGGAAAGAGCAAAGACAATCTCCAAAGGAAGAACAGAGAGGAGAAATATCAGGGCCAGCTGGGGCAGAAAGGTCTAGAAAAAAACTCAGCATTTGATAGAGGCTCAGAATGAACCAGAAGTTCTCTAGAATAAAGAACAGTGTTCAGAAATAAATTTCTGCCCAACCTAATTATTCCAGTGCCGACGTTTTCACAGATTTCAAGATTCAAAATTTGAGAAAATATTACAAACATATTTAAGCAAAGTCTCTTCCACGAACTGGATAATTAATGTCCATTTTTCATTCACACAAATATCTCACTTACTGAATTCTGAATTAAAATACCCATTCTTCTGGATATAATTCCGTTATCTCCAGATCACCAGAACAGTCATCCACTGGCATTCCCTGGCTCCTTTTATGGCCACACCATCCTACAGATACAAGATTTTTTTGTCAATGGTTTTCCTTTCTTTATTTCTGTTTGTCATTCTTATACTGAAATTCATGAGGTTGGGTAAGTTTATAAAGTAATAAGCTTTATTTTCCCCATAGTTTTGCATGTTTTAAGGACCCAAATGTAGTAATGGTACATTATCAGTTAAGTACTCAGCACAGGGCATCACAGGCAAGTGACAGCAAGTATGTGGCTTCTACCGTATACCCCTAGTATTCAACCACCTTATGATGTTATTTAAACTGGATTAAGCTCTACAATTTAATTTATTTTTCCCTCTAAACACCCCACAATAGAGGTTTATTTGGAGTACATTCAACTTTGAAAGAGGTACTCAAATCAGATCCTAGTCAGTCTATTCCCCATTGGAAAAAACAATGATAATTACCTGATTTGAATAAGAAATGAACAAACCGGGCATGGTGGTGCACACCTTTGATCCTAGCACTTGAGAGGCAGAGTCAGGCAGATCTCTGTGAGTTCAAGGCCAGCCTGATCTACATAGTGAGCTCCAGGCCAGCTGGGACTAAAGGGAGACCCTTTCTCAAAAAGACCAAAAAAAATGAAAAAAATGCAGACCCTTACCAAGCATATCAGTACATAGGAGCACCACTGAATGGACTCAGGGGAATATACATGTATGTGTATGTCTATAAATGGATGCATGTATATGTAACAATAATAATCAAGTAATTGAAGAAAGGGACAGGAAATTGAGAGTTGGGAATGTGTGGAAGATATTGGAGAGGGACTGTGAAAGATGGAAATGGTACAAAGACCATATTTAGCTGTTCAAGCCAGCCAAAAGTCCAGCATAGATGATCTTCAGGCCCTACCTCTTACTGAGGAAATACAGGCAGGGAAAGAGGTAATTGCCAGAAGAGGGAAAACCATTCATTTTGTAGATATGGCCACTGTGGGTTTCCCATGGTCCCATGGAAGACCCCACACTCATGGCCATATAGGACTTAGTGGGTTATCCAAAAAAGGAAAAGACATGAAGTTGGGAAGGGGCATTTTGGGGGATGTGAGGGGAACTGGAGGGAGAAAATTAATGGTAGATATAATACTACTTCGTATACATGTGTGAAATTATCAAAAATTAAGAAAAATTAATTTAAAAAGAATCATACATGGAAACAAATATTTTCATAGCCTTCTGAGTCATCTGCAGCTAATATATATAATATATATAATTTTAAATATATCATACATAATATACATACTATATATATTATATATAGCATATATAAAAGAAGCAGAGTTAAGATGAACTAGGACAACATTTGACCAGTCACCACGTTAATCGAAAGCTCTTTGGTCTAGAATATGCTGTGATATATCCCTGTAATTTTTTATTTCTTAAGCAATAAATTCCTCTGTTCAAGCTAAAAGAAAAACAAAGACCATATTAATGTGTAATGCTCACAAAAATTTAAATATATATCTGTAATTAAATTTTTTCATTAAAAAAAGACAAAAACAGAAGCATATCCATTTATAGATGTTCAAAATATTCCTTTCCCTTTGTCTTCCACATTTATTAAGGTGGTTATAAAGGTAAAAGATGAAACTTTGTTGTAACAAATAAAATCATATCATCTCTGACATCCCTATGACACCTTTTATATTCAGAGCCAAATAAACATAAAGCATGCCAGAGTGCTTCTCAGGGTAATGGAACTGAAATGGAGAGGAAAGAGCAAAGACAATCTCAACTGGTAACCCCAGTTGCCCTGCAACCTGTTACATAGCTGGCCTCAGTCTCACAGAGATCCACTTCCTCTGCCTTTTAAGTACTGGGATTAAAGTGTCACCCATGACCACAGCCAGCAACATACAATACTGTCAAGCATACTTCTCCCAAGAAGCTAGTTACTGAAAATTATTTGACCAATTTCCTTCCTTCTTTCCTTCCTTCCTTCCTTCCTTCCTTCCTTCCTTCCTTCCTTCCTTCCTTCCTTCCTTCCTTCCTCCTTCTTTTCCTTTCTTTTTTTTCACATAAATTTATTTTTATTTTTTAACAAATCTAGACCCGTGTTCACACCCATTCCCCCACCCCGCCAGAGCTCATGCATTCTGCCAAACATGTTTTTCATCTCTTTCTCAGTCTTTCTCAATATTCTCCATGAGGAAGTTGACTGTTTTGAGCAGAAGTTAACTGTTTCCATCAGTTCTTCGATGCAGTCCTTTCTGTTGTTGTTGTTGTTGTTGTTGTTTCCAATATGCATCATGCCCAACTGCTTTGGACAAAAGCTCAGGGGGCCCTACACAAGAAATACTTACAACTACGTAATTGGCACTAGCATCCACAGATGAGGGATACCATTCGTTGTTTGTTTTTCTGGGACTGTGTTACTTCACTCAGCATGAAAACAAATGATACCAAGTGCTGGAGAGGTTGTGGGGAAAGGGGAACACTCATCCACTGCTGGTGGGAATGTAAACTCATACAGCCACTATGGAAAGCAGTGTGGAGAACCCTTGGAAGACTTGGAATGAACTTGCCACCCAACCCAGCCATACCACTCCTGGGCATGTACCCTCAAGACTCACCCCACCGCAGAGATACATGCATGGCCATGTTTATTTCAGCTCTCTTCACAAAGCAAGGAGCTGGAACCAACCCAAATGCCCCTCAACTGATGAGTGGATAGAGAAAATGTGGTACATCTACACAATGGAGTTCTATGCAGCAGTAAAGAAAGACAGCATCACGAGATTTGCAAGAAAATGGCTGGAGCTAGAGGACATCATGCTGAGTGAAGTAACACAGTCCTTTTCCTTCCTTCCTTTCTTTCTTTCTTTCTTTCTTTCTTTCTTTCTTTCTCATGGAATCCAGGCTGGCCTTGAACTCCTGGTCCTTCTGCTTCTACCTCCCACATGCTGGGATTACAGGCATGTGCCACTGTACCGGGGTGATAATTATATTTCTTGAGATTTTAAAACCACAAGTCATATATGGCTTACTCTAAATCATTTACTGGCTATTTATAAGCATGTTAATTCACATCTTCTGAATAATATTTAATCTATTATTCATTTATTTTACGTGTATGAGTGAACTGTCTGCATTTATGTAAGTGCAATGCCCTTGGAAATTAAAAAGGAAAAAAAAAAAAAAAAGAGTAAGATCCCCTGGAACTGGAGTTATATACAGTTCTTAGATCCTATGTGGATTCCAGGATTGGAACCTAGGTCCTCAGCAAAAGCACCCAGTGCTCTTGACTTCTAAGCCATTTCACCAGACCCTTATTTTATTTCTTGCTTCAGTCATATAGGATGTGATAGTGATTGTTTTAAAACTTACAGTTACTAATGTGTTGGTAACTCAACAGGAAGTTAGAATGAAAACATCAATCAAGTTTATGCTATTTATCATCTTTTAAAACTAAAAAAAAAAAAGAAAGGAACATGTTCTGTATAGAACAAATTATATGGGACTCGGGTAAAATTTAAAAAATATATAAAAATCTAAGATAATTTCAGATAAGAAAGCGAAATTGAAAGCAAAATAGAAAAATAAATCAGAAATTAAGTACTTAATTTGAAAGGTCAGACTTCTGAAGCTCATAAAGCAGGTAAAGCAATTGCCTAACTTTCTCTATCTACCCATTCAATTGACCTACGGAAAGGAGCTAAGCAACCCTTAGAATTGATTGGTAGGAACTACTTCCAATTATGAGTTCTCACTGTCTTCTGTGTATGGTTGATTGGAAGCACATCAAAAAGTCACTGCTGAGGCCACTTCTTCCAGAACCAGAGTGCTAAAGTCGGGATTCAGGTGTTCCTACTCTAGAAGGTGTTGTAAGTCCAAAAGAACAGTAAGGCAAGCAAAAGTGAAAGTGGCCATGTCAGTCAGCTTCAAAGATAAAGCCAGTTCTCCACAAAAGGTACAGGGAAAGGGAATCCACCTACCCAGCTTCTTTCCATGACCTGTTTCCCTAGTCAAGACCTTCTTGTGGTTGATTAATTGCAGGCTGTTTCCTGAAGCCAGTCCCACACATGAAGCTTGCACCATACTCTGTTGTGGTGTCTCATCCATACCAAATAACTGAATGGGAATTCAGAGGCCCATGAAGATACATAAAGACTAAGCTTTCAATTGGAACGTTAACTAGCTCTTGAGGTTGGGCAAAGGTATTAGCAGCCAGCCTGGAATGTGGATGGTGCCACCCTAACAGGAACAATGACCGAGTCACAAACACTTCCCAAGCAATTTATTTTCATGCACATGAAATCATTAACCATAATTGGAAATGCCTGAAACTTTTTCCCATTGTGACCTCAAGCTTAACTCATCTATGTTTTCTGTGCCTACAGCCCTGTGTGACTTAAACAGTAGAAATTTATACTCTCACACTTCTGGAGGAGAAAAATGCAAAATCAAGATTTGGTAGAGCTGTGTTCCCCTTAAGCCCCTAGACATGATGCCTTCCTATCCTAGCTCCGGGCTTTCCTTCCCTTTTGACTGTGTACTCCAATTGCCACCTTGAATTTCTCATCTCCTTTTTTATAACTTTGCTCATGTCTTTCCTATCTCAAAAAGCATACTTATCTGCCCCAGTCCAACTGTGGGGATCCTGAAACCTGAGTGGAAAGGGTAGAGGATGAAGGGGAGGAAAGACACAGATAAACAGCTGGGATCGGGAGGCTGATGACCACGCAGGCACTTTACTGCAGAATTACAATGCTATTATACCTTGTCTCAAAGCAGGAAAATCTTACTATAGAAATACAACACAATACCACAAGTTCCTATGAACCACGTAGTTTCAACAATCACAATTTCGTTAATTACATGTACTTGCATCAGCAGTACCCAAGCAGAACTTCTAAGACAAAGGCACATACCTAGGAACAGTTTGGAACAGATTCATTTATCATATGTAATTGTATAAGCAGCATCCAAGCAGAACTAGTAAGAGAAAGACATGTGCCTGGAGACTGATCATCAAAGACTGACCAGTACAGGTTCAGCCTCTGGCCAGCTAGGATAGGCCTTGTCGATATCCAATTAGCTGCTCTCCAGGGCCTAACAGCCCATGCCTCAACTCCAGGACAGCCAGGATAGGTAGTACCAATATCCCTTTGGCTTATTTGGGGGCAAGGGCAGGCAGCATGCACCTGGTAGCCCTGAAGACTCAGCTCCAAACATTTATCATTGGATTTAGGGCTCAATCAATAAACCTGAATTGTCTCATTTGAATCCTAATTATATAGGAAAATCTGAACAATATCATAAATACAGGTTCCAGGTACTGGTTTAGGAACATACTTGGGGAAGAGGCATAATTCAACCCACTAACCCCAGAAATGTTGTTAAATGTTTAGCATCTTCAGAGGGGGAATACTGTCCACCATGCACTACAGATGTGTAATGAAGTACAGGTCCGTGAATAATCCCCCAGAAGGTGACTTGGCATCCTTGGAGAGCACAGGCAGCTGCTTCAAATTCAGAACAGAGAAAGGACAGACAAGCTAACTCTGAAAGATGGCATGGGCAGAGCCACCAACGTGCTCTGCAGCAGTGGCCGTGCTATGAAGGAACCCTTTGTTGATGTCCTTCATCTCCCCCTACTGATATTTGAAGTTACAACACCAATGACACATATCTGCTCATCACTAGAGTCATCTATGCATGTGGAGGAGAAATGGAAGGAAAGTAAGTAATTTGCCCTTAAGTTAAAAGGTACCATAGCTAAGGAGTTACACTCCAATCCAATTAAAGTGACTCAAAAGTAAATGGGTTGGTATGGTCTTGCAAGCCTTTAATCCCAACAGTTGGGAGGCAGAAGCAGGTGGATCTCTGTGAAATTGAGGCTGGCCTGGTCTACATAATGAGTTCCAAGCCAGTGGGGGTACAGGGAGACAAAAAACAAAAACAAAACAAAACAAAAAAAACAAAAAGGGTACTTCATACAAATGTTCAATTTAGTAATTTTTATTCAAATCGTCTTGTTTTAGTAAGAGATAGATGCACTTTATCAGGTAAACAAGAATATGCAGAGCCAACTGGCAGATAACACAAATTTACATTCTTCTCTTTAAATAAGTAGAGCTGCATCTCATGCTTGGGGTTCACACTGTGGAGTCTGCAACTCTCACCTCCTGACAGCAGGATAATGTCCTGTGTGAGCTAGGTGTTGGGCTGCACCAGGAAGAAGAGCTTCCAGCCAGTGCATTCTGGAGAGATTTAAAACTCAGAGAAACTGGGAGAATGGCTACCCAGATAGGGAGCAATGTTCATAGTGTACTGTGAGGTAATTGTACTACTGAGATAGAGCCACAGCTGTGAGGAAGAAAATGGAGTTAGAGAACCATCACGCCACATTTATAGAAGTTGGCAATTGATTATACATCAGAACTGAGGATGGAGTAATAAAGCAAAAAGAAAAAAATTGAAGATAGGGGCTCTGGGCTCTCAGGCTTTTGAGTTATCAGGAAATGGAAGTAAAACTAAATAAAGTAAATTTTAAAATATCATTTTGCATATTATTGCTGACATTTGTTCTGAACATGTCTGCTGAGTGTGTGTTTTTGATGTGATGTTGAGGTGTGTAGGTAAGATTTGCACTTACTGACAGGATATTTCAGGGTGAAGATTGACATAACCATGAGAGTTCTTTGGTGGCATTGGCTTAAGCAAAGTTTAGACACAATGTCAGAACTGTGGAATGTGAAGTTCTCATTCTGAAAGCAATGTTCACAAAAATGGCTGTCAGCCCACACGAGCTGACATTGCCTCTTTTGTGTGCTCTTCTGAGTCCTGTGAATGGCATGTTAGCCTTGATCAAGCTGGACACTAATTCAAGACTGTGACTATGTCATAAAGCAACAGAGAGATTTAGAATGAGAACTGGTCAGTAAAACCTCAACTCTTCTTAGACACTGAAAGGACACATAAAAGTGTCACCACAACACCAATAGCGATATTTTGCTGCACTGATCATTGGTGTGATTATTAGGCTTTAGAGCTGATTGGTTAGCAACTTGCATACTATCCTTTGATACTATAAGAGCCACTCATTAGGGAGAAGACTTCCAGGTCTTGTGTCTAAAGTATGTTCTCTCTTCAGCAGTAGACTTACCTTCATGTTCTTAGAGGTAATCAAGGTCTGTGGCAATAGCCTGTATGATTTTTGTGAGTTTCACGGACTACTGTGATGAAAAATTTAAAGGGAGACTTCTCCTGTCTAACCCTGTATTTCTTATTCTATAGCCTTCAGCTACATATGTGCAAGACCTTAACCAATACCTGTCTTCTGCTTTAAATGAAGTTTTTGTGAGAGTCCTAGAAAATCGTTGAAATATAGCTGAAAATGATGATGACTCCCTCATGCCCATGTCCTAAGGATAATTCATTGCTATTTTTGACATTTTTACTTGCAATATTTCTACATAAAAAGAATATTGTCTTTATGTAAGCCATCTCCACAGCAAATGTTGTCAATTGTGCTGGAATTCTTGACTCTCAGCTAAGAGCCTTTGAAAGATTCTGGGGAGGCTCTAGGTGGGTGTATTAGTCACTTTTCTGTTGCTGTGATAAAATCACCATGACCAAGGGAACTTATAAAAGGAAGAGTTTATTTGAGCTTATGATTGACAGTTGCAGGGAATCAGAGTCCATTGTGGTGGGAAGCATGGTGGCCGGGGCTTCTTGCAATAAGCACAGGAAGCAGAGAGAGAGACTGGAGACTTCAATGCTTGTTAAACTCACTAAGGCTGCCCCCAATGATGTACTTCCTCCAGCATGGCCACAACTTCTAAGACCTCCAAAAACAGTGCCACCAACTGGAGACAAAATGTCTGAATACTTAAAGCCTATGGGGGACACTCATTCAAACCACCACATTCCACTCCCTAGCCCCTATAGGCTCCTGACCATATAAAATGCAAAATGCATTTAGTCCAACCTTAAAAGTTCCCATAGTCTTTAACACTCTCAATTCTATTCAAAGGTCTATAGTTTAAAATATCTTCTGAGACACAGGGCAATCTCTTAACTGTAAGCTCCTGTAAAATCAAAAGGCAAATTACATACTCCTAACATACAGTGGGACTGAATACGCATTCCCATTCCAAAAGGGAAGAATAGAGGCATAGTGAGGATATACTGGACCAAAACAAGACCAAAAACCAGCAGGGCAAACACCAAGTCCAGTAGCTCCACATGCAGCTTCTGAGACTTGACTTCCAAAGGGCTTAGATGGCTCAGCTCTTCCAGCTTTGCTTGCAACATACATCTCTTTTTTAGGTTGGTACCATTCCCTGTATGCAGCTCTCCTTGGCAAATATCTCACAGGTCTGGCATCTCAAATGTCTTCCTGGGGTCTCCGCTGCCAACCAGATTTCACATTCACAGCTTCATGCAATGGTCTATCAGGCCCTAATTTATGCAGGGACACCCCTGCTGTGCTCTGCCTGACCTTGGCAGTTCTCTGAAACCGTGGAGGAAGAACTGATGACCCCTTCACTCTTGCTAACTTCATGCCTCTAAAGCCAGCAACAAATGAATTAAACTGCCAAGTTTGGCTGCAAGTTTGGGATGGACCCTGGCCTATTTCAACCACATTTGCAACTTTTCTCTGACCTGAACTTGTTGGAGCAGAAAACCCTTTCAGTATTTTCCTTTCAAAAGTTGGAGGATTAGCTGGGTGTGGTCTTGCCCTGAAGGTACTATTTCTGTTGTTTATTTGTAAATCTCAAGGCCCCTTCTTAATCACTTTAATCTCACTTTTTCCATTGTTTACTTGTAAATAGCTGGGCCTCTCCTTAATCACTTTAATTTCCTTATCAAAAGGAACTTCTTTGGCCCCACCTTTAATCTTCCTAGTGCAGTTTTCAGATCCAAACTGTACATTCTGCATTTCTTTCTGCCCCATCTGTTCTTCTTCACTGTAGATCTGTACAATATTCACCATTAATAGCCATGCCACCATTTCTACATTAGGCTGTCTTGAAATATCTTCTGCCAAAGACATTAGTCCATTGATTTTCAACTTATCATCAGGCAAGCATTTGGGCTGTGGGCAAACTGTGGACAGACTCTTTATCAAAATATCCCAGTTGCTGCCTAAGTCTTTATTTTCCTCTGGAACTACATTTTTTGCAGCAATGCTTTCTTCCAGGCTTCTACTAGAATGGCCCCTTAAGCTCTGCTTAGAGTAGTCAAAAGCTTTTCTAGCCCAAAGTTCCAAAGTCTTCCACATTTCTCCAAACATCCACATGGCAGGTTCTTCACAGCCAACAGCCCACTCTCTGGTACCAAATAACTGTATTAGTCACTTTTCTGTTGCTGTGATAAAACCACCATGACCAAGGGAACTTATAAAAGGAACGGTTTATTTGAGCTTATGATTGACAGTTCCAGGGAATCAGAGTCCATTGTGGTGGGAAGCATGGTGGCCAGGGCTAGAGCAGCAAGCAGAGGGTCACATCTCGCAATCAGCACAGGAAGCAAAGAGAGACTGGAGACTTCAAAGCTTGTTAAACTCACTAAGCCTGCCAGTGACATACTTCCTCCAGCACGGCCACACCTTCTAAGACCTCCAAGAACAGTGCCACCAACTGGAAATAAAATGTCTGAATACTTAAAGCCTATGGGGGACACTCATTCAAACCACCACACTGGGCTCCCATATCCTCTGAATTTTCCTTATTTTCTATCCCATGTCTAAAACAGCTATTCTTTCTTCACTGATTGCTTTCTAATTTCCATAAAGAAAGTATCTATTACATGAGAACCTAATTTTAGTGCATTACTAAAGGAATACTACAAATGCCCCTGCTATTTTCTCAATTTAAATTAAAATACACAAGACAGGTTATCACTTTAAAGTAGAATGACTGTCCTTACTTCCACAATTGGAAGTTTCTTTACAAACAAATGATTGACTCTAATTCATTTGTAGTACATCACATTTCACTTAAGTATATTGGTTCACTTTGGAATTAAAATATTTTAATATTATGAATCATTTAACAAATTCATTGAGTTAAATGGTAGCACCATATGTCATGCAGATAAGTATAATATCAGCAGGGCAAATTAACAATCTTTTCGCAAATGTCACCTAAGTGAAGCATGATTCCTTTTGGATCAATAAAAGCATATGTAACCTACTTGACTGGTAGGAACAGAGGAGGAATTTGTCTCCTCAAGAAAGATTTCCAACTTGTCAGATGACCTTGAAAGAGAAACTCACCTTTCAAGGGAAACAGCTGACACAGATTTGGGCAAGGTACTGCAACCTGGCCAGACTGCTTAATCATGCATGACTCCCTTCTATTTAAATCTTACTCTCATTTTAAGACCTTGAAGATGAACTTGAAGGGTCACTGGATCCTTTTGTCATTCTCTGCGATGTGGGCACATTGAATCACTATCCTTCTTTATGCTTTTCACTATTAATTTAGCTCTTGTAATTGTCTTATTGAGGTTAGGAAGCTGAACTGGCTTGTTGGAGCACAGACTTGGACCCTCAATCTTGTCCCTGTGGGCCAAATTTTGTCCCATTCAGTTGCAAATTTATGACTAAATGTTGAAACCCACTGGAATTTTGAAATGCTAAGAATTTCTTTGGTTCTATACTGTGTTTCCTTTACTTCCACCAAATGGTTAACATCTGACTTAGCAAATAATTTGCATGGGAAGCAAAATGGAGTGTGCTGTTAAAAGTCTCAATGATGCATGTGCCACAGCTGCCAAATTCTAAGAATTCTAATTAATGACTACATAATAAAGATTAAAATAATGAGCAACATAATTAAGAATGAAGTCTACATATGGCATATAAGCTTTTAATTAGGTTTTGGAGTTTCCAAGACCCATGGATACAGCTTTACTCTTATTGAGAAATTGGAAGACTATCTAAACAGATATTGAAAAGCAGTAAGCATGTTAAGGGGACATTCCTATAGAGAAACATCTTCAACATTGTATGTACCCAACAATTAGGCTGAAGTAACTTTTGAAATTCAAACTGTTGATTTTCTCTTATAAGTAAAAATTTTCAAATAAACACAAAATGCTTGAACTTTATCTGTTCATATATTTTAAATATTGAATTTATCATAAACTATAAATAAAAATTTTAGTTAATGAATATTCATCGTATAAAGCAATGGATTCATATGATACTTTTGTTAAATAAATTGTGTATTTTGGCCACGTTTACTCTCATGATGCTCTTCAGACTTCCTTACCTTCCTTGCCTCTTTTATTCTCAAATCAAATATATATATATATATATGTGTGTGTGTGTGTGTGCATAGATATGTAAGTACATACACACACATGTGTGAGCAGGTACAGACCCGCACACACGTGCATGGGGACACACACACATACACACACACATACACACACACATTAGATTCCCATGGCAAATGTGGTATTTGTTTTTTCTCAGTCTGTGTTATTTCCTATAATGATCTCCAATTCTACTAATTTTTTGAAAATTGTATCATTTCATTACTTTTCATGACTAAATATAATTCCACATGTATCTATGCAATGGTTTCTTCATTTTGCATATACCAATGAAATCCTGTACTGATTCCATAGCTCGTCCAGCATGACTTCTGTTGCAATAAGTACAGATGAATGGGTTTCTCCACACATGATTACATACATTCCTTTTTTCTATTCCCAGAGGTATATAAACAGGATGATATGGTAGTTCTAATCACCCTCCATACTGATTTACATAATGACCCCACTAGTCTACACTCTCACCAGCATTGTTTAGGGGGTTTCTTTGGCCCCATCCTTGTAAGAATTTGTTCTCATTTGTTTATTGATAGTCAAACTAACAGAATGAGACAGAATCTCAACAGGATTTTTATTTGAATTTCTCTGATAGCTAAGTGTGTTGAGTGAGCATTTTTTCATGTCTGTTGATCATGTGCACTTGATCTTTTGGTAATTATCTGTTCATTTTATTTGCCAATGTATTGATTAGTTCTTTTGTTAGTTTAAATTTTAAGGATTTTTAGTCCAGATAGCAACATTTGTCAAACATATAACTGATAAAGATTTTTCTCCCCACATCCCTTCTTTTCTTATTATGTTTAGGGGTTCAGATTTTTATTTTAATTTTATATTACTCTAAAATATGAATATATACGTTCCACCCATGTGCATTAGTTACCATGCTTGAAAGTAAGTGGCAAGTTAATTCTAGGGCTAATTAAGATATTCACATTATAACCTTACAGTTGCTTTCAGATAGAAAGAAATATAATAATGACATTGCTCACCTTTTCTTTCAATTAGGAGATTTGTTACTAACATCCACAAATGAGGGAAAACATTCGCTGTTTGGCTTTTGGGGACTGTGTTAGTTCACTTAGCATAATGGCTTCAAGTTCCATCCATTTACCTGCAAATCTTATGATGTCATCTTTCTTTACCACTACATAGAACTCCATTGTAACATTTTTGTTATCCAGGTGGGGAGAATAGCATCCTGAAACCTCTGAAATAGTGAAAACCTCTTCATCCAGAATATGCCTCACTCTCACGAACACCTAAGTTGAGAATAAAATAAAATGCCCCCTAGATAATCAATGGCTGTCTAATTGCACTGAAAGCCCTCTCAGTGGGAGCAAACTCACGGGTGGCACTGTAAACTTAGTGAAATATATGTGGTTGAAGAGGTCGTAGATTCTAGAGAAAGTCCTATCTCTGTCATACCTCTAAACAAATGAAATTTCCTACTGTATGCTAAATATTGATCCTTATACTTACAGAAAGTATACCACATACCATTCACCAAAGAAGCTTTTTTCTGCAACAGATGGAGGCTATCATAGAGTTCTACAACTGGTTACACACAGAGAATAAGTCTCTGTGGGATGAGCAGCCCCAAGTAACATATCACCTATGGAAGATCTAAACCTAAGGCTCAGAGAACATATTGGAACAGGCGGTAGAGAGAACACTGATGCATCCCTCAACTCTCCCCAATGAAGCTTCCTCATGCAACAGAGTGTCCTGCACACAGAAGGCCACAACTGGCCAAGACGTAGAGACAAAGAGACGCAGAGTATATATCCCTAGATAGGACTCCCATATTACACCTCACCCACCCATGCCAGAAGGGCCATTGCAGAAGAGGGGGTGGAAAGATTGTAGGGCTGATGCAGGAACATAAGGAAGCAGTCTTCAAGGCCTCTGGAAACTTGCTCATATGAACTTGCAAAAATGGTGATAGCATGCACAAGACCCATGTTGACTCGATCAGACAAAACATAACATAGAATGAGGGAAAAGGGCATCAGACCCCAACCTTAGCCAAAGAACTATTGGCAACTGATCACTGCTGGGTAATGGAGAGTTGATCTTCTTTAAGGGCGTGAGCCTAGATAAGCTGACTGGTCTCCAGTGGATGAAATCACACCAAGGGACAACTGGTTACAAAAGCTGGACTCAATAGGCCTTAACATATATTAAAGACTGCAGAGACCAGGGATTTCCCAAGACCACCTGAAGCACAGGTAAATGGATGGAACTAGAAGATATTATGTTAAGTGAGTTAACAGTCTCAGAAAAACAAACGACAAATGGTATCCCTCATCTGCCGAAGCTAGCGCCAATTACCTAGTCATAATTATTTCTTGTGCAGGGCTCCTTGAGCTTTTGTCCAAGTAGTTGGGAGTAGTGCATATTGGAAAAAACAACATCAACACCAACAGAAAAGACTGAATCAAAGAACTGACTGGAACAGTGAACTTCTGCTCGAAACAGTCAACTTCTATATTGAGAATTTTGAGAAAGACTGAAAAAAAGATGAAAAATATGTTTGGCAGAATGCATGAACTCTGGTGAAGTGGGGTGGTAGGGAGAGAAACAGGGATCTAGATTTCATTTGTAACATAATCTTGTACAAAATACATACAAAAACAAATAAAAAAAAAATATAAAAAAAAAATAAAAAATAAAAATAAGAAAATAAAAAAAAAAATATATATATATATATATATATAAATAAATAAAACACTAAAAAATAATACATGAAATCTGGGGAGGATATGGAGACAAAATGGGAGAGGGGGTCCTAACTATGACTAAGATTTATTTTATGGAATGCAACAAAATTTCAATACAAAAACATTACAATGTAAACAGAAATATTTTTCTCCCATTCTGAAGGGTGTCTCTTTACTGTTAATTTTCCTTTGTTATGTAGAAATTCTGTAATTTCATGCAATATATTTTTGCATTCTCAGAATTATTTCCTGTATTATTGGAGTCATTTAAGTCCTTGCCTATGTGTATATCTTGAAGTTTTTTTCTTTATTTTTTTCCTCTAGCATTTCTAGAAATTCCAGTCTTATATTCAGATATTTGATTTCTTTTGGATTGACTTTGTGCAGGGTGAGAGACATAGCTCGTTTCCTTTTTCAATGTGTCTCCAATGTATGCTTTTGACATTTTTTGTGAAAATTAGGTAGTTATGGCTGAAAGAGTTTATTTCTTTGTCCTCAATTCTATCCCACTGATCTACCTGTCTGTTTTAGTGCCAATATACCAGTACTTATTGTTTTTGTCACTTTGGCACTGGAGTGTAAATTGAAATCACTATTGGAATACCACCAGCATTATTTGGAGGCTGAGGATTGTTTCGACTCCAGGGATGTAGAAATTCCATATGAAATTTAGGACTGTTCCAACTGGTCATGTCAAGAATATTATTGGAATTTCAGTATGCATCGTATTATATCTGAAGGTTGCCTTTGATAATACTGCCATCGCCACAATATTCATTTTACCAGTCCATGTACATGAGAGGTCTTTCTGTCTTCTATGCTCTTCTTCAATTTCTTTGTTAAGTGTTTTAAAACAGTCATTTTAGAGATCTTTGACTTCCAGAATTAGGGAAAGCATTTATTTGGACATGCAGTTTTATTTATTTATTTATTTTTTTAATTTTATTTATTTTTGTATGTGTATGAATGTACTGTCTGCATGTAGGTTTGTGCACCTGTGTCGTACAATGCCGCGGAGGTCAGAAGAGCTTCTTGGATTCCCCTGGAACTGGAGTTCTCCTGGAATTGGAGTTACAGACGGTTCTTAGCCACCATGTGGGTGCTGGGGATCGAACCTAGGTCCTCTGCAAGAGCAGTCGGTGCTCTTAACCGCTAAGCTATCTCTCCAGCCCCCGGACATACAGTTTTAAAGTCATTTGTAGTTTACCAAAGATAGAAAGGCCTGGCTGACGCAGTGGAAGGAGGCCAGCCCATCTTCACTGACGGGCAGGAAGCAGAGAGGCAACAGGAAGTGGGATCAGGATATCACATCTCAAAGACCACGCCCAGCAGTATAAGCAAGGTTTGCTTCCTAAAGTTTCCATAACCAATTGAGGAGTGCTACCAGCTAGGGATCATGTATCCAAACACATGAGCCTGGGGAGGACAGTTCAAATTTAAACTACAATGTTCTATCCCTGGTATTCATAGGCTCCTAGCATCTCATAAAAAATGCTGGAGAGATGGCCTAGTGGTTAAGAGTGCCAACCGCTCTTACAGAGGACCCGGGTTCAATCCCCAGCACCCACATGGCGGCCGAGAACCTTCTGAAACTCCAATTCCAGAACTCCAGTTCCAGGGGAATCCAACACCCTCTTCTGACCTCCGCGGCATTGCACGACACGGGTGCACACAGTTGCATGCAGACAGTACATTCATACACATACAAAAATAAATAAAAAATTAAAAAAAATATTTTTAAAAATGCACTTAGTTCAACCTCAACAGTTCCTATGAGCTGTAAACAACCCCAACAGAGTTCAAAAGTTCCGCCTCTTCACAGAGTCAAAGCAATCTCTTGACTGTGATTCCATTGTACAATATAGTAACAGATTGCATACTTGCAATATACAGTGGGACAGAGCATACATTCCCATTCCAAAAATGGATGTATGGGGCATAGTGGGGAACAATTAAACCAAATCAAGACTGAAACCTGACAGGGCAAACACCAAATCCTGGAGCTCCATGTCTGACATTTGGGGCTTCAGTTTCAAAGAGCCTAGATGGTTCAGCTCCTCCAGCTTTGCTGCTTAATCTCTGCCTTGGGCTGGTTCCAATCTCTATACACAGCCCTGCTTGGCAGGCATCCCAGGGCTCTCTACTATTTTTGAGTTACCATGGCAGCCAGGGTTCGCATGCCCAGTTTGATGTAATAAACTCTCACGGCTTCCTCTCAGGATGTCCAACTCTGCCACAATGTGGCCCGGCTTAGCACATCTCTAAAACAATGGAGGAAGAATATATGATCCCAAATCTTGCACCTTTCATGCCTTCAACATGGATCACACGGTCAGTTCTGCTGCCAACTTGGGATGGACCTTGGCCACTTTGAACCAAAGTCGTAGCAGCTTCTGTGGGCTGAACTAGTGAAAAGTTTCCCCACACCGTTGTTTTTCAGAGCAGGAAACTCCTTTGTAGGTCCCCTCCTTTCAAAAGTTGTTGCCTTGGATGGAATCTTGGCTTTCTGGACACTTTTCTTAGTGTTCCACTACATAGAAAGAGGTTTCTCTTTTATAACAGTAATCATTTTAACAACTAAAGGCTCTTTTTTAACAACTGAGTTTCCTGTACCTTTAAGCTTCCTAGTGCTCTTTTCTTCCTTAAACTGTACAATTTTCATTTCTTTCTCCTTCTCTACTCGCTCTTCAGTTTCATTATAGATCTACTCACTAGTAATCAATATTAGCCATGCCATAGGCTTAATATTTTTGCCTTGAAACTGGTGGTGGCAAAGAAATTAGACCATTATTTTTTTTTTACTTCAGACTTACACAAGTTCTCAGAACATGGTTTAAATCTAGGAAGATTCTTAAACAAGCATCACTTGAAGAGCCTCTAAAGTAATGACCCCACTCCTAGAACCACTTTCTGTCTTAGTTCCATTTCTGTTGCTGCAATAAAGTATTCTTGACTATAGCAACTTACTAAAGAAAGTTTATACCCAGATTCCTTCATGAAACATTCATTACCATATTTTCTTTTCCTGCTGTCATAGGATGTGCCTTCTATTTTCCTCTTACCCCTTAAGACCTTTTCCCTTCCCCTCTCAAAATATGATTTACTTTGAAGATATGCCTAGCAGTGGTACAGTTGGTTCATAGAGAAGTTCTAATTTTATTTTTTTGAGAAAACTCCATACATATTTCTATACTGGCTGTACCAATTTACATTTCCACCAAGAGTGAATATGTATTTTCCTTTTCCCACATCCTTGCTAAATTTGTTTTCATTTGTTTTCTTTGTCATAGCAATTCTAAATAAGGTAAAATGGAATCTGAAAACAGTTTTAATTTGCATTTCCTCAGTGGTAAACTAATGTTGAGCACTTTTTTCATATATAATATTTTACTGATTATTTTATGCATTCCACATAATACATATTAATCAAATTTAGCCCTTCTCCTCCTTCCCTTCCCTCACCCCACCAATAGATTTTACACATTCTGTCATAAATGTTAAGTCCTATCTGGCCAAGCATTTCTACCCAGGTGTCCCTGGGTGCAAGTCCGTCCACTGGAGACTATTCAGCCTATCTAGAGTCATCCACAGTGATCATTTGCCGATAGTTCATTGGCTAGGGTTGGGGCCTGCTGCTTGTTTTTCCCACTCCATGCTGGGTTTTTGACTGAGTTAGTCAGCATGAGATTTGTATGTGCTGCCGGCATTGCTGTAAGTTCACATGAACACGTTTCCAGTATCCTAAAAGTCTCTGTTTCCTTATGCTAATATACCAACCATGGGTCTTACAATCTTTCAGGCCCCCCTTCAGCAATGGTCCCTGAGCCGTGGGTGGGTGAGGCTTCATATAGAAGTTCTATACAGGGAAACATCCTCTGCAGTCTCTTAATCTCTAAAACTTGGTCAGTTGTGGCCTTCTATATGTATCACACTATTGTATGAGTTGAGTGGTAAGAGTTGAGGGATTTTGCTATGCAGATGTTGAATACGTTTGAAGGTGTTAACCAGTCATTTGTATTTCTTCTTTGGAGAACTCTCTGGTTAGTATTAGCTTCTTTTTAATTTGTTTATTTGTTGTCTTGATGTGTAGTCTTGAGTTCTTTGTATGTTTTAGATACTAATCCTCTGTCAGATATGTAGCTGGTAAGTATTTCTCCACTCAGTAGATTGTTTCTTCACTTGAGTGACAATTTCCTTTGCTTTACACAATTTCCTTTGCTTTTTAATTGGATGAGACCCCCATTGGTTGATTAATGGTCTTATTTCCAGCAGTGGAATCCTATTCAGAAAATCATTAACTATGCCAGTATTTTTAATTATACTCCCTACCTTTTCCTGCAGCAGTTACAGAGCTTCAGTTCTTGTAAGAGGTCCTTGATATATTTGGAGTTGAATTTTTGTGCAGAGATAAAAATTTAGTTTCACTCTTCTACATAGGAAACAATAGGATTGTTTCCCTGATTTCTTTTCACTTCCTTTTTTCTGTCACTAGTGTATTAGAAGCCTAATGCAGTGGTTTGAATGACAATGTCTCTCATACATTCCAAGTATTTGAACATTTGGTCCCCAGGTGCTGCTGTTCCTTGGAGACACTCATGGAACCTTTAGGAGGTATGGCTTGGCTGCAAGAAGCATGTCATGGGGTGGGCTTTGGAGGATATATATCCTTGTCTTGTTCCAGTTTATCTCTCTCTGTTTCCTATGCCTGCTTGAAGATGTAAGTGGTCAGCTTTCTGTTCTGTCTCCTTCCAAGCCACCTCTGCCATGGTGGGCTCTTAACTTCTGCAAGCATAAGCCCAACAAACTCTCCCTTCTTTAACTTCCTTTCTTCATTGGTGCACTATCACAGCAACAGAAAAGTAACTAACACAGAATTTGGTACCAGAGAAGAGGCTGTCACTGTGAAGAAACTGATCATGTTAGTATTTGGAAAAATGTGGACAATGTTGGAAATTTGGACCAGAAATATGGTTGCATGTTGTAAGTGGTGCTTAACAGACTGTAGTGGTGGAAGCTTGGAAGAAATTAGGGCCAAAGTTCATCCCAGGCTACTGACCTAATTTGTCAGTATCATTCATGTGCCGATGACTTTAAAAGCATGAAAGATGTAACAGTGAGGTGGTTGCTGATCTTCCTCTGGTTTCAGAGCTGCCCAGAACAGGCAGCATGTAGCAGGGGAGTCCTTCTGTAAAGAAGGCCTAGAGAGGTCAGGAGGGCCTGATAGGCTATTGTGCGAACCTGCAATGTCAAGCCTGATTGGCAATGGAGTCCCCAGTATGTCAGAGGTGCCAGAGCCATGATATATCTACCAAGGAGAGCTGTATACAGGGAGTGGTATGAGCTCAAGGGAATGAGGAATGTTGTAAGCAGCAAAGCAAAAGGGGCAGAAACATCTCAGCCCTGTGAAAGCAAACTCCCAGGATTTGGTGTTTGCTCTTCTGGTTTGAGGTCTTATTTTTTTCTAGTACCTCCTTGGCATGTCCTCATTCTTCCCTATTGGAATAGGAATATGTTTTCTGTGCCACTGTATGTTGGGAGTTAACATTTGTCTTTTTTATTTTAAGGCATCTTATATTTGAGAGATTGCCTTGTGTCTCAAAAGAGACATTGGACTCTGGATTTTCAAATAATATAGACTGTTAAAAACTATGGGGACTTTTAAAGTTGGATTAAATGTGTTTTGCATTATGATATGGTCATGAGCCTCTTGGAGCCAGGTTGTGAAATGTGGTGATTTGAATGAGAATGTTTCCTAGAAACTCTAAGTATTTGAATACTCAGTCCTCAGTTGGTGGTTCAGTTTGGGAAATTTCATGGACCCTTAGGGAGGTGTAGCCTTGCTGGAGGAAGCAGGTCATTGGAAAGGGATTAAAAGTAGCCTTTCTGCAGGGCATGGTGGCACACACCTTTGATCCTAGCACTTGGGAGGCAGAGGCAGGCTGGTCTTTGTGAGTTCAAGGCCAGCCTGGTCTACAGAGCAAGTTCCAGGACAGCTGGGGCTTCAAGGAGATCCTGTCTCGAAAAGACCAAAAAAAAAAAAAAAAAAAGTAGCCTTTTCCCTACCTTTCCGTTTACGTCCCTCTCTGCTGCCTGTGCCTGCTAAAAGATAAGAACACTCAGCATTCTGCTCTAGCTGCTTCCTCTCAGAACTCCCCAGCCCTGATGGACTTTAATCCCTCTGGAACCATAAGCTCTATAAACTCATCCTGTTAAGAGCTGTCTTCATCGTGGCTGCTTTATCACTGCAATAGAAAAGTAACTAATACAGCTAATGATTTTTATGTGTCAATTTTGTATCCTGCCATATTTCTGAAAGTATTTATCAATTCTAAATAGTATTCTTTTTGTTTTGTTTTGTTTTGTTTTTTGTTTTTTTCGAGACAGGGTCTCCCTGTAGCCCCAGCTGTCCTGGAACTCACTCTAGACAGGCTGGCTTTGAAACTCACAAAGATTCCACTTGCCTCTGCCTCCCAAGTGCTAGATTAAAGGCTAGCCAACAAGCCTGGTTTTCTAAATAGTATCGATTTAATTTAGTTTATTATTTATTATTTATTTATTTTTATTATTTAGTACTTATTTATTTTTTAACAAATCTAGACCCGTGTTTGCCCGCCATTCCCTCCACCCCTCCAGAGCTCATGCATCTGGCCAAACATGCTTTTCATCTCTAGCGTTCTCAATATTGTCCATGGGGAAGTTGAACTGTTTTTGGCAGAAATCACTTTTCAGTCAGGTCTTTGTATGCAGTCTTCGTTGTTGTGTTGTTTGTTGTTGTTGTTTTCCAAAATGCATTATGCACAATGCTTTGTACAAAAGCTCAGGGGGCCCTACACAAGAAATACTTACAACTGGGTAATTGGCACTAGCATCCCACGATGAGGGATACCATTCGTCGTTTGTTTTTTCTGGGACGTGTTACTTCACCTAGCATGAGGTCCTCTACTTCCAGCCATTTTTCTGCAGGAGCTTTGCAGGAAAATGGCTGGAGCTAAATAGTGTTCTTATAGAGTGTCTAAAGTCACCTATGAATCATATTATCTGCAAGTAGGGATTCTTTGACTTTTTTTCTTTTCTACTTTGCATTACTTTTATCTCTCTTGTCTTATTGCTTTATCTAAGACTTCTAGTACTGTATTGCATTAGAATGAAGAAACAGGACACCCTCGTTTTGTTTCTGACTTTCATGGAAATGCTTTGGATTTTTCTCCATTTAATATAATGTTGGCTGTGGGTTTGTCATACATAGCTTTTATTATATAGAGGTATGTTTATTCTATTCTGAGTTTCTCAGGACTTTTATCATGAAGGAGTGACAGATCTTGTCAAAAGAATTTTCTACATCTATTGATATGGTCATACAATTTCTGTCTTTGATGCATGATCTTGCCATCAATGAAACTCAAAATTAAATGAAATAAACAGAACTCTATGCACTTGTTGCGACACACAAGGGTCACAAGGCACATGTCAGTACTAATGTCCCACATCTTAGTAGTCTTATCTCTGGATACAGATAGCAGGAATCACTCAGTCTTCCATTCTTTTAGTTCCTGATCTTTTTCCTTTAGAGGTGGAAGAACATATATTTTACAGAGCTTAGTAAATACCTTCTACTACATGCTCAGATTCCAGAGCTTATTCTTATTTATTTATTTATTTATTTATTTATTTATTTATTTATTTATTTATTTCTGTATGTGTATGAATGTACTGCCTGCATGCAAGTTTGTGCACCCGTGTCGTGCAACGCCACGGAGGTCAGAAGAGGGTGTCGGATTCCCCTGGAACTGGAGTTCTCCTGGAATTGGAGTTTCAGACGGTTCTCAGCCGCCATGTGGGTGCTGGGGATCGAACCCGGGTCCTCTGTAAGAGCGGTCAGCACTCTTAACCGCTAGGCCATCTCTCCAGTCCTTCAGAGCTTATTCTTAATTTTACACTTCTTTGTTGCTACAATCCATACATGCAGAGTCTGGTCATTAGAACACCTGCTTATCAGAGTGCCATCCTGATTTGGCTACAGCATAAACACTCATTCTCTATGCCCTGTGAATGTCTTCACACAGTAGCCACTTTGCAACACCCACACTTTTTATAGTTTAATCTTTGAGCTAGACTGTATGATCTCCATAGCTCCTGAATAGACACTGTGATCATGGCCATGCTCAGGTCTGATGCATTCAATGTCCTGAAAATCTCAGAGTTTAATAGTACTGTCCATAGTAAAGGAAACAAAAGTTTGCCAGTATAGTCCAAGGAAATGTCCTGTACATAGCTTATACAGACTTTACTCAAAATCTCCAATCTCACAACTTCGCACTTTACTCAGCATAGTTTGAAGCAGAGGATATAACACTGATCAGAAGAGAAATATGATGAGAGTGACAGAAATCTTATGCCCATTCAATGCTTAGTTTCCTAGAAGATAGGGGTTCCCTTATTTCAGACCTCATTTCTGACTAAGAGGATCACCTAATGTAATTATTTTTTGCTTTCTTCATTTAACTTTGGTTCTAATTCCATAAGCTTCTTTTACCATATAATAAGTGGTGATCATTTTCACCCCCAAACAGCAAACTTTTTATCTAATTCTTCTTTTTTTTTAATATATTTTTTATTTATTTTATTTATTTTTGTATGTGTATTAATGTACTGTCTGCATGTAGGTTTATGCACCCGTGTCGTGCAATGCCACAGAGGTCAGAAGAGGGTCTCAGATTTCCCTGGAACTGGACTTCTCCTGGAATTGGAGTTATAGACGGTTCTTAGCCACCATGTGAGTGCTGGGGATCGAACCTGGCTCCTCTGCAAGGGCAGTCGGTGCTCTTAACCGCTAGGCTATCTTTCCAGCCCCGATCTAATTCGGCTTTTATATGTAACTCAGCTTCAATTAATAAACAGAATGTGAATGAAGATGATCTGCTTTAGCTCATCTTGTTTCTGGGATGATGCCATTTTGGCTATAAAATCAAGGGGATTTCATACAATGCTATGTCATCCTCCTTTTGGAAACCAAGAGCTTTGTGACCCCTGAATTTATAACTGAACATACATCATGTGGCTTCCACAGAGAGAAAAATCATTATTTTCTCAAGTGAATGTAGTCATCAAGGAAATTTCAACAAGTAAGGGTCATTCCACCAGAGTGTGCTGTAGAGCCACCTCTACGGTGCCTCTTCCTGTCTTCCATGAGGTTATGAGGAGTGAGAGGGAAAGAAGGAAAAAAAAAAGGATGGAGTCAAGGGATACCATGCTGGGTCAGGCCCACAGAGGGAACTTAGAGGGAAGGGGTTGGGAGAACAGGAGAGGGGGAGGCCACGCCCACCTCTCACTCAAGCTCAGCATCAAGCTCGCTCTTGTCACTCTCAATACCCTGTAATCACTGGGTAGATGACATTTTAATGTGCTGTTGCCTTCGGTTTGTATTTTACTGAGATGTTTTGTGTTCACAGGCATCATAGCTATTGGTCTGTAATTTCCTTTTCTTATGTTATCAAGTTTTGAGATCAGGGTGCTGGCTCTGTAAGATGTGCTTGATTGTGCTATTTCTCTTTATATTTTATGAAATACCTTGAGGAGTGTTTATGTTGTTTCACCTAGTAGAATTCAGCAAAATATGCCCAATCTTGAGCTTATTTTAGTTGTAAGGCTGTTTTATTGCTACTTAAATACCATTGTTTATTTTAGAACTGTTTATGTTATAAATATTCTCTTTAGTTTTGGTAGGTCTCATTGCCTGAAAATGTTATTTATTTCTTCTGTACTTTCTAAGGTATCTTAATGAGCCTTTGAAATTCATTATTTTCTATGATTAGTTTTGCAAAGGGTTTGTTAATATTGTTTACCTTCTCTAAAAAGCAACTCTTAATTTAATTAATATTTTATAGTTATTTTAATCTAAATTTCATTTATCTCTTCTCTGATCTTTATTTCTTTCCATCTATTAATTTTAGGTCTGGTCATTTCTTATGTTCCTGAGAACTTGAGGTGCATTGTTAGGTTTTATATTTGAGATATACTTATTAGATAAAAGCATTCAGCTATGAACTTGACTCTTTGAACTGCCTTTACTATACTCCTGAGGTCCTAGAAAGTTAGTTTTTCATTTTCATTTGATCCTAGGAAGCATTTTAATTTTTTCCCTGATTATTTCAATAGTTGTACTGGTTTCTTTTTGGTTGCTGTGACAAAATACAATGACTAAAAGACACTTATTGGTGAAAAGATGCATATTGGTTATGGTTGCCAAGGGATCATGCCTCCATAGAAAGGAGCCATGGCCACATGGTGGGTGGTGCTGGAAGTTGGGCAGTTGTATCTTCAAGCACATGTGGAGAGCAGAGAAAGAACTGGAAGTGCGGTGAGACTATAAACTCTCAAATTGTCTCCGGTGACAGACTTCCTGCAACAAGACTTTACCTCCTAATGTTTCCACAACTTCCTTAAACAGCACTACTCACTGGGAACCAAGTATTTATATAGGTAAGCATATTGAGGACATTCTCATTCAAACCATCACATTCCACTCCTTGGCTCCCATAGCCTCAGTGCCAGCTCATGATGCAAAATTCATTTAGTCCAATTTCAAAATCCCCATAGTCTTTCACAGTCTCAACATTGTCCAAAAGCCAAATTCTCTTCTAAGACTCAAGTCAATCTCTTAATTGTGATCCACCACGAAATAAATACTTCCAACAAACAGTGGCACAGAACATACATTCCCATTCCAAAAGAAGGAACAGGAATAGTGAGGAAATACTAAACCAAAGCAAGACCAAAACCCATCAGGGCAAATATGAAACCCTGTGGCTCTATGCCCAATGTTTGCTGCTTTAGTTCCAAAGGGCTTAGATGTCTCTTCTTTCAGCTCTGCTGTATTTGCAAAAATCTCTCTCTCTCTCTCTCTCTCTCTCTCTCTCTCTCTCTCTCTCTCTGGTTCTATGCATTCTGTGTAAATATCTTCTTGGCAGTTATCTCACAACAATTATTTTTCTAACATCTTAGGGTCTCTACTGAAATCTACCATGTAGAAAACTGCTGTTTGACTGCCATCTTGGAAGGCAGCTTTTTTTTTTAATTTTTTTTTTTTTTATTTCTGTATGTGTACGAATGTACTGTCTGCATGCAAGTCTGTGCACCTGTGTCGTGCAATGCCGCGGAGGTCAGAAGAGGGTGTCAGATTCCCCTGGAACTGGAGTTCTCCTGGAATTGGAGTTTCAGAAGGTTCTCAGCCGCCATGTGGGTGCTGGGGATCGAACCCTGGTCCTCTGCAAGAGCTGTCGGTGCTCTTAACCGCTAGGCCATCTCTCCAGCCCAACAGCAGCTTTTTTTATGTTGACATAATTGTTTTCTAGAAGCAAGCATCCCCCTAGGCTTTCTCCTTTCACCAATCAGAAGCTTACCTGGGCGGGGTCTTATTCTGAGATCACCCTTCCCATTGCCCTGGCAGAGCAGGAGGCATCCTCTTAAGGCTACTAATCTCCTTAAGCAGCTGGAGCCTCTGTTTCAGTACATACCTTAGCTGTATCATTAAGCTTCCTGTAGTTCTTTTTCTCTCCTACCTGTACATTCATTTTGTATTTCTTTCTGCCATTTTTTTATTATATACCCGAATAAGAGTTATCAGAAATAACTATGCCACAGACAATGCTATATTGTCAGGAAATTTTCTCCAATAAATTAGTCCATTACTTTTTGATTCAGCCTCATATCATGGATATCTTGGGACATTGGCAGAAAATACCCAGTTTCTTTGCCCAAATATCCCAGTTATTAATGTAGAAAGTATTCCCTTCTGAAACTGCCTGAGTCGGGCCTCTGTCTTCCACATTACTCTCAGAACTACTGTCTTCCAGTTAAGCTTCATTTATATGATTTAAACTTGTTTTTAGTCCAAAGTCCCAAAGTCTTCCACATTTCCCGCACAACATGGTCATATTCATCACTGCAATATCCTACTCCTAGTGTTAATGTTTACATTAGTCATGGTTTTATTCTGTGATAAAATACCATTACTCAAAGCAACTTATACATGAAACCATTTCCTTTGGCTTATGATTACAGACAGAGGGGTAAGAGTCCATCTTGAATGAGAGGTGTCACAGCAAGCAGCAGGCCCTGAAGGAGCAGCAAGAAGCTGAAGGCTCACACTTTCGACCAAACACGGGAAGCAGTGAGAGAGAGATTGTAATTGAGCTGAGGCTCTAATGCCTCAAATCTCAGGCCCAGTGGGGTATTTCTTCCAGGAAGGGTCTCCATCCTCACGATCCCATACTCATCCCAAAGAACACCATGACAACAGAACAAGTATATCAATACATAAGCCTATGTAGGACATTTCTCATTCAAACCACAGTGACCCACTGGTTGTTCAAGGATGTTTTCTTCAGTCTCCATATACTTTCTGTAGTTTTTGTTTTGTTTTGTTTTTGTCATTGACTTCTAGTTTTATTCCATTATGATCTGGTAATCTAAAATAGATTGTTTTGATTTTTTTATATTTTTAAGGTATGATTTATAGCACAGTATGTGTTCTATATTTGAGAAAGTTCCATGGGTTGTGGAGTAAAATATTTGTTCAGGAGTTTTCAGGTGGAACACTCTGTACATTTTAGCTGAGTTCATACATTTGAAGATACAGTTTAAATCTAATGATTCACTGTTAATTCTCTTTTGTTTGAACGAGCTGACAATTGATGAGGATAGAGTATTGAAGTCAGATATTAGTATTACATCTAGACCTTTGTCTTTTTGTGTTCAATAGTGTTTAGTTAATAGAAAGCAACAGCTTTCTATTCATGTGTATTTCTAATTATTGCATGTTTTGGATTGGTTATTTGATTCTTAATCTATAGTGAACCTCTTTGTCTCTGGGCCCCTTTACTTGGTATATAGTATTCCATCCTTTGACTTAATTTGCATGTGTCAAAACATTGTGTTAGCTCAAAAAAATGGATCCTGTGTTTTTGTCTAAGCAGTGTGTTTGTGTCTATTATTGGAAGTGTAGAGAACTTTAGCACTTACTGTTGCTAGAGGAAAACAGCCAGTTCTTGTGATTTTAAAGCATGTTTTCTTGATTGGTTCATATACTTTTTACTATTTTCTTTTTTTCTTTATTCATCTAAGAGGTTTGCTAATTTCCAGAGTTAGACATATTCAAGTCTTTCCTAGTTTTCTCTTACTGAAAACTAGACCCCTTATGAATTGTATCCTTTCCAGTGCTCTTGTAGTGGTCTTTCTTATTCCTCTGTAAGTTTTAAGCATGTTCTGTGTGCTGAAGTTGTAGTCATAAATTGCTTTAGTTTGTGTTTATCTTAAAAGATCTCTATATTTCTTCTATTTTAAAAGAATATCTATACTGGTTATAATACATTGGTGGGCAGCTATTCACTTTGTGGTGTTAAAACATATCACTCTGGGGCTGGAGAAATGGCTTAGCACTTAAGAGCACTGGTTGCTCTTGTAGAGAACCCAGTTTCATTTACTAGCACATGCACACAGTAGGTAGCAAGCATCTGTAGCTCCATTTCCAGGGGGATACAATACCCTTTTTAGGCCTCTGCAGGCATTGCATGACACTGGTCTACTCACATGTATACAGGCAATAAACTCATGCACATAAAACAAAAGAACAAAAATATAGTAAATAAAAAACATATCATTCCATGTTTTCCCATCTTTCAATTTTTCTGCTGAGTAGTCTGATATTACTCTGATGGGTGTGCCTTTGTAAGTTCACTTTTTCTCCTCTTGAAGCCTTTAATATTGTTTTTTTATTCTATTTTAATATTTTTTTCAGGTTGGCTGCTGTTAACCACATATTTTTAATAAAAAATTCAATAGCAGACCAAACAAATATCTAAACATCTGCATTCAGCTAACGTATCAAATGGCCCTATTTTAATATTAACAATGTGTCTTGGAGTGATGGTGTCTATTTGGATTTGGAAATGCTTCTTGTCTTTTCCCCCTATACTTGGGAAATTTTTTTTAATTTTATTTATTTTTGTATGTGTATGAATGTACTGTCTGCATGCAGGTTTGTGCACCCGTGTCGTGCAATGCCTCGGGGGTCAGAAGAGGGGTCTCGGATTCCCCTGGAACTGGAATTCTCCTGGAATTGGAGTTACAGACGGTTCTCAGCTGCCATGTGGGTGCTGGGGATCAAACCCAGGTCCTCTGCAAGAACAGTCGGTGCTCTTAACCGCTAGGCTATCTCTCCAGCCCCAAGACTTGGGAAATTTTATGTTATATTTTTCACATACTTTCTATTCATTCTTTGAAAATTACACACATTTTTACAATGTATTTTTACCATATCTATCCACTCCTATCTCCCCCAATCTCCCCTAGTACCTTCCATTTTGCTTCCTTCCCAACTTCAGGTCTCTCTTTTGTTGTTATTATCTCCCCCTGAGGCCAACAAATACAGTTCATATGGTTATAGCTGTGCAGCCATCAGTTGGAGCAGGAGAAACCTACAAGCAGCCATATACCCAAAAGGAAGTAACTCTCCCTCCCTCAAAGGCCACCAGCTGCCAAGCACTCTTCTGTCATGAAATTTCATTGAATGGTTTTCCTATGTTGTTAGAGATAGAAAATCTCTTCACCTTCTTGTGATCCAGGAAATCATAGCTTTTATCACTTCAACATATCACAGATTTCTTGGGACTTGTGGACATTCTTTTTCATCTCTTTCTCATTGCTATCTGAATATAATAGCTCTTGTGCTGTATAGCTTTAGCATCAACTTGACATACCTGGGAGCTTCAGTTGGGGAATTTCCTCCAATGGACTGGCCTGTGGCCATGTCTGTGGAGTATTTTATAGATTGTTGGGTGATATGGGAGCATCCAGACCACTGTGGGCAGTGCTGTTACAGTGTCTGAGGCCATGAAGGAAGACCATCTGAGTGACATTTTAATTTGGTATTTTAGTCTAATTTAAGCAGTACTGGAGTGACAGCCTCACTGATCAATTCCAGGGCTACAGGACCTGGGGAAATGAGAACCATAAGTTTGCTTCTTCCTGGAGTTATCTACAATCTACAGGCCCCTAATAAGGAGAAGTGGGTCTCTTGCTTATTCAGCTTTGAACTAAGAATAGGGTTTGCCTTTTGCATTTCTGACTTTTAACATGGCTTCCTTGTCCAATACGGAGTTGTTCTAGCCAACACAATGTAAATTCATTTCTAGGGTGTGAAGTGACAAAGGCTCAGTTCAGCCCTTCTGTTTCTGACAACCCGCAGAGCAGCTTTGATTTAAGAATGAGCTTTAAGTGTACAAAGTGGAGTCACTTCAGCCACCATAATGCCACCCCTAGGCAGATGGTCCTGTACTGTGTAAGAAAGCAGGCTGATCAGGGGAGCAAGCCAGTAACCAGCATTCTTCTATGGCCTGTGCTTCAGCTTATGCCTCCACGTTCCTGCCCTACGTTCCTAGCTTCAGCTCCCTGAATGATGAACCATAACCCAGGGAATGTAAGATGAATAAACCCCTTCCTTCCAAGTTGTTACTGGTCAGAATGCTTTGTCACAGCAATTGAAAGCAAACTAGAATAGAAATTGGTATCAGAGAGTTGACTATTGCTGTGATAAACCTGACTTAGTTGTTTTGGGGAGGATTGTAGAAGTATTTAGAACTTTGGGGTAAAAAAGCTACTGAAGGGTTAGAGTTTGGTGCTGTTGGAGCTTGGAATACTTGTGCCTAAAGAGTTGTAGATGATGGACAGTTGACTTGTGAAGCTTCAAAGATAAGCAGAGGCCATCAGAGCTATTCACATGATATTTTGAATTGAGAATTTGTGGGTTCTAGGCATCTGGGACTGAAAAATCAGCTGTGATTAAAAATAGACTAGAATCTGAAGTGAAACCTTTGATTTATTGGTACAATTGATTCTGGTTATCTGGGGCTGAAAAATCAACTGTAAGTAACAAGAGACCAGCATCACTGTAAGGTTAGTACACAGAAGCTGTGGTTCAGAGGGTGCCCAAGCTTCCATCACAAGCTGGAAGCAGAACTTGGTAATGTGTAAGAATATCCTATATGGTTCTGTCAAAAGTGTGAAGGGGTCACAGAGAGCAGCTGAGGTTTGACACTGTGAAAAGACATGAAAAGCCATTGGTGAAAGTACAACTTCAGTTGCAGTGAAGAACCCCAGAACTGCAGGGGTCATGGAGAGAATATGAGGCTTTGTACCAGGAGAGGCCAGAGGAGCCCACTGGTGAAGGTACAACCTTAGTTTCAGTGGATACCCCAGCATTCTGGAGATCCCAGTACAATGAGATGACCACTGAGGGCAGTGGTGGGTGTGAAATGGAGCTAGTCTGGGCCTGTTAGACAAGTTGTGTGTTCTCTAGATGGCAGAGCCAGAGAAATGAAGCTGCCAAAACTTTTTGAAGTCCAGAAGATCATGATTGAATCCCAGATGTCCAAACTTGAGCTACTTTGCTGGACTTAGGTTTTGCTTTGGGTTGCCTAATTCTTCACTTTGAAATAAGACAGTATTTATTTTAGATTTTACAGGAGTCTAGAATTAAGAGACTTTTAAAAGAGACTGAATCTTTATGTGGTTAGATTTTTTAAGACTGGGGCTTTAGGTTTGTACTGTCTTATTGATGTGCTATTTATGTTAAAATCGTATCTTGGGAACAAGAAATGAAAGGGTTGTGGTTTAGTATTAATGTGCTTTGTGTGTCAAGTTGACACAGGGTCAATTGTGCTGGATAGCTTTAGTGTCAACTTGACCCACTTGGGTGCAGGGAGCCTCAATTGGAGAATTTCTTCCATTGCACTGGCCTGTGGCCATGTCTGTGTGGGTATTTTCTTAATTGTTAGGTAATATGGGAGCCCCCAGCCCACTGTGCATGGTGCCATCCCTGAGAAGGTGGTCCTTTATTGTATAAGAAAGCAAGCTGAGCTTGGGCCAGGGGAAGAAGTCAGTAAGCAGCGTTCCTCATAGCCTGTGTTCTAGCTTCTGCCTCCAAGTTCCTGCCCTGAGTTCCTACCTTGGGCTCCAGGAATGAGGAACTGTGACCTGGGAGATATAAGCTGAACAAAACCTTTCCTCGCCAAGTTGGTATTGGTCAGAGTGCTTTGTCACAGCAATTGAAAGCAAAGTAGAATAGTTTCTAACTCTTGTCTTCCATCCCTGACACTATTTCTTCTGCTTGATCAAGTCTTTTGGTGACATTTTTGTTTTCTTATTTGGTTAATTTGCTCCTTCATTCCCCAAATTTTTGTTTGCTTTTCTGTGAAAAGCCTGGTTTTTTTTTTTCCATGTGTTTCCTTCATGATGATTATTTCTCACTCATTTTTCTTTTTCATAGATGTCTATGGCTTTCTTTTCTAGGTCCTCACTATATTTCTTTACTTTATCACTCTACTTATTTTAATTCTTTTTGAACATTTAACATTTGGGGGGGGGTCTTTTGAGATGGGGTTTCCCTGCAGCTGGGTGTTATTCCACCCAGCAATAACAATTAACTTTTCTTTAAAAAAAGTGTGATTTTGCATTTTCCTGAAACTACAGGTATTTCATTATCTTTGTTTCAGTTGTGGAGGAATTGTAGGTGGGTGGAGGTTTCATGAATTTGCTTCATCCTTTTTGTCTCTATTCTTTGATTTGTGCATCTATAAGGATGTTTTTCTCTCACTCTTTTTGATTATTTATGTACCTTTCTTAGCAGGGAATCTCCACTTGAATTTATAATCTCTACTCTGAGTTAGAGGGTGGAAGCAATGAGCAGTAAACAGGAATAACACTGTTTTTAACACAAATTCAGTTCTAGATGCCTGTTACTATGTCCTCAAGACAACATAGGAAATGTACTGAGCCTATCACATGACATGGTCTTTTGTTTCTGTGATCACATTAGGCATTCAGGATTGGGATGTGTGACTGAATGCTTCTGGCACAGGCTATTTTAGGCCCGTGATGAGCCCCTCAGGGTTTCAGGTGTATGGGAACTGCTATTTTGGTTTATGCCATATGGTTACTGCTGTTGTGATGATGCCACTAGCCAAGATGGTGCTGAAGTTACATGCCTGATACCATTTTGATGAGGTTACTCACTAAATGCTAGTCAAATCATGTGGTTACATTCTGCCTTGGAAGAACTGAGTTCCATGATAAAATGGACCTATATTTCATAAGGTCATGAATTTCTATGGGATCCACTCTTCTCATAGATTAAATGTGGCCAATCACCTCCTCTTCTCTGAAAAAGGACCCATGTTAGTCTACTAGGAAAGCAATGCAAAAGAGAAAGGATTTCCATGACCACAACCCAAGAAAGTAGCAAACATATGCTTTACCACCAATAGACAACATCTGGATCACTCATTTCCCTTTGGCTCCTAGATACAAGCTGTTTCTGGGGAAGGAACATATAAAAGAGGGGAAGGAATAGGAAGTGTGACCAATGTCCATAGGTGGTGCTGTTTTATTGGGAGTATGTGGGAACCAGAGAAGGAGAAAGTAACCATAGTGGTGTTTTTGTCCCAGGCCAGCACACTGTGAACTGAGATCAGACAGATCTGTCACCCTCTGTGTTGGTAAGAATTCAAGTCCCTTAGAAATCAGCTTACTAGAAACAGTTAACCTTGATTTCACATTTCGGCAGTATTATGTTACATTTCCACTAAGTTTAAAAGTACCTACCTGAGGGATCATGCGGTCTACATGACTGCAGGTGTTGTCTGTTTTAGCTGGGACCCTGTGGACCTAACCAAGCTGCTCTGTCTGCTTTTCATCCTCTGCCATTCCTGATCTGAGGTCTCCCCAGTTCTCCCAGGGAACTGCAGGGGTGAGGGAAAGGAAGGAAGTGGAAGCAAGTTAAATTTAGCATTATTCATCTTCCACCACATAGCCATCAGTCACATACACAGAGAAAGAAAGGCATCAAAAGTGTACTCCATATCCTGCCATTATCATTGAAAGAGACCCTGAGGAGAAGAAAAAAGATGTTTTGTTTTGTTTTCCTCTCAGAAGGTAGAACATCAAAGCAAATAGCATATAACTTTAACGCAAGACTGGAGATTTAATTGTTACCACAGAACCTTACCCCAAAGTAGCCAATGGAGGTTAGAGCCACCAGAATAAGCTTACCTGAAGTCCTGGACTACAGATGGTCATATGCTTTGTTTTCAGAGTAATTTCTTTGGAGTTCTTTTGTGGTCACCAAATGCTGGTGGAACTTTGAGAAGCATTGCTACATGTTACTGAGATTACCTCTTGGGGTTCTTAGTCCCATTAACAAATGAATTTAAGAATGGTCTCAAAAGAAAGCTCAAGAACAAATAGAATTTAAAAGAAAAATTCCCAGTGCAAGAATTCTATAAATCTCAGCAGGTGCCCAGAGGAGTGAGCTAAGAAGAGAAATGGAGAAAAAGATCTGCAGGATGGAGGTCAGCTATGCAAGGTTCCAAGGAAGGAATATGGATGAACTGAGTGTTAAGGAAAGTGTGCTTAGAACAAAACAGGAAGATGAAAAGGGAAAGTTGTAGCTTTCTAAGTAATTCAGAAACAGAGACAGGTTTACAAAGCTGTGTGGCTTTGCCTCTGGAAGTAACTGTATTTGGGAGCAGGAATTCTGGGAAAGGGAAATGCATTTTTCTCATTAAAGAGATAATTATTACTCTTGTCTCTTTAGCATAGTTTAAGGGGAACCTATCTTCTTGAGAGGTGGTTCCTTGGCCAGATGACTGACTGGCCCAAATGGATCTTTGATGTTTGGGGCAGCTTGCAATGTTGGGTCTCCACCCAGTCCAGATATATAGCTGTTCTCATGGGCAACCACAGAGCCCTATTAAGGCTACAGACCATGGGATATCGTCTTAAAATTTTTACTTTTGCTCTGTTTGTGTTAGGATGTTCTGGGTATTTTCTTTACTTCCTCCTCCTCTTCCTCCTCCTCCTCCTCCTCCTCCTCTATTTAACCTAGAGCTAAGTGTATGGCACTCTAACTTCTGAGTTAAATTTCTGAGGTGGGAGAAAAGGCCTTTGTCTAACTCAAAATCAGGCCAATTTTCCTGTGTAGCTACTGTCCCGAGCCTGTATGTACTGCCAGCAGTTATAATAATAAGGTACATGGAGCCATTGCCATTTTATAATATTTATTAACACACATGTACAACAATCACACAAGAGGAAAGTGAAAGCAAACTACCAATGCTTTACATGGGACATGGTCTTATCCTTCGCAGTCCTCCTGGTCAGTGGTGGACAATGGAAGCTTCATCTGTAGGATGAAGAATCTTGTAAGAACAGATTCCTGCAATTGCCCAGAAAGTGGATTGGCCATGGGCAGCAAGCTATCTGGGTTACTCCTCCTTCGAGGCTAGGTCAAGACAGGTGTCATTCAGTACAGAGTCCAACTTCTCTAGGAACTTACCCCTAATGGGAACCTAGAGCATCTGGAGCAGCCTAGCCAGGACCTCTGGATCTCCGAGGATGAAAGTGTGAGAGATCTGAGTTTTGGATGCTCGGTGACCAAAGGTCATCACATTCTGAATTCAGTTCATGACCTTCTGATTTTTTTAAATTTTTTTTTTATTTTTAATTTTATTTATTTTTGTATGTGTATGAATGAACTGTCTTGCTTGCAGGTTTGTGCACCCATGTCGTGCAATGCCGCGGAGGTCAGAAGAGGGTGTCGGATTCCCCTGGAACTGGAGTTCTCCTGGAATTGGAGTTTCAGATGGTTTTCAGCCACCATGTGGGTGCTGGGGATCGAACCCGGGTCCTCTGTAAGAGCGGTCGGCACTCTTAACCGCTAGGCCATCTCTCCAGCCTGACCTTCTGATTTTTATACTCTTCAAAGTGTGGGGTGCTGTCAGTTTTCACTCTTATTGCAAACTGACCCACATGTTTTTACAGAGTGGTTATTTACTTAGTGTCAAAACAACATGATTCACCATTTCATTCAGAAAAAACAAGTTTTACAAAACTTCAAAACAGAGCATGCTCCCAGCACAAACGGGCTTCAAATGGAAGCCCTCAGAGCAGAATACCAGTGTGTGTTAGACCGGGTGAGTCTGCCTGCCTGAACCATCCAACCTTTCCGTTCCAGCAGGCTTCATGGGTGGAATTCGACATGCAGACACCACAATACCAGCATGCACCCAGCACATGGCGTGAGTTGGCCAACACCCTTCCCCCCAACCTTGTGGAACTGTGTTGCAGAGGATCTAGCAGGTGCAATATTAGTGATTATAGTCTGCACAGACAATGTTGAGGCACCAGAATCCAAAGAAACAAATAAACAAGGAAATCCACATGCCACAGACACAAAGAAAAAGCATGGGAAAAGCTCATAATAAATCCACACTGAACTCTACCAACTCTACAGAAGATTCCTACAATGAGATCACCCTGGAAGGAAAGCAAGACATGGACCTTAGAAGAACAATTCTAGACATATTCAAAGAAATTAGAAAACTAAAGGAGAGAGAATGAAAAACTCAAGAAAGACCTAGATAGAAATAATGACAAACGTTGGAAAGAACTAAAGGGAAAAAATGACAAACTCTGGAAGGAAGTGGAAATGCTGAAAAGATCCCAGGATGAAATGAAAAAAGAAACTGACCAATGAACCAAGGAGCTACAAGATTAGAATGACAAAATCCACAAGGAAGTGGAAATACTAAAGAAACCACAAGATAAAATAAAAAAGGAAATTGAACATTCATCCAATCAACAGGAAAGGATGGGGAAAAGCCTCAGAAGCAGAATGGAAGAAGCAGAAAAAAGAATATCATACCTACATGATAACATGGAACAACTAGAATCCTCAAGTAAAGATTATGAAAAAAAAAAAAAAAAAAAAACTCAAGAGTGGAACAACCAGGAAATGTGGGACACTATGAAAAGACCAAAACTCCACAAAACAGGGATAGAGGAAGGAGAAGAATCCCAAGACAATACTATTGACCAAATCTTCAATATGATAATAGAAGAAAAATTTCTCCAAACTGAAAAAAGACAAATCCATACAAGAAGCACATAGAACACCAAATAGAGAGGACCAGAAAAGAAATTCCCCACACTATATAATTGTTAAAACTCTAGATGCTCAAAACAAAGACAAAATACTGAAAGTCACAAGAAAAAAACAAGTAACATATAAAGGGAAAGCCATCAGAATCATAGCTGACTTCTCAGTGCAAACTATGAAAGCTAGAAGAAAGTGGACTAAAGTATTCCCAGTGCTAAATAACTTTAGATGTCAACCCAGACTACTATACCCAGTAAAAAATCAATTATATTTGAAGGAGAAAGAAAGATCTTTCATCATATGAACAAGATGAAAGAATACATGTCTAAGAAACCAACACTTCAGAAAATCCTTGAAGCAATCCAATGAACAGAAGAAAGGAACAACTATCCCTAAGCAATTAAAGACAGAAATCAACAAAAGCATAACAGAGTAAATACAAACCTAGACCAAGTATGCAAACAAAAAATAAGGTAAAAGGAAGCAACATACATCTCTCAGTAACAACCTTAAATACTAATGGTCTAAATTCCCAAATCAAAAGACATAGGCTGTGAGATGGATTAGGAAACAGAATCATTCTATATACTGTCTACAAGAAACCCATCTCACCCTCAAAGACAGATGCCACCTTTTAGTGAAAGTATGGAAAAAATATTCCAAGGAAATGGTACCAATAAGCAAGCTGGAGTGACTATTCTAATATCAGACAAAATAGATCTCAAAGTAAAATTATTCAGAAGAGACAAAGAGGGCCATTACATCCTTGTCACAGGAACAATGAACCATGAAGACTTCACAATCCTAAATGTCTATCCACCAAACTCCGGTGCACCTAACTTTATAAACACTACTCTGCAGGACCTCAAGACACAGATTAACCCTAGCACACTAATAGTGGGGGGCTTCAACACCCCATTGAGCCCTTTGGATAGATCAACAGGACAAAAAATAAACATAGAGACATCAGCACTGAAAAATACAATACACCAAATGGACTTCACAGACATCTACAGAATATGCCACCCAAACACCAGAGAACATACTTTCTACTCAGCACCTCATGGAACATTCTCCAAATTTGACCATTTGGGCACAGAAGAAACCTCGACAACTACAAAAGGATAGAAATTTATTTCATGCATTCTATTAGACCACAGTGTAGTCAAGCTCAATATGAGTACCAGAATAAGCCCAACTAGCTACAAGAACACATGGAGACAAAATAACACAAACCTGAATAAATAATGGGTCAGGGAAGAAATAAAGAGTGAAATAAAAGTACTCATGAACTGGAAAAAAAAACACAACACAACAAAACCTGTGGGATACTTTAAAAGCAGTCTTGAGAGGGAAATTTATAGCCCTAAGTGCCCACATCAAAGAAACGGGTCTAGATTTGATTTGTAATTTTGTATAAAATTATTGTATAAAATTAGCTTCAAAAAAACATTGGCTCTGGAAAAAAAAAAAACAGAAAGGGAACAAATAAATGATCTAACACTGCAGCTAAAAACACTTGAGAGACAACAACAAATGAACCCCAAACCCAACAGACAGGAAGAAATAAAAATCACAGCTGAAATCAGTGAAAGAGAAAGAAAGAATACAATACATAGAATCAATGAATCAAAAAGCTGGTTCTTTTAAAAGATAAACAAAGCAGACAGATCTCTAGCTAAGTTAACCAAAAAAAAAAAAAGAGCAATTCCAAATCAATAGTATTCATGACGAAAGGGAAGAATCACAACGGACAAAGTAAAGATCCAGACAATCACTGGAATATTTCAAAAACCTATACTCCATTAAATTTGAAAACCGAAGAGAAATGGATGAATACCTGAGATCCTGGGAATCAATAAAGCTTAACCAAGAAGAGATTGACAGTTTAAACAGACCTATAATATATGAGGAAATTGAAGATGTAACTAAAAACCTCCCAACTAAAAACAGCCCAGGTCCAGATGGTTTCATGGCAGAATTTTATAAAACATTTAAAGAGGTCCTACCGCCACTACTACTCAAACTGTTCAGAAGGATACAAACAGGGAAACTCTCAAACTCCTTCTATGGAACCAGCACTACTCTAATACCAAAACTAGGCAATGATACAAGCAAAAATAGACCCATCTCATTAATGAACATAGATGCTCAACAAAATAGTTGCAAATTGCATACAGATCCACGTCAAAAAGATTATCCATCATGATCAAGTTGGATTCATACCAGAGATGTAGGTATGGTTCAACATACATAAATCAATAAATATCATAAAACACATAAATAGACTGAAAGACAAAAACCTAAAGGATCATCTCAATTGATGCAGAAAAAGCCTTTGACAAGACCCTGCATCCCTTCATGTTTAAAGTCCTGGAGGTAATCAGACTGAAGGGAACATTCTTCAACATAATCAAAGCCATATATAGCACACCCACTGCCAACATCATCCTAAATGGAGAAAAATGGGAACCATTTCCCTTAAAGGCAGGAACCTGACAAGGCTGCCTCTTATCGCCACTCTTCTTCAACAGAGTGCTTGAAACACTTGCTAGGACAATAAGACAAGAGAAGGAAATTAAAGGAGTACTAATCTGAAAAGAGGACATTGAACTATCCCTTTCTGCAGATGATAGATGATAGTTTACCTAAGGGATGGTAAAATCTCCACCAGAAAACTTCTAGAAACAATTAAGAATTTCAGTAAAGTGGCAGGATACAAAATTAACTTAGAAAAACCAGTAGCCTTTCTTTACACCAACAATAAACAAATGGAGAAGGAATATAAGAAGACCTTCCCACTCACAATTGTCTCAAAAATACTAAAATACCTGGGAACAAACCTAACCAAAGATACCAAAGATCTCTTCAACAAAAATTGTAAATCCCTGAAGGAGATTGAAAATGACATCAAAAGATGGAAAGACCTCCCATGCTCATGGGTTGGGAAAATTAATATAACAAAAATGTCCATTTTACCCAAATTGATGTACAGATTCATTACAATCCCAATGAAAATCCCCATGAGCTTCTTCACAGACTTGGAAAAAAATCCTTAAATTCAAATGGAAAAACAAAAGACCCAAATAGCTAAAGCAGGCCTGAGTGAAAATGCAATACGAGGGGGGATTTCTCTAATGGACTTCAAGCTATATTACAGGGCCAGAGTCCTAAAGACAGCCTGGTACTAACATAAAAACAGACCCATTGACCAATAGAACAAAATTGAAAATCCAAACTTGAGCTCATGCAATTTCAGCCACCTCATATTTGACAAAGGGGAAAAAAAAAAAAAAAATACCCTCAATGGACATAGGATAGCATCTTCAGCAAATGGTGCTGGCAAACGTGGATCATCATTTGTAGAAGAACAAAATTAAACCTCTACCTCTCACCCCGTACGAAAATCAACTCCAAGTAGATAAAAGATCTCAGTGTGAAACCCAAAACCCTGAAGGTGATAGAAGAAAAAGTTGTCAATAACCTACAAGACATAAGGCATAGGAAAGTACTTTCTAAATCAGACAGCAGGTGCACAGGAAATAAGGTCAACAGTCCATGAATGGGACCTCATCAAACTCAAAAGCTTCTGTTCAGTGAAAGAAACAATCAAGAAAGTGAAGAGAAAACCCACAGAGTGGGAAGAAATTTTAACCAGTGATACAACTGACAGAGCATTAACATAAAGAATATATTAACTGGGGCTGGACAGATAGCCTAGCAGTTAAGAGCACCGACTGCTCTTGCAGAGGACCCGGGTTCAATCCCCAGCACCCACATGGCGGCTAAGAACAGTCTGTAACTCCAATTCCAGGATAACTCCAGTTCCAGGGGAATCTGAGACCCTCTTCTGACCTCCACGACATTGCATGACACAGGTGCACAAACCTACATGCGGACAGTACACTCATACACATACAAAAATAAAAATTAAAAAAAGTTATTAAAAAAAGAATATATAAACTACTCAAAAAACAAAGAAGTAAGAAAAAAAAATGACCTACTCAAAAGATGGAGCAAAAAGCTGAACAGAGACTTCACCAGTAAGGAATTAAAGATGGCTGAGAAACATCTTAAAAAGTGTTCAACATCATTAATAATTACGGAATTGCAAATTAAAACCACTCTCAGGTATCATCTCACTCCAGTACAACTGACTAAGTTCAAGGAAACAAGACACCAAATACTGGAAAGGTTGTAGGGAAAGGGGAACACTCATGCACTTCTGGTCGAAAAGTAAACTTGTCCAACCATTATGGAAAGCAGTGTGGAGAACCCTTAAAAGATTCAAAATGAGCCTACCACCTGTCATGACCCAGTCATACCTCTCCTAGGTATATACCTGAAAGACTTATCCTACCGCAAAGATACATGCACATCCATGTTTATTGCAGCTCTCTTCACAATAGTGAAGAGTTGGAACCAACCCAAATGCCCCTCAACAGTGGATGACAAAAATGTGGTACATCTACACAATGGAGTAGTATTCATCAGTAAAGAAGGATGACATCATGAACTTTGTAGGTAAATAGATGTAACTGGAAGTCATTATGCTAAGTGAAGTAACATAGTCCCAGAAAAACAAATGGCAAATAGTTCCCCTCATTTGTGGATGCTAACATCAAATCCCCAGTTGAAAGCCAAGCTGAACAACATTATTGTTATATTTCTATTTATCTGAAAGCAACTATGTTGTTATAATGTAAATCTCTCAACAAGGCTCTAGGATCCACCCACCACTTTTTTTCAGACTCTGTAATTACTGTACATAGGTGGAAAGCATGTATCCATATTTTAGAGTAATATAAAATTAAAGGAGGAAAATGTGAATTCCTAAACATAAAAAAAGACTGAGAGAAAGACACAGGACAGTTATGGCAGAATGCATGATCTGGGGTGGTGTGGTGGGAAGGGAAAGAGAAATATGCCTAAATATAACTGAAAATAATGTCTGAAATACACAAAACATCAAAAAAAATTTAAAAAGAAAATAGCGACCATATTTGCTTTCAGGGAGTGGAGTGAATAAATGATTATGGCAACAATAAACAGAATAAATAAAACCAGACATTTTGCTATTAAAAAATCTTCAAAATAAGTTTCACATCAAAATGGAGTCATGTATGCTCTATACAGGTACCACTTTGTCTAGTACTTCAAGTTAAGGTCTCATTGTTTCCTTTATAAATATTATGTTCAGTGTTCCTAGGCTTTTGCTAGACTTGCACAGTCCACTTTTTCCTCTAACACCATCTTGGGGTTCTGTACTTCTCTGCTCTTTCTGAGTCACTGACCACTACTGTCCTTCAGGTTTATGTGGGAAGTGTTATTTGTCCCTGTCCACCATTCCCAGGCCTTATTGTTAGACTTGAACTAGAGGCTAATGAGACCATATTTCTCTGCACCTTTTACAGATAATAGCAGGCACTCTATCAAGAATATGTCTATGAGTAATAGGCACCCCAGTTACTTGGACTACTGGAAAGTCTAGCTCAATTCTAGCAGCCTGGCAGCCTAGTCTTTATTGCTGATTCTGGAAGCCCTGCTGCTGCAGGATTGGATAAACAGCCCTAAAGCCAACTCCTTAGGGGTCCTGATGGAGAAGAATGGCAAACTTCAAGAAGCATAGAGCCTGAAAGCATTGGAGGGCTGAAGCACATTCCTCACCAATCAGATGAATATTCAGGTGTCCTTCCTCCACTTCACTCAGTGTAGGATGTTTCCCCTTCTTCCTCTTCTCCCAATGCCTTAAAGTAGGACTCCTTTTTCACTCTGTTGTGTCCTAAATCCTCTCTTTCCCTTCAGACCCTACAATTCTCTCTCTCTCTCTCTCTCTCTCTCTCTCTCTCTCTCTCTCTCTCTCTCTCTCAAGTTTTGTAACCACAAAAATAATTTGTTTCAATGTTCCTTATATCTAAGACCATATTTTTATAACAAATTTTCTGTAGAAAGAGTTTTAAGATGTTTTCTTATATTTCTTTACTATAAAAATTTTAACAATGTATGGTAGTTCTCGATGTCTTAAAGAATTTAGCACTTCAATGATCAAGCTTGATTTGACTTTCATTGATAAATCTTCCCATGGAAAATCAAGCAAAACTGAGGTTTGGGAGCTTATATATTTTCAATTTTTATTATATTTTTTATATTTTTTGTGAGGGTTGGGTTTGCATGTGTCATGGTACAACATGTACATGTGAAAGTCAGAGATCCGGGTAGTTGCCAGATTTGGTTCTCTGCTTCCACTATGTGAGTCTATGGGATCAAACTCAGGTTCTCAAGTTTGGCAGCAAAGGGCCTTTGCAGATTTAACAACATCTTGATGGCCCATAAGTAATTTTTTAAGTTACAAAAATTCTTTAAAATTTTTGTTATATTTATTTTTATTTTATGTGTATGAGTGTCTGCCTGCATGTATGTGCACCATGTGCATTCAGCGACTGCAGAGGTTATAAGTGAGTGTTGGATCTCGTGGAACTGGAGTAACAGATGATTGTAGCTGCAGCATTGGTGCCAGGAACTGAACCCAGGTCCTCTGCAAGAAGTGGTGCGACTCAGGGCTCTCTAGAGGAACAGAACTGATAGAATTATATACATATATGTATATACTATGTGATTTATAAGATTGGCTCATATGATTGTGTGGTTATCTCACACAGGAGAGGCAGAGATCAGGTAGTTTCTCAGTCCACAAGGCTGGATGTTTAACAGTCTCACTCTGGTGCTGAAAGGCCTGGAAGATTCCTAGAGAACTGCTGACCTTTAGAGAGTTAGATCAAAGGCAACCTGGCAATGAGCAAAATTTTCCTTCCTCCATGTCCTTTTATCTGGGCTGTCATCAAAAGGTTCCATCCACATTTAAGGTGGTTAGATAGCTTGAAATAACCTGATCAACAAAATCCCACATAGGAGTGTCCAACGACCTACATTTTAATTGATTCCAGATCTGTTCAAGTCAATAACAAGATTAACTGTCCCAGCAGGATTCAGGTAATTCCTTCTCCATGGACATCAAAAACATATGAGATTAAAAGCTAAAATCATTGAAATTATATGTAGTATTCCACTTTATACAATCCAAGTTCAAGCTTTAATTGTCTTATCATTTGATTCGTACAGTTGAGATATACATTTAAGACCATCATACTTTTAGAAGATTCAGTATCAAATTTAGGTATTAGCAAATTATACTCATCCTCTTTAATGATTTAGAAACATTAAATTATTTTCAATAAATATATTTACATACATTTATGTGAAGAATTATTGTATCATTCCTGAAAAGACCATTGATAACATATAAAATTATGAAAAAATCCATAAACCTACTCATGCCTACTTATTTTGAAAATTTTATTTTAGAATTCATTTACTTTTAATTTTTGTGTCTATGTGTTTTACCTGCATTAATATAAGTGCATCCATTCCGTGCAATACCCAAGGAGAGCCAATAAAGGTCATCAGATCCATTGGAACTAGAGTTACAGGCAATTGTCACCCTATGGGTTCTAAGAGCTGAACTTGGGTCCTCTGCAAGAGCAGCACATGCTCTTAACCATTGAGTTATACCTTCATGACCAAGATTAACATTTAAACAGGTAGACTGAGTAAAACAGGTTCTTTTTTTAATATGAATGGGCCTCATCCAATTAGGTGAAAGGGTTATGGAACAAAACTGGGTGGGCTGGAGCTGGAGACCTGGTATGGATTGTTTGCCTAAAATGCATGTGGCTTGGGTACAATCCCCAGCACTGCAAAGGAATAAAAAGAAAAATTTAAAAGAAGCATTTTTCATTCCTCATGGCTTCCAACTTATACATCAATTTCTTCCATCCGAACTGAATATCTCTGGCACTTAGGCTGGGATTTCACCATTAAATCTCCTGGTTCTCAAGACTTCTGCCTGGAGCTAGAACTCTGTCATTGTATCTCTTGAGTCCACAGCTTGTGATTATCCCTACAAATTTTGGGACTCTTCACCTTCTCTGGTGCTCGTCCTTTGAACAGCACAGCTTAAGTCATGTAGGCACTACTCTCCTGGTTTGTGCGTGTGGGGGGGGGCGGTCAGCGTTGGCATCACTGATTCTCTTGGCCTTGGCCCTTCCATGAATATCCAGAGTGCACAGGAAAAGGTGAATGTTGTGTTAGTAAATAAAGTTTCATAATTAAACCCAGTCAAGAACAGAAAAAAATAATGCAGCATTTACTTTTTAGGTAAAATAAAACAAAATGATTTATCAAACCATAGTAACACCTAAAGTTAATGGATTCCAAGAATGAAAGGGTTAAGAATTTGTGCCAAATGAAAATATCCTACATCATAATTTCAATATGAGTATCCTTAGTGTCAAAGAACACTGGCCAGTGGGTCATTTATATTTAATTACCTGTGAAATTTACCATCTCTATTTTGTCACATTATTACATCAAATTAGTTCTATTGAGAAATTGTTCTTCTTGACAAGACATTGTATAAATAAATGCTCTCTGGAAGATTTTCTTAAAAGAACACTAAAAAAATCAGATCCCTTGTTGTGTTAATTTTAATAATAGAATAACTTGTATAAAATGTATTATTTGCTAATTGGTGCTTTGCATTCAAATTCCTAATGTCTCACGATAGCCCTAGGAGGCAGCAATTTTCATTCTTTCTACAGTGAGGAAATACAAACGGAAAGGAAGATGCCTACCTCCAGAGCCCAGTGTAACAGAGAGGAGAGCATGAGAACTTCCAGTTCCAATTTAACCTCTCCAGAGGTGTCTCCATCCTGGGATGTGCAGAAGTCTCTCAGCAGACAGCATAATTGTAGCAGTTGATGGAGGGAACTTGGAAAGGTATAATAGTGGAAACACACCAGTATTTGGGGGTGATTTAGGGATGCTAACCTTAATGGTCTTTGATGTTACTACTCTGAGATAATGATATTCCATTCTGAGATAAGATGAGGTAGCATCTGTCCACTGTTGTAGATGCAAAGGGAAATGTACCCTTCAGGTTGGTCCTTGGCTGGTGGGGCTTTGGGAATGGTGTGGAAGCTTTAAGACCTGGAGTCTTGTTGGAGGAAGGAAGTCACCTTTTTCTTTTCTTTTCTTTTCTTTTCTTTTCTTTTCTTTTCTTTTCTTTTCTTTTCTTTTCTTTTCTTTTTTTGATAACTCAGGTTTTATTTTAGGGTATTGGGGTATGGCATCTGACTGGGAACATGACAGCCAGCAGCAACATGGCTGCTTTGGGAGACTAGTAAGGGGAAGGTAGGCAATAGGGTGTGGACAACAGGGCACGGGCACATAGGGGAAAGTAGGATATAGGGCAGGTAAGTGCTTAGGGGGAAATAGAATATAGGGTGTTGACAATAGGGTGTGGGCTCTCCAGGGGACTAGACAGGCATAAGCATTTCTCTCTCACAGCAGCCAAGCGAGATTATAGCAATGTTTTCCTGGCATGTTGGACGCTGGTCACAGATGAACACTTCTTGGGGTTTCCAGGTCCAGTTGACAAAGGTCTTACATTCCAACTTTTTGTGTCAGAGGGATGGGGGGGAGAGACACTTTTCCTTCTAGCTTCTTTCTGTGGACAGGAAAGGAAGAAGAGGGGGTTAATGACACAAAAGTGTGAGATCCTTACATCTGGGTGTCACTGTCATCAGCTTGGAGGTGTTCATATTTGTCTGAAGGGAGAGTAAGTAAAAGTTGCTTAAAACTGATATGGATGAGTTACTGGATAGAGTCTTCTAAGCACTGGATAAGGCAAGGAACTATTACCAGGATGAGCTGTTAGAGCTCCAATTAGGGAATACAGCTATTGGGTTATGCCTGTCCAGGATTCCTCACCCTGAAGCCCAAGGGAAGACACAATTTTGCCATTCCCAGCCTTTGACACAGACCATGCTGCTAAGAGACTCAAGAACATTTTTGCTTCTAGCTAAGAAACTGGGTACTGTTTGAGGGTTCTTTTACTAAGATCTGAAGTTTTATACCCAGAATACCATTGCTTGGGCTTTAAATAAATATACTTATTACTTTAACTTCTGGTTATACTTTCCTTTTGGGTGTTTAAGTCCATACAGTTAGCCCAGATTAACAAAGTTTTGTTTCCTCAAGGTCAGTTGAGGATCTTAGGGTCACTCAGGTTTTAGGGGGGAGCTCCAGTTCCTTTTGGCTTTCCTTTTACCAGTTCCATCTATGGAAAGACAAAAATCAGGTGTTGCTTTACCAGGCTTCCCTTTTAACCATGAGGAGATATTCCTCTTTGTTGAAGTTCATCTTTTTAGATTGGACACTGGATTGAGTCCTTCTGGTATCTCCATGACCTCTCTGAATGAGAAGACAGGTGACTCACAGTTAAACAGGACATTTCCAGAGATGTCCCCATACATAGTCCCCTGGTACTTAGTTGACCTCAGAAGGCAAGGAGCAAAGTTATCCCTTAAGTCCCTTGGCCGTGGGGGTATTAGATATCTACCCAGAAGGGCTATTTCACCAGCCTAATAATTTAAATTACTATATAATATTAGATAAAGCCTGAACAAAAGTAAAGTAGCCTTGCATAAGCATAGACTGGAAGAGATATTTAACAGCATAGTTTAAACAGGCAATGCCCATGAAAAAGATTTAACAATTTCAGGCCTATCTCAAATGAAGACTGCTTACTACAAACAGAAGCAGTCTCTTTTCTTTCCCAGACCCCCATATCCTGATTTTTAGTTTTTCATAAGACAGGAGTTATCTCATATACTCATTGACAGGAAATAAGCTGATAATTTTTACAAAGCCCATCAAAACTGTCTTCTTCCGGACTGCATAATGCTGGTTCAGGGAGGTAAAACCTAGCTTCACTTGAGTCAAATTATCTTGTTATGGGCAAAAGAAATATCATATGTAACACCTGTATAATACAGAGCAACAAAAAGAATGTCTTTCAGTAGCATGGATAACTCAAACCCTGTCTGTGTTCATTTAATACAAATCTGTAAGTGGAAGTCCAGTACAAGCCAGAAATGGAACCCTTTAAAGTCACTCTTTCTAGCATGACTCCACATATTGCTTTCTCTCTCTCTCTCTCTCTCTCTCTCTCTCTCTCTCTCTCTCTCTCTCTCCCTCCTCCATGTATGCTGACAAAATATAATCTCTCTGCTTCTGACTGTCAAGCCAGCCTCTGTCCCCTGCTCTTTTCCCCATCATGATAAACCCCATCCTTTCTGGTAGAGTGACATAAAATAAATCCCAGTCTCTTCTAAGTTATTTCTACAATCATGGTATTTTATCACAGCGCAGAAAAATAGGTAATATACCCCATATTTCATGATATTTTAGAATTATTTGTTAAAAGAGCTGGGGATGTAGCACTGCAGTACTGCTAGTCAGTGATGCACAAGGCCTTTTTCTGTCCCCTGACCAATTTAATTAATTAATTAATTAATTAATTAATTGAAAGTATGATTTTAAAATTCTTTTTAAGCTACTGATACACTACTTTTTTTTTGGTCTTTTCAAGACAGGGTCTCCCTGTAGCCCCAGCTGTCCTGGAGCTCACTCTGTAGACCAGGATGTTCTTGAACTCACAAAAACCTGCCTGCCTCTGCCTCCAAGTGCTAGGATTAAAGGTGTGCACCACCATGCCCTGCTTACTGGTACACTACTTTTAAAAATCTAATTATTCTAGCTGGGCATGGTGGTACATGCCTTTAATCCTAGCACTTGGAGGCAGAGGTAGGTGGATCTCTGTGAGTTCAAGGCCATCCTGGTCTACATAGCAAGTTCCAGGACAACTGGAGTTACAGGGTGACCCTGTCTCAAAAAGACCCCCAAAATTTAATTATTCTGCAATTTCCTTGTGTGTTTATGTGCATGTTCCTATAGGTACATGTGTACATTTGTGCGTGTGAATGCATGCATGTGTGTGTGTGTGTTCATATGGAAGTACTAGGACAACTTTGGGAGCCATCCTCCTTATTGTTTTTGCTTATTTGTAGGTTGACTGGTTATTTTATTTATTTATTTATTTAGACAGGGTCTCACATTGATTTGGAGCTCTCCAAGTAAGCTAGGCTGACCACCCAGTGAGCTGCACAAGCTGGTCAGTGAGTCACCCATGTCTATCTAGCAGTTCCTACCCAGCATTAGAATTCTAACATGACACACCACACCCTGGAAGCAATATTTCATGTGTTCTGGGGATCTAATTCAGGTTCTCATGCTTGAATTGAGTGTATTTTACCAACTGAGCCCTTTCCCCAGCCCCTGTTCTAGCATTTCATATTACCTACTAATCTAAAACATATAAAGTTGCTCATTAAACAATTTGAGTTTCCCATGGGACTTCTCAGACCCAGTAGAATTGCAAGGATTTAATAAGTCATGAGATTTTGCATATGTCCAAAAATTTGTATGGAACCACACAAGACCCCAAAACGATTTTGAGGAAAAAGAACAATGCAGGGGGACAAGACTATATGAGATCTCAGGTTATTTTACAGAGCTGTAAGTATATAAAAAAAGCATGGTACTGGCACAAAAATAGACATGTAGATAAATGAAACAGAAGACCCAAACTGGGTAGATACAGTTTCAGCCACTTGATATTTGACAAAGGTACCAAATATTTCTTACATCTTCAACAACTGATGCTGGCAGAACTGGATCATCACCTGTAGAAGAATGAAATTAGATTTTTTTTAACTGTCACTATGTACACTATATTTTATTTAGCATTCCAAAGGGAAACTGAACTTCTTGGTAACACTAAGAAAGAATGTACTCATTAATCTCTTGTGCACATACGCAAAATCTCATGACTTATTAAATCCTTGCAATTCTACTGTATACAAATGAAAGCCTTTCCAAACACCCTGCATGTACACTGAACCTGTAAATGTTATCATAAAAATATTGTAAACACAATAAGAACAATGATATAGTACAAATATGTTTCCAAGGCCAAAATTTAAAGGCTTATATTTATACAAGTGTACAAAACATTTTTGTGCTCCTGACTTTTTGTTCAGGACTATCTGATTTTAAAAATCTAAGTTAAATGTTTTCATAACTTTCTGCTTCAGAATGAAAGACACTGAGAAATTACAGAATAAAATTCAAAACTGCACTGGGTACGAATTTTACCAAATAGACTAAAACAAACACTCTTTTGCCTTAATTGCTGCCTTGCTGAAGAAAATGCCACACTGCCTTCTTTTCTCTATTTAAATTTCTTTCTCCAAACAGATTGAGACAAAAGTATAAAAGATATATACTAACAAAACCAAAAATATTAAAGTAATTTTTCTTTTTCAGTGTGTTTAAAGAGCTCCTTATTTCAATATAAAACCACAGAATGGTGAAATAGAACACATTAAAATATAGCTAGCTGACTTGTTTTAATCCTAGAAGAATGCTCTAAGTGGCTATTAAGTTCTGAATTTGGGCATCTGATTTTGTGCCGTACTTTTATTCTCTTACATACAGCTATCAAAAAAATGATCCATTTTTTCCTTAAATAATGATAAAATACAACTCAATCTTTTGGAAAAAATTCTATGCCATGACAAGAAATACATTTTTTTAAATATTAGAATAATTGTTAGAAAAGAAGTATAAAATATAAACTCTTGAAAAATACACTGAAATGTCTCTAGGAAAGATATGCAACTGGTTCAACTGGTTAGGTAGAAGAAGACAGGCATTGCCATAGGGTTCATCCAACTATGGACTTGGTTATGAGATATAAAAACATCACAGAAAGAAATTAGCACCAGAATTGTCTAAAACTTCAAACAATACGCTGAAGAAATTTCAGGTCTTGGCATAACATTATTAAAAAAGGAAAAAAAATATTTAACTTGAAAAATTTCCCCAGCAATAATAAATGTTTTTTTTCAAACTTTAGAAAGATTTATTCATTTTCACAACACTAAAGTAGTATGTGGTAGTTACCATTTATTTTGGTTTGGCCTAAGCAAGACAAATAACTCCTAAATATGGTATTATTTGATGCAAGTGGGGGGGAACAATTTTCCAATCAAAACTTGTTTTTAGCTATTTATTCCTTTTTGATCTGAAATGTTTTATTGGAACTCTCCAAGAACTACACTCATTTGTTTCAACTCTATATTGTCATTTTTACTGCCCACTGGTGATGTTATCTATGATTTGGCAGAGGTCAGAGTTGTCTAGAAGTAGGTGCAGATCACAGGAGAGTTTTGAATAAGCCAATGTATAATCAAATATATATATATATATATATATATATATTTTATACACATATAATATATATCATCCTATTGTACAAAGAGTTTAATTTTAAACAACATTCATTTATAATTTTAACTACAAGACAGCCAGGATATGATATGAAACAAGTCAAACTATTTTGGTTTCCAAAAAGCCAAAATATATAGCTATCATACCAAATGTTCAACAACAGCTCTGCTCCTTTGGCTGTTTCACTGCTGCACATAAATAATGACAAGGCCAAGGACAATGGCTAGTCTGAGGGCTTGTTAGCCAAGGAACCACATCATAAGCCAAAAGAACAGGACTAGGACAGGTTCCACCATTCCGTTCTCCAAAGTGCATCTTCATGAAGCCCATGTTGAGGAGGTTTCTATTCAATTCATCAAAAAGTGTCCCCATCTTCTTATAGTTATCTCCAATAGGCTCACCAGTGTGGTTTTGATTCTTCAGTATCCTGCTCAACTCTTATCTTTTTCCCTGCACAAAAGTCAACTCCAAGTGGTTCAAAGACCTCAATATAAAATCTGAAACTCTGAAACTGCTAGAAGAAAAATGCATAGGCTGTACCTTCCAAGATGTTGGCATAGGAAAGGACTTTAATGGGACATCAGTTGCTCAGGCATTAAGGGCAACAATTAGTAAATGAGAACCACATTAATCTACAAAGCTTCTGTACAACAAAAGAAACAGCCAAGGAAGTGAAGAAGATGCCCACTAAGTGGAAGAAAATCATTACCAGCTACACATCAGTATTAGTCACTTTTCTGTTGCTGTGATAAAACTACCATGACCAAGAGAACTTATAGTTGATGGTTCCAGGGAATTAGAGTCCATTGTGACAGGAAGGCATGGTGGCAGGAGCTGGAGCAGAAAGCTGAGGTTCCCATATTCCAGTGAATACAGGAAAGAGAGAGAGAGAGAGAGAGAGAGAGAGAGAGAGAGAGAGAGAGAGAGANTGTGTGTGTTCATATGGAAGTACTAGGACAACTTTGGGAGCCATCCTCCTTATTGTTTTTGCTTATTTGTAGGTTGACTGGTTATTTTATTTATTTATTTATTTAGACAGGGTCTCACATTGATTTGGAGCTCTCCAAGTAAGCTAGGCTGACCACCCAGTGAGCTGCACAAGCTGGTCAGTGAGTCACCCATGTCTATCTAGCAGTTCCTACCCAGCATTAGAATTCTAACATGACACACCACACCCTGGAAGCAATATTTCATGTGTTCTGGGGATCTAATTCAGGTTCTCATGCTTGAATTGAGTGTATTTTACCAACTGAGCCCTTTCCCCAGCCCCTGTTCTAGCATTTCATATTACCTACTAATCTAAAACATATAAAGTTGCTCATTAAACAACTTGAGTTTCCCATGGGACTTCTCAGACCCAGTAGAATTGCAAGGATTTAATAAGTCATGAGATTTTGCATATGTCCAAAAATTTGTATGGAACCACACAAGACCCCAAAACGATTTTGAGGAAAAAGAACAATGCAGGGGGACAAGACTATATGAGATCTCAGGTTATTTTACAGAGCTGTAAGTATATAAAAAAAGCATGGTACTGGCACAAAAATAGACATGTAGATAAATGAAACAGAAGACCCAAACTGGGTAGATACAGTTTCAGCCACTTGATATTTGACAAAGGTACCAAATATTTCTTACATCTTCAACAACTGATGCTGGCAGAACTGGATCATCACCTGTAGAAGAATGAAATTAGATTTTTTTTAACTGTCACTATGTACACTATATTTTATTTAGCATTCCAAAGGGAAACTGAACTTCTTGGTAACACTAAGAAAGAATGTACTCATTAATCTCTTGTGCACATACGCAAAATCTTATGACTTATTAAATCCTTGCAGAAAACCAGGTAATGCATGCTCTCCCTCATTTGAGGATTGTAATACCAATCCCCTTACATGAGTATATATCCTGATATAACACCAGGAGCCAAGAAATTGAAAAAGATGCTTGGAGGTAAAGGAAAAATTTCTGGAAGCATGGGGACAGTAAGGAACAGATGTTACTAGGGCAGAGGTCCAGAGGCTTGGGATATGGGGTTGGGAGGGAAGGAGAGGAAGATAAATGGGGGGTATGATGAGAGGTAGGGGAAGTTAGAAAGGGGAGCTTAGAGGGTGCTTCATCTGTGGAGGGAGGAGGAATGTGGTAAGGGAAGAAGAAAGAATAGAAATAATTTGAACTTGAGAGGCTAGGAACCTATAGTAGTGCGATGCCCACAAGACTCCATGAAAAAATCATACACACTGTCTGAGCATTAGTGCACAGGTTGTGAAACCTGGTGGCTGTGTGGCAGGGAATACATTGTAAGACAGAAGATACGTCCCTTCGAATGGTTCGTTAGACTTTCTTCAGAGCTCTTGATTATCTACCAGAAATAGAAAATAAGACCCTACTGTTCTGAACAGGACATGCTTCAGGGATAGGACTTAGATTAATGGAACAGGAACTGACCTAGAACTTCTCTACCTGAAGTTAATGGCTCATAATACTAGACAATGTGCACATTGCTAAGGAAGAAAATCAATCAATGGTACAACCCAGCACCAGACACTATCAATCATAATGGACTGCCCAGAAAACTACCTCTAGTGGTGCAGAAGAGGCACTGTTGTCTAGGGGATGGTCAACAGCAATCTAATTGGACTTGGAACCTTCTCAATAGGGGTAAAACCATGAGAGCCACTGTAAACTCAGCCAAATGCACAGTGCTAGAGAAGACATAGAGCCTAGAGAAAAACCTATCAGTGTCATCTCTAGACAAATGAAATTTTTATCATACACTATGAAATCTTATATTTGCAGACAAGCATATCATGTGCCACTCATCAAAAAAATCTGCTTTTGCAACAGATGGAGGCCACTACAGAATTCCACAACTGGTCAGACACAGAACATACACATCTGAAAAATCCCCATTCCTAGGAGACACATCTAGACTCAGAAAGAGGGGCAAAGAGAAAGCGAGTGCACCCCTCAATTCTCACCAGTAATGCTTCTGTACACAGTAGAAGAGTGTGATGCAAACAGAAGGCTATAACTAGTCAAGCTTCAAAGAATGGTAGCCTCCAGAGTGTGTACCCCTGGATGGGGCCCCTACATTAAACCTCACCTACCCACAGCTCAGAGATCCTTGCAGAAGAGGGGGCAGAAAGATTGTAAAGCTAGGGCTGGTGCATGAACATAGACGAGTGACTTACAATTGACTGTAAGCTTTCACATGTAAATTTGTGGAAAATGTAGGCAGCAGACATGGGACCTGTGCTAAGCAAGACAAGGTCTCAAAGCAGAGCAAGAGAAATATGTGGGAGACTGACCATGGACTACAAGAGACTGAGTACTGTTGGATGAAGAAGAACATGCCTCACCCAGGATTCCTAGATATGGTGACTAGACTCCAGCAGTTCTATTTGCACAGAAGGATATCTGGGTTTGGGAGCATGACTAGATAGGGCTTAGATTGTATGTTGTAATGCGTGAGTTCTAATGGGGGCCATGGGAGGCCTGGGTTTGATTCAAAACCATTGTATTCGTTGTACAAATGCTCAACAAAAAAATTAAAAAATAGAAAATACTAACTTTACTGTTCAAAAGGCTCTATTCTGCTTTCATTGTTCTGGAAGCCAGGTGCTTCACTGGGCCTGGCTACATTCATTTGCCTCATTCAGTTTCTTTTACTTAGAAATTATAGTCTAACAGTCTTCTTCAGTGTAAAGTTTATAATGTTTCATAAGTTCCCAAAAGTAATCTAATTATTGTGTCTGCACTGTTGGCATTGTTCAACTTTCCATCGTTATTTTGTTAACTTTTAGAATTTTGTGTGGTCTAGAAATAGAGATGCACAGTTAGAAATGTCAAGCTGTAGAACACAGTGTCACAGCACAGTGCTTCTGAGGGGAACATGGAGGTGGGAAGGGTGAGATTTCCACACCATCAGCATAGGAGATGCCTCACAGCCACTTGGAAAAAGAGGTGAAGACACAGGCTGGAAGCCTGAAAAATAGAGATGAGGTGGCTGAAGGGTATATACCCCTACATAGAGGACTCGACAGAATGCCTATGGCACTCAACAGCTAAGTTAAAAAGTCATATGACAAGAGAAAAAAAACACCAGTAAACAGCACAGTTTACAAATTCATTGAGCCTTTTCAGACGGATATTTTAAAACCCCATTGGACCTACATATCATGTATAAATACTCCCAAGCGAATAAGCTGATTATTTTATAAATAGTTCTTCATGAGGATGAAAACATGCAAGATTCATTGAGCTGTTGAACACATCCAGAGAGGATCTTCCCACAGTGCATGGCGGTATCACCATTGACAGTATGAAAAGTCTGTCACTCTTTCTCCTCAGCCTATGCAGATAATTTAACTTGAAGGCAGTGACACATCATAATGTCCCTTCCAAGAAAGAATATCTAGTGTCAGGCAGAGGCATCTTGAGCAGCTTAGATGACAGTTCACGCCTTCATTTGGTATGCCCTGCTGCTTTTGATGTAAGAGTGCACACTGCCCAGTATGGTAGCAGTTCTGGGGCTCCAGAGAAGTTGCATGAACTGTTGGAAATTGTGGTTTCTTACACACCATCTAACATTTCTGAGCTGCAGTTTTCACAACTGCAACTTGAATATGTCCAGTTTGATTATTAGGTATACGATTGATAGTAAATCTCAAACACTTTTCAGCTGCTTATAACATTTTACTTAAATCATGGATCAAGAAGAATGTTTCATACCTCTATGTCTGTTCAAAATTGTACAATAGGTCCTTGCTACAATTTAGATCTGGTATGTTCACCAAGGCCCAGTTACAGAAAAAACAAAGTCTGGAAAATGGATCAAGTAAAGGCACTTCTGTGCCAGCCTGAGTTTGGTCAGAACAGACTCCTCAAAGTTGTTTTCTGACCAGTAAATGCGTTCCCTGACACATGAGATATTAATTCATAGCGATTGCTATCAAAAGATTAATAAGGTTTTTTCTTTCGGGCATTTTAAATTTGGTATCAGAGTTCTTATGGACTTGTCAAGGATTGAAGCTAGTCATGAGTCTTAAGAAGAAAATAGCTGCACTGAAACTCAGAGGTGAGTTTAGCTAGTGAGACTAGCAGTCAAATCAATGCAGACTTCTGGCTCTTCCAGGACAGAGAGAAATGGTGCACAACAGAGCCCCAGCAGCATCTCCAGACACAGGGATACTTCACAGAAAAGGGAGGAGGACTGACAGGACTGCTGAACATTAATTGCTTCGTGGCAGAGCCATTCGTGAAAGGTACACCGGTTGACAAAGTTCCAGTGACCTGACTCGTCTTGGTGACGTCTGCTCTCCAGCTGACCTTGGTTTTTAATAATTCTTTTTAATCAATATTAATTCTTACTTTTCTGGCCTGCTTAAGTTTCAGCTTTCTAGCAGTTAGGGTACCTGCTTCTGCCTCAGGGAGTGGAACTGACACTTTTTTTGCCTTTTCTAGAAATGAGTTCTTTGTGAGAAATAAGGACACGGTACACCAACTTAGAAAACAAGGAAACTAAAGTGAGAAAATAAAGTTCTCTATTGTTTAAGCTTTAAATGTATCATTTTTTTTTTATTTCCGTACGTGTATGAATGTATTGTGTGCATGCAAGTCTGTGCAACCGTGACGTGCAATTTGCCGCGGAGGTCCGAAGAGGGCGTCGGACTCCCTGGAAACTGGAGTTCTCTATGGAATTGGAGTTTCCAGACGGCTCTCAGCCGCCACCTGTGGGTGTTGGGGATCGAAACCCCGGGTTCCTCTGCAAGGAGCGGTCGGCGCTCTTAACCGCTAGGCCATCGCTCCAGCCCCTAATGCTCATTTTTTATACTTGTCCAGCCAGCACTATGTAACAACAAGCATAAAGAATGGAATCCTCAGGATAAGTTCATAGTTTATATTAACTTTGCTTTGCTGCAAAACATTGAAAACTGTGTTAGCTGAATGGCGTACTAATTATTTGCTTTCACTTTCTTGATGCTTTCAACTAAATGTACCATTATTATGTTTTACTGTTTTTGATGTTAAGAACTAATTTCAGGTGTGAATTTATATGAAAAATATTTACGGGGAGGAGTTGGATTATTTTTTTCTACCATTAGCTTAGACTTCATAACATGTATTAGTTTAAAAGGGCATAAAAATAAAACATTTGTGGTAGGGCTGGAAAGATTGCCTACCTAGCGTTAAGAGCGCCGCTGCCTCTTGCAGAAGAACCCAGGGGTTTGACCGTCTTTAAACTCTAGTACCAGGGGAATCCACGCACCTTTCTGACTTCCCGCGCAATGCAATGCCATGGGGGCACTTAAAAACCTACATGGCAGACAGTACTTCCATACACATACAAAACTATATAAAATTAAAAAAATAAAAATAAATTAAATCACATTGGACTGATGGAGCAGAGAAGAAGAAAAATCGGCAGAGAGGCGGCAACCTGAAAGGCCCTCTGCACAGGGTCAGAGAAGGCAAAATCGCTCTCTGATCCTTAGTCAAGAGAATTCCAGAGTGGAAATTGACAGGCCCTCTGCACAGGATCAGAAGAAGGCAAAGCTCTCTGATCCTTGGGTCAAAGAAATCGGCAGAGTGAAGAGCCCAAGAGGTCCTCTGCAGCAGGAGCAGGACGATAGATGCTCACTCAGGTCAGAAAAAAGGATTCTTTTGCTTATTGATTAATTTCTTCACCCTTTTGCGACCACCCACTTCAGTAACTGAACCTGCTGGAGCTGGACTCCGGCAGCTTCAGTTAATGGTGCTGGATATAAAACTTCTCCCCAAACAAAGAAGGAGAGATCACTCAGTGGTTAAGAACCACTGCTGCTGTTCCAGAGGACCTGAGTTAAGTTCCCAACACACAAGTGAAGGGAGACAGCCATCTGTAACTCCAGTTACAGAGGCCACACATCCTTCTTTTATTTTTTTATTTTTAATTCAGTTTTTTTGATGCTTTGTGCCATTCATACATTTTTCCAATTCAGTTCAGAGCTTATCTTTCCCTCCCCCTCCCCCCCCCAACCCCCACCCCCCCATCCCAGGACTCATGCATTATCTTCCATAACGTGTCCTGCATTTCTCTCAGTTTTTTTTTTTTCATTTTTTTGTATAAGTAAATCCATGAGTACAGCATCCTTCATGAAAACTATCTGCAGGCTGTTGTGCCCAAAAACCTACAGGCCCACATCCAGTGGTGGTGGTGTGGACAGGTTTTTTGTTCAATCAAAGTGATCAACTGAGTGTCCAGGACACATTTGCTGTAGTTTCTAACCATTTCACCCAATCGCACCCTTACCTTTCCTACCACGCCCCTCTTCCGCAGTTGTCCCCCTAGGCTTACGAAAGGGGCACGGTGGATGAGAGAGAGAAACACAGTCCATCTCTCTGGAGCTGTTGACTTGGATCTGGTCAATTCTGGCTGTTTCCTTTCATGGGCTGACAGTTTGTCCAGGAATAACATTTCGAATCCTACTAATGAAGAACAAGGCAGTTGATCAATACGGTTTAAGCAGACTAATGTTATGGTAGGTTACTTTAGCCTAGACACATGTTTGGGGATATGTTAATCCATGAACTTACAATTTTCCCCCTGTTACATATGACAGCGTCTTACTGTGGCTTATAACATCTCCTCACCTGTAGAGGATGTGTTTTTTTTAAGCTTGTGGCATCAGCCATGGGTTATTCCTCCCTAAGGGGGACGAGCCACAGAATAGCAAATTAGATTTGGATTATACAGGACCACCTGGATGCCTGCTGCACAGTATTTCCAGGCAGTGAGGTGTAGCTGGTGCTGAGCGGGGAGTCTTGCTTGGACTCAGGAGACCTATATTTGTTTATTGGTTTAGTGGCCTTTGGTAACACTCTCTGCATTACGAGGCCATCTGCATACTTGCATGTGGGTGAACCAATACATCCCTCCTGTTAACACGTCAGGTCTTCAGGAAGCAGTGGGTCATTGCATCTTCTCATGGTAGTATCCAACCTAGAGGCAAGGAGCCCTCCTTTTGTGGGGCCTACTTTACCCCAGCAAAAATGTTTGACTATACTTGAAGGAGAGAGAAAATCTTCCATGACATAAACAAGATGGATGGATTAACATGTCTGGAAAACCAACTCTTCCCACCAATCCTTTCTTTTTGGCCTTCTTGGGTACAGGGACAACATACCTGGCTCACCAAACATCAATGTAAAATGGACCACTCATGCAATTCAATAACTTTTTAAAAAAATAAAATTACGGGGGCTGGAGAGGGACAGCCTAGCAGTTAAGAGTACCGACTGCTCTTGGCAGAGGACCCGGGTTCGATCCCAGACAGAAACCCACATGGCGGCTACGAAGAACTGCCTTTGTTGTAACTCCAATTCCAGGAGGAAGTCTAGGTCCAGGGGAATTTGACACCCAATTCTGACCCCGCGCATTTGCACGACACGTGGTGCACAGACCTAACATGCAGACAGATACCATCATTAACATTATATAAAATAAAAATAAAAATAGAATAAAAAAAATAAAATTTACAATATATTAAAAAGTTTTATTTCAAATGAATTCTACTCCACTATGCAAATAGAGGAAATGCTTGAATACTTTTTAATAAAAATATTGGATATTAGGCTGTAAATGGCTCAATTTATTATCATAAAACAGCAGAAAGTCAACTTTTAAATCCTGGCATTTTAAAAATATTTTATCAGTTATTTGAGAGTTTCAAGCAATGTATTTCTACAACATCCCTCCTCCCCAAGCTCCTGTCAGATCCACCACCATACTCACCCAGCTTCATGATTTTTTTTTTTCACTTGCTTAAGGCCAAGAGGTATGGCTCAAATACCCTTGAATGCAGAACCTGCCTTGAAGCATGGTCAACCTTCTAGGGGGCCACACCCTTAAAGAAAACTGAGGCTTCCTCTCCCTGCAGCTCTTAAATATCAATAACTCCTTACCCAGGCCTGAGACTTCATGCCCACCTACCCCCTCCATGCAGATACTTTGTCTTAAAGCTTGACATTTCCTTTTTTCTTTTTCATCATAACATGTATAAGTTTTTTTATTGAAGTTTGTGCATTTTTACAATACTTTCTTCATCAAATTTAGACTCCTCACCCCTCCTTCATGCCCTGACCCCACCGAGCTCCTGCATTTGCCATACCTGTCTTGCATCTTTTCTCAGTCTTTTTAAAATTTTTCAAAGCAGTTATGATGTTTTGGCAGAATTTTACTGTTTCAGTCGTTCTTTGACACAGTCTTTGTTATTGTTGTTTCTTCCAACGTATCTACTTCAACTTATGCATATATAAATCACCACGTATACCAAAAATTATGATGTCCAAAAACAAAATACAGGTTAATTCCAAAACATGTGTAGGGATTCATATTTTAACAATAGAGTTCTAAACAGGTAAAAAGAAATGTTACTTTACATTCCTACATTACACAGCAGGTTGATGTATGTTTTAATGTGCTTTTTGTGCTTTTATTTTTTTTTTTTTTTTTGTGTTTTTTATTACTAGTGTGTGTGCTCAGATAGGCACTTTAATCCCAGCCCTTGGGACACAGAGACAGCAGTCTCTTTGAGTAAACAAAACTATGAAAAAGGCCCTGGCCTACATAGCAGCTCCAGGCCAGCTGGGACTACAGGAGACCCTGTCTCAAAAAAAAAAAAATTTTTTTATTTAAAAAAAAAACAAAGGGATCGAAGAAAAGCAATGCATACCCCTCCTGGGTAGGGTACCCAACAGCCTCAGACTACCGAAAAAGAGTAAAATAAGTAGTTACTATACCACACTGAGTTTTACAACATCCTTAAAACCTTCTCCATAACTGATCATTCTAGGAACTTACACTTAACTTTAGAAAGGCAATGCTTGTTAAGCATGCTTCCTTATGTTATCATTTTACATTTGAGATATTCAGAAATCACATACACTTAGTTGACATGACATGCTTACATCCCACTAACTCAAGCCCACTAAGAACAGCATGCCCTCAGAATGAATTTTACATAAAATTGTAGGAAAAAAAAGGAAAGCTTCTGTCTGAGTTTATTGTATTCACTGGCATTATAATTTATGGATTCTTCTGACATTTTTAGAAATGTCTAGAATCCTGGAAGCATGGTCTTTTGCTCCTCCAGGTCTGATCCATATCTCTAACATGAGTCAGTGTCTGTACCAGACAGATACTCAGAGAATCAAAGCACTGGGCCCCACACCTGTTCTAAGGCCTTCAGATAAAAAGATGGTAGCCAAAAGTAGCACTTACCTCCAGATCCTAACAAAGTACTTGTCATATGCTCTTTTTACTGTGCTCATGCCACTGGATGACAGATCTGCTTGATCTGATGGTCTGTGGCAGTTCTGCCTCCCACCAGTCCAATGTCCCCAGGTTTACAGAGGCTCAGATAATTACTAGCAATCTTTACCAGCTAAATATTTTTAATTGTTTACATCACTTTTTGATGTAACAGATGCATACTAATAGTCTAACATTAATAGCCTGTGAGATAGTATAAACACAATGTTTATATGCACTGAAAAACCAAAAATTGCATGTGACTTGCTTGATGTCTAAAATTCACTTTGTTGGAGTGAGCTGGAATCAAACTCCAGTATCTCAGAGGATGACCATATTGGCAGGAGTATGAGACCATATTTAGTTTTCTAACATTTCATCATTACTTTAATTAATATATTTTCAATATAATTTTATAAATAATTTTTGTGCTTAGGCGCTAAGAAAGTGTGTTGCAGCATCAAAGAATTTCAAATGTATCATGAATTATGTGTATATTAAAAAGTTATTTTCAGACACATTCTAGTTATTTCCCACTTTTTCATAGCATACAAACACAGATAACTTTGAGACATGAACAACACATCAAATAGAGTTCAATAGCAATAATCTACTTTTATATAAAAATCAATTGCTATATTTTTTGTATTCAATTCAATCTTTCTGCCTGTTGACAGTGATATCTGTTCATTTGAAATTCTTGAGGAAAAAGAGAAATAAGACAGCTGAGATGGACTGTTCTTTTTTGTTTTCTGAACTGTTCTTTCAATAATAAAATCTGAAGTATACATGTATCTGTCAGATAAAATCTTCTCAGTAAATATAAGGGATAGTCAAAAGCCAGAAAAGCTGGTTTAACTTATTGTGTTATTGATTCTTCCAGAATAACTGATTTAACTTGCATGTGCAATTGATTCTTGACTGATCATGAATAAAGAGCCCAATATCTTAAATTATTTCTTCCCCAATTTTTACAATGATTTTATTACTTAGAAACCAATGTAAGTACAATGGACTCCAAACATCCTCTGAATGAAAGCCACTTGAGGCTCCATTCCAATCTAAGCAAACTAGATGTTCACTATGCATGCTCCAAGGCTATCTTGCATTTCTTTTTCTTTTTTATTGATGCTTTGTGTATTTCATACATCATTTTCCAATTCAGTTCAGGCATATATCCCCTTCCCTTCCCCCCACCCCACCCCTACCCATCCCAGATCATGCATTCTGCCGTGTTTTTTGCATCTTTCTCTGCTTTGTTTTGTTTTGTTTTGTTTGCATTTTTTTAACAATAAGTGGTAATTTGTAAGTACAAGCATCCTTCATGTAAAACCAATTGCAAGCAGTTGTGCCCAAACCCACACAGCTCATGGGTCCCACCATCCAACAGGGGGAGCTTGTATGTTCAATCAAGTTGATCAAATGAGTGTCCAGTCTATATTGTTGTAGTTTCACCATTAACCCCAATCAAAGCCCTTACATTCTACCATGCCCCCTCTTCCGCAGATTGTTCCCTAGGCTTAGAAAAGGGCACAGGTGGATGAGAAGCAAAACACTCTACTTTCTCTGGAGCTGATGTCTTGGTCTCTAGTCAGTTCTGGCTGTTTTCTTTCATGGGCTGCCAACTTGTCCAGGAATAACCTTTCTATCCTACTAATGAAGCACATGCAATTAGATATTTAGGTATTAAACAGTATAATATATAGGTTACCTTGCATTTAAGAGTAGTTGGATAACCCAGCTCTGGTCAAGAGAACTAAAAATTGGGAAGATGGATTCTGTGCAGTTGTGGTTTTCTAATAAATGAAAAAGAAAGCTACAATCATCAGTGTCTCCAGGTTGTAGAACAGTTTTATAAAATCCTCAAGGTATCAGATATGAGAGGGAGAAGAGGAGGATTTCAAAGGAGTTGAACTTGTCCTTAGACCAACACCAGCAGACAGAGCCACACTTCTATTTCTAAATATTATATTTAAGGTTGTACTCAAATGAAGAGTATTTCTAACTTAAAGGTCAAAATAAATTAACTCCCAGCACTTGGCTAGTTAAATTATAAAAGATTTATTTCTCCTATGTTTCTTCCAATAATTACAACCTACATTAATTTTCATTTTTTTCTCCTATAGCTCTTAGTCAATTTATTTATGTATTATTTATTTATTTCATTAGTTAGTTAGTTAGTTAGTTAGTTAGTTAGTTAGTTAGTTACTGAGAACTTGGGCTCCATGCTCCTTGCAGGGTAAGCATACTACCACTGAACCCCAGCCCATCTTCTTATTTTTGCTTTTTAGTTTTTATTCTTTGTTTTCTTATTGTTGTATTGTTTTTGTAGACCAGGCTGGACTCCATCTCATAGCTATCCACCTGCATCTGCCACCTGAGTACTGGGATTAGAGCTGTATACATGCCCAGTTACCCTTCATTATTTTACTTTGAGACTGGATCTCACTAAAAATACCCAGGTTGGCCTCCTGAACTCATCACCATACCTAGCTAAATTCTTATCTTATTACAGAAATGCAGTGAGAGCCTTATATTATTGCATCAGTTGTGGAGGAATGTGTTTAGCTGAGAGTAGGTCTACAAACCTTTATTCTCTAGGCTAGACCTAACCTATCTACAAATGTACTGAATATAAAAGTCAGTCACCACACAGGATCCAGAGATCAGGCCCTGTGCAGTCCTATGTGGCAGAAATGTCGTCTGATAGAACTATTCCTCATTTACTATGGTTAGCTACTGAGCACCTGAAATGTAACTAGTGCAACTGAGGTAATAATATGTTAAGTATTTTAAATTTGTAAACTAATCTCTGATTGTTGGTTTCCTTTTTGTAAAATAAAGCCTAGAGAACTAGAGAACAATCTAAATTTCACTGTGAAGATGGCTTTCAGATTACAGTTCAACATACTTGTCTATAAGCACTTGCTCTCTAAGAATACGTTCACATTCTTCAGACATAAATTTGACTGTTTAAAAGCCTCTGTAGGACTCTATCGCCCTAGAACAATTACTTTCAACTGGTACCAGTGACGTTCATGATCCTTTATAATTTGCATCCTCTTCATCCCTTGAACAGTCTTCATGCATGTTAGTACTTTTGCTTTCTTTTACTTTTTATTTATTTTTATTTTTTTATTTTTTTTATTGGTGCTTTGTGCATTTCATACATCATTTTCCAATTCAGATCAGGCATATTTCCCTTTCCCTTCCCCCTACCCCCACCCCATCCCAGATCATGCGTTTTGTCATAACTATCCTGCATCTTTCTCTCAGTTGTTGTTTTTTTTTTATTTTTTAGCTATAAGTGATGATCTATGAGTACAGGCATCCTTCATATGAAACCAATTTGCAGGCTATGGTGCCCAAACCCCCACAGCCCCACCATCCAGCGGGGGGTGAGGGGTTGTATGTTCAATCAAGTTGATCAAATGAGTGTCCAGACTACATTGCTGTAGTTTCACCATTCACCCCAATCACAACCCTTACATTCTACCACGCCCCCTCTTCTGCAGATTGTTCCCTAGGCTTAGAAAAGGGGCACAGGTGGATGAGAGGTAAAACAGTCCACTCTCTCTGGAGCTGTTGACTTGGACTCTGGTCAATTCTGGCTGTTTCCTTTCATGGGCTGACAGTTTGTCCAGGAATAACCTTTCGATCCTACTAATGAAGAACAAGCAATTAGATATATAGGTATTTAAGCAGCACTAATAGTTATGGTAGGTTACTTTAGCATAGACACATGTTTGGATATGTTAATCCATGAATTACAATTTTCCCCCCTGTTAAATATGACAGGGTCTTACTGTGGCTTATAACATCTCCTAACCTGTAGAGGATGTAAGCTTGTGGCATCAGCCATGGGTTATTTCTCCAAGGGGAGAGCCAATAGCCAATTAGATTTGGGATATACAGGCACATGGCTGCCTCTGCTGCACAGTATTTCCAGGCAGGTGAGGTGTAGCTGGTGCTGACGGTGGAGTCTTGCTTGACTCAGGGAGACCCATATTTGCTTTATTGGTTTAGTGGCCTTTGGTAACACTCTCTGGCATTCCAGAGGCCATCTGTACACTTGCATGTGTGGTCTCAATACATCCCTCCCATGTTAACGTCAGGTCTTCGGCAGCAGGGTCTTATTGCCTCTCCTCCTGTAGGTATCCCAACTTAGAGGCAAGGAGCCTTTACCTTTTGTGGGGCCTTGGATCCCCTGGCCAACATCTCCCTGGTAGAATAATCCATTGCTGATGTCAGAGCTCCTGTATTAATATATTTTGCTTAAGTGCATAGCTTAAGGACTTTAGTATTATATTTGGTTCTGAACAGAGAATAATCCTTTTCACAGCTCTTATGTCTATTAGTCAGTTAAAGAAGGCAGTTTTACGGGTTTTATAAGAGATTACCTCTATAATAGTTGTCTCCAATTTACAGTTGGAGAGCGACCTCATCATCATCATATTTCTCCTTTTTCTATGGGGGGGAGGCAATAAAGTCTCTCATATCAAAACCTTGTGGCACCTAGAAGGTGAGTTTCATTAGGACTCATTATAAATAGTTGTTACAAGTAGGATCCACAGAGGGGTTTGATATTTATAGCAATCTGAGGTACTTTTTAAAATGTGTGTCTGGACACACATGTGTAAAGAGGCCAGAAGACAACTTCAGGTGTCATCTGGAGAAATGCTATCCAGCTCCTTTGAGAAAAGGATCTTCATTGGCCTGGAGCTCAGCAGTTGGGCTAGACTGGCTATCCACCTGCTCTACCTTCCCACTCTTGGTATTTATTACAATTGTGAATCGCCATGTCTGGCTTTGGACAGGGGTGCTAGGAATCAAATTCAGGTGTTTCTGCTTGCAAGGAAAGTACTTTGCTTACTGAGATTTCTCTGTAGCCCTGCATTAGTTCTTGTCAAAATTAGCTATTTGCTCTAAATTCATGGTTTTATTATCTGTTCATTCTGATTTTTTTCTCTTAACATGTGCCAAAAATATGTATAGATAAAAAGAAAAGCTTTCACCATCTTAATATTAAATTTCATGAGGCATGACATATCTTCCTACTCAAGTATTTAATTTCATTAAAATATTGTTTCAAAAATGAATATTTTTCAGTTCTTTTAATTTATGCAAAGTTTATTCTTTTATTAAAAATTACACCTATTGAGTGGAGTGGAGTGATGGATGCCTTTAATCCTAGCACTTGGGAGGCAGAGGCAGGTGAAGCTCTGTGAGTTCAAGGCCAGCCTGGTCTACAGAGCAGGGTCCAGGAAAGCAGGAGCTACAGGAAGACCTTGTCTCAAAAAGACAAAACAAAATACAGAGACATATTTCCTCTACTGAAGACATAACTCTTACACCTCTGAAAACAGTGTCATCAACCAGAGCCAAGTATTCAAATACATGAACATGAATGCATGGGGGACATTTCCCATTCGAAGAACCACACTATAATGTTTGTTTAGTTTGGACATTAGAGTAATAATGGCCTCATTGAGTCATAGGGTGGGTTATTGGTTTGTTTCTTTATCTATCATGTTTTTTGAACAGTTTTTCTCTATAGCATATACTTACCCAGAACTCACTTATATTCCAGTGCTGCCTGGAATTTGCAGCTATTTTCCTGCTTCAGCCTCATAAATGATAGGATTTTAGGCTTGAGAAACCATACCCAGAGAAAAGGGATTGTCCTACCCTCAGCCACCATCAACTTCCAATATGTCCTCCACTAATTGTGGGTATTTGGGAGCCCTCCTCCTTTCAGGCTGGAATTTTGACAGGCTTTATCTTATACAGGTCTTATGCCAGTAATCACTGCTTCTGGGAGTTAATGTATTCAACAGCATGCCATGTCCAGAAGTCAGCATTTCACAGGAAAAAAATGAATGTCTTAATGTTTCTTGGTGATAAAAGTGAAAATATAATAGCCATAGCAGCCAATAATGAAATTGATCCAAATACCAACAGATGCATATATTCAGTGTATAATCTCTTTCCTTAGGTATATTCTCTCTGATTTATCGATCCATAGCACATTGATTCTCCAAGCTTGCTTCTATTCTTTTTAATTCTGACAATTGAACTATGTTCTGTTTCAATCACTACAGAGCTGTGTTTGATGTCCATCCTTTCTGCTGGGATCAGAATATGTATATGTGGTAGGACTGTGCTCTGTGACAGTCCTACCACATATACATCTGTCTTGGTCTTTCTACTCCCTGGGTAATTTAGAGTTGTATCACCAGCATGTTTGCTGTACACTCAATTTTTGCTGAAAAATGTAATGGTCCTTAATACTATCAAAGTGAAACCATCTCAATTTAATCCATAACCCCATGTTAACAGCATTTCTACACCCTGTTGAATTTGGCATATATTTATTAAAAGTGATTTTAGTCAATTACTCTGCAGTTATGCATATTATGCTGTTATGAATCAGGAAGGTAGTAAAATAAATTTAAAATGATTCATAAATGTCAAACATGTAGAACTAGACAGAACTTACATATGCAGTAAATGCGAAGATCATAGATTACATTTAAGAAGTCACATGTTTAGAGTAACTGGGAAGAAATAAATTTCATCCAACCATACCCCCTTTAATTTCTCAAACTTTTGTCAGCCATAGAATATAAACAAATTGTTTTAAATTAAAAATTCTGTTGTCTTAAATATTCTGTTTTCATTTTTATAAAAATCCCAATGGTTTTGACACAGGGACCCTGCAGTTCATATTCAACTTGAGTTCAGTATTCAGTCAGGCTGGCCATAGAGCCCTGACAGTCTTTCTGCCTCTTTACAAATACAAAACCTCACACAGGGCTCATTTCTAAAAATAAGAGGTACCAGTGCTGTTTGTAACAACTACTGTAAAATGTGTTCTTCATGAAAATAAGTGCAGAAAAACTAATATCTAAAGCTTCAGATACCTAGTTTTTGCAATTTTCATACAACATACATTGGTCATATTTAGATTCCTCTCCCGCCCTGCTTTCACATATCTGTGCTGGGATTTTTCTGATTTGAACTTGCATAAGACTTGTGCATGATACTATGACCACTGTGAATTCCTATGAGTACCTGATCATCTCTTTGGAAGACCTTGTGGTCATCCACCCCTCTGGCTCTTACAATCTTTCCACCTCTTCTTGCACAATGATCCCTGAGTCTTGGGAAGCAGAGATTTGAAATAGGTGTCCTAATCATGCATGAGCACTCTGCAGTCAGTCACTTGTTCTCTTCACATTGGCCAACTGTGGGTTTCTGTGTTAATCGCCATCTGCTGCATCAAGAAAATTCTCTGGTGAGAGATACATTCATCTTGAGTTGCAGAAGTTGCACTGAAGATGTGTCACTGATGGCTAAATGTCTCATAGACACTTATTCTCTGCATTTGACCAGTTCTGAGAGTCTGTAACAGTCTGGTGTGAAAAGAACTGTATTTGAGGAGGGGTGAAAGAAACTCTTGTCTGTAAATATGAGGATGCATATTAAGAATAAAATAGGTCCAGGTGTGGTGGTGCATGCCTTTCATCCCAGCACTTGGGAGACAGAGACAGGTAGATCTCTGTGAGTTCAAGGCCAGCCTGGTCTACAGAGCTCCAGGCCAGCTGGGACTAGAGAGAGCCCTGTCTCAAAAATACCTCCCCCAATAGAAGAATAGATAGAAATTAGGTTGGTCTAGGGATGTGACAAAAGTAGCTTTATTCTCTAGGCTCTATGACATCTCCAGTCATGTGTTTTTGGCTATATTTACAGGATTACACATGAGTTCTGTATTAGTCACTTTTCTGTTGCTGTGATAAAAACCATGACCAAGGGAACTTATAAAAGGAAGAGTTTATTTGAGCTTATGATTGACAGTTCCAGGGAATTAGAGTCCATTGTGGCAGGAGGCATGGTGGCTGGAGCTGGAGCTGGAGCAGAAAGCTGAGGTTCACATCTTGCAATGAGCACAGGAAGTCAAGAGAGAGAGAGACTGGAGACCGAAAGTCTTGTTAAACTCACTAAGCCCTCCCCCAATGACATGACATACTTCCTCCAGCACAGCCACACCTTGTAAGACCTCCAAGAACAGTGCCACCAACTGGAGGCAAAATGTCTGAATTCTTAAAGCCTATGGGGAACACTATCATTTAAGCCACCACAAGTTCCCTCTCATTAAGTGGGTCTTAATTCTACATAGACAGCTGTTGATTTCACCCAGGAAAAAACTATTACCCAAAGCAATAGTTTGCTGGACCTTCCACTGATGTTTATTCAATTTTACAGTCTAGTAGGATGATTTTTTTTTGTTTGTTTTCTCCCTTTACAGCTTGCATAGTATCCTCTAATACCATGAAAGCTGATCTTCTCAAGGAGGACGCTTCCAGGTCAGCTCCAGCTCAATTGCTCCAAATCCTGTATCCAGAGTATGACCTGTCTTCAGCAATAGGGTCTTACCTTCGAGTTCCTGGAGGCAGTCAAGGGCTGCTACAATTCCCTGTGTTATTTTGTAAGTCTCTTGGAATACCCTGAGTAACAGTTGAAAGGAAGCTTTCTCCTGCCTGCATTTTGTTTATGGTTTTACAGCTTTCCACTACTCACATGTTCTAGCATAGTTTTGCACGTGTATTTTTCTGCAGGACTTTGAGTTGATACACTTACCGCTGGCTTTTCACACCATCTACACAGTACTTTCTTTCCTCTCACTCCTGCTGTGAAGCCCTCCCTGTTCCTCTCCTTCCTGTTCCCCATGTTCAGCTGTTTCTTAGTCTCCTCCTCTCTTGAGCTCCTTCTTCCCCTTTATCTCCATGGTTCCTTTCCATTTTCCTGGTTCTTTTGGATACATCAGAATATGTTCTTACACTTAGGTATTTTTAGAGCTACAATCCACAAATGAGTGATAATATAAGATACTTCTTTTTCTGAGTCTGTGTTACTTCAGTTAATATAAGACTTTCTACTTCTATGCATTTTCTTACAAATTGTATGATTTCATTTTTCTTTTCTTCTGAGAACTTCACATTTTCTTTATTCATTAACTGAAGAACATTTAGGTTGTTTTCATTTTTTACCAATGTGATAGAGTAGCAACAAACAGCTATACAAGTATCTCTGTTGAAGTCTGAGTCATTTGGGTATATGCCAAGGATTGCTATGACTAGATATGTAGTAGATTTATTTTTAATATGTTAAGAATTCTCCACCACAATTTCTACATTGATTTTACCAGTTTGCAGTACCACCAACAGTGTATGCATGATGCCCTTTTGTTAATTTTGATTTGTTCTTTATTTCGGTGAACTGGGCAAAGTGTTTATCTTGTTTATCTGCAGAAAGAATGAACAATTACATTCATTGATTCTTTGTATGGTTTTTCTGAGTGTTTGTTTCTATTTCATTAATTTCTTCTCTGAGTTCTGTTATTTCTTCTAGTCTGCTGGATTTGGGTTTTGTTTGTTCTTGCCTTTCCAGAGTCTTGAGTTCTACTGTTAAGTCATTTATTTGTGCTATTTATGATTGTTTAATGTAGGCATTTAGAAAACTTCCCTCTTAGGACTGCTTTTTTTATATTTTTATGTGTATGAGTGTACTGTCTGCATGTAGGTTGGTGCACCTGTGTCATGCAATGCCTCGGAGGTCAGAAGAAGGCGTCATATTCACCTGAAACTGTAGTTAAAGACAGTTCTTAGCCGCCATGTGGGTGCTGGGAATCAAACCCGGGTCCTCTGCAAGAGCAATCGTTGCTCTTAACCGCTGAGCCATCTCTCCAGCCCCTCCTTACGACTGCTTTTCACATGTCCCAGAGGTTTTGTTGTGTTCTATCATTATTTTCATTGAGTTCCAGGAATACTTTCATTTTTTCCTTCACTTCTTTGATCAATTTGCCATTTTATAGATTTTAAGCTTTGTTGTGTTGGGGTCTGGTAGAATGCATGGAATTATTTCAAAATTTTTTTACTTGTCCAGGTTTGTTTTGGGCCCCAATATGTGGTCAATTTTAGAGGAACATCAATGAGTTGCTGAATAGAATGTGTATTTGTTGGTGTTTGGGTGGAATATTATGTAGATGTCTATTAGATCCATTTGATATGTTATTTAATTCAGATGTTTCTCTGTGTAGTCTTTCTACTGGTGACAGTGGAGTATTGATGCCATTTACTATTACTGAGTTGAGTTTAATCTGTCTTAAAAACCTGTAGTAATTTTTTTCCATGAAACTGAATGCACCAGAATTTGATAGACATATTTTCATGATTATGCAGTCTTCTTTCCTTGATCAGCCTGAATCGACATTTTTAATCTCTTCTGATCAATTATGATTTGAAGTCTATTCTATCAGACATTATATTTGCAATACCTCTTATTTTTAGTGCCATTTGCTTTTCATTATTTTTTCCATTTTTCCCCCTAACATAGCACCTACCAAACTTCATTTGCCATGCCAGAGTGACAATTTGTTTTTTTTTTTTTTTTTATTTTTTATGTGTATGAATGTACTGTCTGCATGAAGGTTTGTGCTCCCACATCATGCAATGCCTCGGAGGTCAGAAGAGGGTGCCAGATTCACCTGGAACTGGAGTTCTCCTGGAATTGGAGTTGCAGACGGTTCTCGGCCGCCATGTGGGTGCTGGGGATCGAACCCGGGTCCTCTGCAAGAGCAGTTGGTGCTCTCAACCGCTAGGCCATCTCTCCAGCCCCTCCTTCATTGTTTTAAGTCTTCAGAAGTTATATCTGTTCGTTAGCGTTGTTTCAAATTGAGATTTTCTAGTTCTTCAAATACAGGGTGTTTGGGACTATGGTGCAGGTATTTTGACTACTGAGACCCTTTGTCTCCTTTAGATCTGAAGAGGATGATTTTTATTACATCTTATTATTTAACATGTGTGGGTGCCCACATGTGAGTTCATAGGCATGGAGACCAGAGGACAACTTTAAGGAAGTTGGTTCTCTCCTTCCATCACATAAAAAAAAAAAAAAGAAGTCTAGGATCAATTCCTCTAGGTATGGATTCAACAATCTTCCGGGCCTGGAGAGCCCAGAGTGACAATTTGAACTCAGAGACCAGTAATGGCAAGCAGATCCAGCTCTAAGTCCCCAGCAGGCTTCTGGTTGCCTGGGAGCGATGTTGCTGTAGGTGTCATAGTCCTGTGCTCATAGACGGTTTTAGGGTGCTAAGTGAAGCCCATGCAGAGCAAAGCTTCATAATACTTCTAGGAGTATCAGACATAGCTCTCCTGTGTCCAGTAGGTCTCCAAGGCTGGAATCCCTACTCTCTGATGGCTGAGGAAAGACAACCTCTCCCTGGAGCAGCTGGTCCAGTCCTAGAAGCAGGTTGGAGCAAGTTCTGTGCTTAGACCAGATGCTTCAGATATAGGCACATGGCCATCCCTCTGTCATGTGCATTATATATTCTATAGATATACAGTAAAGACATGCATAGCCTTTATTAGATCGAAACACTTTATTAGATTGAAACACTTTATTAGATCAAATTCTGCACTGAATTTGTTCTGGGCTTTTATATTGAATGTATATTAACTAATATCAATTTTCTGCTTCTATTGCTATCATAATATGACTTTATCCTTCATTCTGATAATGTGATATTTTACACACATTGATTTACCTATGTTAAACTTTCCTTGAATCCCTGGATGGAAAACAACTTGACCAGAATGAATAACCTTGTAATATGTTGTTGGATTTGTTTACTTGGTTCTGATTCAGATTTTTCTAGAATATGCTCATGAGGGATGTGAGATATATATATATATTTTTTCTTTTTTATTACTGTTATATTCTTTTCTGATTATGGTAATAGAATCATGCAGATCTCATGGACAATTTTGAAGCATTACCTAAGGACTTAGTTTCTTTTCCTGTTGCTGTGATAAAATACTCTGACATAGCAACTCAAGGGAGACAGGGTTTATTTGGCTCACAATTCCAGGTTAGAGTCCATCACTGTGGGGAAGTGAAGGCAGGGGGAACTTGAAGCAACTAATCATGTCACATTCACATGATGGAAGAACATATGCAGCTAGTGCTCAGCTCCCTTCCTCCATGTTGTATAGTCCTGGATATTCCTTTCAAGGAGACCATGTCACTCAGAGTAGATGGGTAGCTCTTCCCACATCAATTATTATAGTTAAGATAAGCTCTCATAAATATGCTTGAAGGCTGTTTTTGTTTGATCTGTTTCCATGACAAATACCATGACCAAAAGTAATTTAAGGGAAGACATGGCTTACTTCAGTATAGGTTACAGTCCATCACCTTGGCAAGCCCAGGTCAGAACTGAAGGCAGGAATCTGAAGCAAAATCCATGCAAAAAGCTGCCTACAGGCTTGCTCTCTAGAGCCCCTCCCAGATTCATGCTTAGATAATTTTCTTATAGATTCCAAGCCCATCAGCCCAGGTGTGGTACTGTCTATCATGGACTGGGCCCTCCTACATCAGTTATCATTCAAGGTATAGACATGCCCATAGGCCAAATTTATCTAGAAAATTCCTCAATTTAGGTTCCCTCTGACCAAGTGACTTGAGATTGAATCAAGCTGACAGCAAAAACAACAAGGATTGACAGAGCTCCATCTCTGAGGTAATTCTGTACTTTGTTATTTTTATTATTAACATTAACTGTCATATTTAACTTTATATTTGGAATAGTTTGAGAAGTGGCATTAACTTTTCTTTGTATGATATATGATAGCATTCAGCTTTGCTCCCACCAGTTTTGCCTTTTCTTTGTTGGGAGACTTCACTTTTTCATATTCATAATGATTCATATAGATTTACAATTTGTTATTGGATTATTCAGGAGTTGTACATTCTTGTGATTAAAATTTGACATCATTATATCCAAACACTTGGTCTCTGTTTATACTTGGTTAATATGTAGTTTCTCATAATGATTGATTCCCTTATGATCCATTGCAATTGTGTGGCAGTTTTTGTAAAGCTTCCTTTTTATAATCTGTAATTTTACTGGAGTCTTAGCTCTACTTTGTTTGGTTAATCTGATTAAATATTTGTTAAGTAACTGTTTACATAATCAACCCAATTTCATTGTTTTCTTGTAATTATTCTAGTCTACACTGTTGCTCATTGTTGTCTTACCAGCTTTGGGTTGGCTCTTCATGATTGCCTGTCTTTGTGATACATTATTTGGTCACTTTTTGGAACTTTCTGATTTCCTGCATAGGGATGCATTGCATAAATTTCCCTGCTAGTATTGCTTTTTCTTTTGCTCTGTCCCATATATTTTTCTATGCTGTGTTTCAATTTCCCTGAATTTTGATTTTGAGTCAGTGTCTCCTTGTAGACCCTGCTCAACAAGAAATCACTATGTAGATCTGGCTGGCCTCAATCTCACAGAGATCTGCCTGTCTCTATCTCTGTGTTAACAGCATTTCTACACCCTGTTGAATTTGGCATATATTTATTAAACAAGTGTTTTAGTCAATCTCTGCCGAGTTATGCCTTGATTATATGCTGTTGCATAGAAATCAGAGAATGGTAGTACGAAATAATATAAAATGATTCCATAAAAATGTCAAAATGTAAATAGGACAGAACTTTACATATGCAGTATAATGCGAAGATTCCACTAGATTACATCTTAAGAAGTCAATGTTTTAGATTAACTAGGGACTAGAAAAAATTTCATCCAAAGCCATACCCCCTTAACGTTTCTAAACTTTTGGTCCAGCCCAAGAAGTATAAAAGCAAATTGTTTTAAATAACCAATTCTGTTGTCCTTAAATTATTCTGTTTTTTTCTTTTTTTATATAATAAATCTCCCCCCAAAAGGTTTGGGGGACACCAGGGACCTGCCAGTCATACTTCAACTTTGAGTTAACAGATTTCAGTGCAGGACTAGCCATTAGCAGACCTTGCTGACAGTACTATTCTGCCTCTTTACAAATGACAAAACTCACACAGGGCTATATTCAAAATAACGAGTTACCAGTACTCGTTATTGTAACATACTCTACGTTTTAAAATGTGCTTCATGAAAATAAGTGCTAGAAAAACTTAATATTCTAAAGCTTCAGATACCTTAGTTTTTGCAATTTTCATACAACATACATTGGTCATATTTAGATTCCTCTTCCGCACATGCTTTCACTTCTGTGCCTGGGATATTTTCTGATTTGAACTTGCATAAGACTTGTGGGATGAATACGTCATGTACCACCTGGTGAATTCATTCATGTACGCTGAATCTCTCTTTGGAAGACCTATGTGGTCTTATCCACCTCATGGCTCTTACATCATTTCACCTCTTCTTGACACCAATGATCCCTTGGTTGGAGAGCAGAAGATTTGAATTAGGTGTCCCGAATCATCAGCCATGAGCTACTCTGCGTCAGTCACACTTGTTCTCATTCAATATAGGCCAACTGTGGTTTCTGTAGTTATAATCGCATCTGACGTGCATCAAGAAAATGCTCGGTGAGAGATACATCATCTTGCGATGTATGTCAGAAGTTGCATTAAGATTGATGTCACTGATGGCTAAATGGTCTCGTAGCACGTGTATTCTTCTGCATTCATTTGAGAGTTCTTGAGAGTCACTGTAACGAGTCTGGTCGTGTGAAAAGAACTGTATTTGAGGAGGGGTGAAAGAAACTCTTGTCTGTAAAATATGAGGATGCATATTAAAATAAAAATAGATCCGGGTTGTGTGTTTAGTGGCCTTTCATCCCAGCACTTGGGAGAACAGAGACAGGTAGATCTCTGTGGTTTCAAGGGCTCAGCCTGGTCTAGAAGCTCCAGGCCAGCTGGGATAGGAAGACCCTGTCTCAAAAACATACCTTCCCCCAATTAGAAGAATATAGATAGAATGTAGGTTGTCTAGGGAAGTGATAGAACGTACTTTGATTCTTTTAGGCTTAATCGACATCTCCAGTCATGTGTTTTTGGCTATATTTACATGAGTTCTGTATATCACTTTTCTGTTGCTGTGATAAAAACCAGAACCAAGGATATGTATAGAAGGAAGAGTTATTTGAGCTTATTGTATTGATCAGTTCCAGAATTAAGAGGCCATGTGGCAGGAGGCTTGTGCGCTGGAGCTTGGAGTCTGGAGCAGAAAGCTGAGGTTTCACATCTTTGCAATGAGTCAGCTAGGAAGTTCTCAGAGGAGAGAGAGACTCGTGAGGACCGAAGTCTTGTAAATCACTAAGCCGGGCCGCCCTAAAGTGACATTGACATTACTTCCTGCCATCCAGCCACATCCTGCAGACCTTCCAAGAACAGTGCCAACAACTGGAGGCAAAATGTCTGAATTCTTGAAAGCTATGGGGGACACTACATTTTAAGCAGCACCACAAAGTTCCCTCTCATTGTAAGTGGGTTCTTTAATTCTAATGAGACAGGTTGGTGATATTCACCAGGAAAAACACTATTTACCCAAAGCAATGCTAGGTTTGCTGACTCACTCGCAATGTATTTATTTTCAATTCTTTACAGTTCTAGTTAGGATTGATTTTATTTGTTTTTTTCTCCCTTTACAGCTGCATAGTACCTCTAATTTACCATGAAAGCTGTAAATCTCTCAACGGAGGAGCTTCCTGGTCAGCTCCAGCTCAATTGCTCCAAATCTGTATCAGAAGTATTGACCTGGTCTTGCAATAGTCTTACCTTCTAGTTCTGGGAGATAGTCAAGGGCTGCGACAATACCCTGTGTTATTTGGAAGTCTCTTTGGGAATTACTCTGACCAACAGCTTGAAGGAAGCTTTCTCCTGCCTGCATTTTGTTTATGGTTTTACAGCTTTCCACTACTCACATGTTCTAGCATAGTTTTGCACGTGTATTTTTCTGCAGGACTTTGAGTTGATACACTTACCGCTGGCTTTTCACACCATCTTCACACAGTATTTTCTTTCCTCTGCGATTCTGCTGTTGAAGCCTCTCCATGTTCCTCCCCTTCTCTGTTCCCCATGTTCAGCTGTTTCTTAGTCTCCTCCTCTCTTGAGCTCCTACTTCCCCTTTACATCAATGATTCCTTTCCATTTTCTTGTATCTTTTGGAATAATCAGGAATATGTTCTGTACACTTAGTGTATTTTTTAGGCGTAGCAACCACAAATATGGTTGATAATATAATGATACTTCTTTTTCTCTTTTAGTCGTGTTACTTCAGTTAATATAAGACTTTCTACTTCTATGCATTTTCTTACAAATTTGTAATGATTTCATTTTTCTTTTCTTTCTGAGAACATTCAAATTTTCTTTATTCATTAATTTGTAAAAAAAACGTTTGAAGGTTGTTTTCTTGTTTACCAATGTGATTAGAGTTTAGCCAAGCAAACAGCCTCTACAAGTATCTCTGTTGAAGTCTGAGTCATTTGGGTATATGCCTAAGGATTGCTATGACTAGATATGTAGTAGATTTATTTTTAAATATGTTAAGGAATTCTCCACCACATTCTACATTGATTTACCATGTTGAGTACCAACCAACTAGTGTATGCATGTGTGTGATGCCCTTTGTTATTCTTTGATTTTGTTCCTCTTATTTCGTCCGTGAACTGGGGCAGATAGTGTGTTATCTTTGTTTTATCTGCACTGAAAGACTATGAACAAACACTTCATTGATTCTTTGTATCAATTTTTCCTATTTGTTTAGTTTCTCTTATGTGCATTTAATTCTTCTCTGAGTTTCTGTGTATTTCTTCTTAAGTCAGTGGATTTTGGGTTTTGTTTGTTTCTTGTTTTTTTTTTTTTTTTTTTTTTTTTTTTTTTTTTTTTTTTTTTTTTTTTTTTTTTTTTTTTTTTTGTTTTAATGTAGGCATTTAGAAAAACTTCCCTCTTTAAGTGACTGCTTTTTTATATTCTTTTATTTGTGTCATGTGTGTTCTGGGTCGCATGTAGGTTGGTTGCACTGTGTTCTATGCAAATGGTCGGAGGTCAGAAGAAGGCGTCATATTCACCTGAAACTGTAGTTAAAGACAGTTATCAGCAGCCATGTAGGTAATGGGAATCGACCTGGGGCCTCTGCAATAGCAGTATGTGTTCTTAACCTTTGAGCCATCTTCCAGCCCCTTCCTTACGATGCTTTTTCAATTGTCCAGCAGGTTTTGTTGTGTTCGTATCAGAATTTTCATGTGGTTCCAGCGAATACTTTTCATTTGTTTCCGTTCATCTATCTTTGACAATTGCATTTTATAGAATTTTAAGCTTTGTTGTGTGGGTCTTTGGTAAATGCATGGAAATCTATTTCAAAATTATTTTTACCTTGTTCAGGTTTTGTTTTGGGCCACAATATCGTGGCTCAATTTTAGAGGTAACAGTCAATGAGTTGCTGAATTTAGGATGTATTCTTGGGTGCTTGGGTGGAATATTGTATGGGTAATTCCTTATTAGTCCATTTGTATGGATGGGTAGTTTAATTCAGAGGTCTTGTGTAGTCTCTTAGTTGGTGACAGTGGAGTTATGGTGATGCCATTTAACTATTACTGAGTTGAGTTTAATCTGTCTTAAAAACCTGTAGTATTTTTTTCCATGAAACTGAATGCACCAGAATTTGATAGACATATTTTCATGATTATGCAGTCTTCTTTCCTTGATCAGCCTGAATTGACATTTTTAATCTCTTCTGATCAATTATGATTTGAAGTCTATTCTATCAGACATTATATTTCAATACCTTCTTATTTTTGAGTGCACATTTGCTTTTCATTATTTTTCCATTTTTCCCCCAACATAAGCACCTACCAAACTTCAATTGCCATGCCAGAGTGACATTTGGTTTTTTTTTATTCTTTTTATTTTTTAGTGTATGATGACTGTCGTGACATGAAGGTTTGTGCTTCCCACAGTCATGCAATGCCTCGGAGGTCAGGAGGGTCAGATTCACTTGGAACTGGAAGTTCTTCCTGCAATATGGAGTGCAGACGATTGCTGGCCGCCATGATGGAGTGCTGGGGATCGAATCCGGGTCCGCTTGCAGCAGCAGCTTGGTGCTCCTCAACTGCTAGGCCACTTCTCTCCAGCCCCTCCTTCATTGTTTTAAGTCTTCAGAAGTTATATCTGTTCGTTAGCGTTGTTTCAAATTGAGATTTTCTAGTTCTTCAAATACAGGGTGTTTGGGACTATGGTGCAGGTATTTTGACTACTGAGACCCTTTGTCTCCTTTAGATCTTCTGAAGGAGATGAATTTTTTATTGACATTTTATTATTTAGACCATGTGTGGGTGCCCACATGTGAGACCTTTTGTGGGGCCTTGGATCCCCTGGCCAACATCTCCCTGGTAGAATAATCCATTGCTGATGTCAGAGCTCCTGTATTAATATATTTTGCTTAAGTGCATAGCTTAAGGACTTTAGTATTATATTTGGTTCTGAACAGAGAATAATCCTTTTCACTGCTCTTATGTCTATTAGTCAGTTAAAGAAGGCAGTTTTACGGGTTTTATAAGAGATTACCTCTATAATAGTTGTCTCCAATTTACAGTTGGAGAGCGACCTCATCATCATCATATTTCTCCTTTTTCTATGGGGGGGAGGCAATAAAGTCTCTCATATCAAAACCTTGTGGCACCTAGAAGGTGAGTTTCATTAGGACTCATTATAAATAGTTGTTACATGTAGGATCCACAGAGGGGTTTGATATTTATAGCAATCTGAGGTACTTTTTAAAATGTGTGTCTGGACACACATGTGTAAAGAGGCCAGAAGACAACTTCAGGTGTCATCTGGAGAAATGCTATCCAGCTCCTTTGAGAAAAGGATCTTCATTGGCCTGGAGCTCAGCAGTTGAGCTAGACTGGCTATCCACCTGCTCTACCTTCCCACTCTTGGTATTTATTACAATTGTGAATCACCATGTCTGGCTTTGGACAGGGGTGCTAGGAATCAAATTCAGGTGTTTCTGCTTGCAAGGAAAGTACTTTGCTTACTGAGATTTCTCTGTAGCCCTGCATTAGTTCTTGTCAAAATTAGCTATTTGCTCTAAATTCATGGTTTTATTATCTGTTCATTCTGATTTTTTTCTCTTAACATGTGCCAAAAATATGTATAGATAAAAAGAAAAGCTTTCACCATCTTAATATTAAATTTCATGAGGCATGACATATCTTCCTACTCAAGTATTTAATTTCATTAAAATATTGTTTCAAAAATGAATATTTTTCAGTTCTTTTAATTTATGCAAAGTTTATTCTTTTATTAAAAATTACACCTATTGAGTGGAGTGGAGTGATGGATGCCTTTAATCCTAGCACTTGGGAGGCAGAGGCAGGTGAAGCTCTGTGAGTTCAAGGCCAGCCTGGTCTACAGAGCAGGGTCCAGGAAAGCAGGAGCTACAGGAAGACCTTGTCTCAAAAAGACAAAACAAAATACAGAGACATATTTCCTCCACTGAAGACATAACTCTTACACCTCTGAAAACAGTGTCATCAACCAGAGCCAAGTATTCAAATACATGAACATGAACGCATGGGGGACATTTCCCATTCGAAGAACCACACTATAATGTTTGTTTAGTTTGGACATTAGAGTAATAATGGCCTCATTGAGTCATAGGGTGGGTTATTGGTTTGTTTCTTTATCTATCATGTTTTTTGAACAGTTTTTCTCTATAGCATATACTTACCCAGAACTCACTTATATTCCAGTGCTGCCTGGAATTTGCAGCTATCTTCCTGCTTCAGCCTCATAAATGATAGGATTTTAGGCTTGAGAAACCATACCCAGAGAAAAGGGATTGTCCTACCCTCAGCCACCATCAACTTCCAATATGTCCTCCACTAATTGTGGGTATTTGGGAGCCCTCCTCCTTTCAGGCTGGAATTTTGACAGGCTTTATCTTATACAGGTCTTATGCCAGTAATCACTGCTTCTGGGAGTTAATGTATTCAACAGCATGCCATGTCCAGAAGTCAGCATTTCACAGGAAAAAAATGAATGTCTTAATGTTTCTTGGTGATAAAAGTGAAAATATAATAGCCATAGCAGCCAATAATGAAATTGATCCAAATACCAACAGATGCATATATTCAGTGTATAATCTCTTTCCTTAGGTATATTCTCTCTGATTTATCGATCCATAGCACATTGATTCTCCAAGCTTGCTTCTATTCTTTTTAATTCTGACAATTGAACTATGTTCTGTTTCAATCACTACAGAGCTGTGTTTGATGTCCATCCTTTCTGCTGGGATCAGAATATGTATATGTGGTAGGACTGTGCTCTGTGACAGTCCTACCACATATACATCTGTCTTGGTCTTTCTACTCCCTGGGTAATTTAGAGTTGTATCACCAGCATGTTTGCTGTACACTCAATTTTTGCTGAAAAATGTAATGGTCCTTAATACTATCAAAGTGAAACCATCTCAATTTAATCCATAACCCCAATTTCTGAATGATTGAAATTATCAGATTCTTATGGCTCTAAGTAACAAAACATTCAATTTCTGTTCAGTAATTGAAATTCTTCCTGGTTGTGATATTTAAATGACCATGATGTTGAAAATTATTTTCTTTTTTCCTTATAAAGTTGATTTGTTTTCTGTGTAGGGCTGAAGGTAGGGAAAGTGTTGTGAGTAGTGTACCAGAATTAAGACTGATTATAGAACTAGTCCTGTGGCTGGCCCTGCTATGAGCAACTCTGCCTGGGGCTCAGACTCAGCTTGAATTCTTATTTAAAGGTCAACACAGGTTTTGGGAAAGCAAACCAATCCATCTCCAACTGCCATGGCAATTGTGATGTCAGCATGGTGTGTGGGCTCCTGTAATTTCCTAGCTATTAGTGTAATGACACAGGGCATCAAACTGTGCTTCAGTAAACTTCTCTTCTAAAAATCCTGTACCAACCCTGAATCCCACAGTGCACACATATTTCAGTTTTTAGTAAAAACAAAATATCCATCTTGTTGCTTGAGGCTAATTGTGTGAAGAAACAAAAGCACTTCCTATTTGTGATATACAAGCTCATATTTCTATTCAATTTCTTCTCTTTGTGCGTATAAGACTCTCTGAGAGCAAAGAATCCTTCCTGTATAACCAAGAATGTAGTTTATTTTTTAAAAATATTGAAAAACATTTTTATGTCTGATTGATGAATTTTGACACGCATTTATCCCAAGAAAATTGGTGTTCAAAATATAAAAGAACGAGGTTCTGACCCTTGACATTTAGAAATGTGGTTAAGAGCACCGTCTAGTCTTGTAGAAGACCAATTTGATTCCTAGCATCCACATGCTGGCTAACAACCACCTGTAACTCCAGTTCCAGCAGATCTGATGCCCTCTTCCAACCTCCATGGACATTGCACAACACAGGTGCACTTACACACAGGCAGACAATACACTCATATGCATAAAATAATAATATTTAAATAGAAAAAATATGAAAAAATTCTCATGATTTCAGAAAATTTAACTAACACTGTAAAATTTATGTTTATAGATAATAGTTAACAGCATTTCTACACCCTGTTGAATTTGGCATATATTTATTAAAAGTGATTTTAGTCAATTACTCTGCAGTTATGCATATTATGCTGTTATGAATCAGGAAGGTAGTAAAATAAATTTAAAATGATTCATAAATGTCAAACATGTAGAACTAGACAGAACTTACATATGCAGTAAATGCGAAGATCATAGATTACATTTAAGAAGTCACATGTTTAGAGTAACTGGGAAGAAATAAATTTCATCCAACCATACCCCCTTTAATTTCTCAAACTTTTGTCAGCCATAGAATATAAACAAATTGTTTTAAATTAAAAATTCTGTTGTCTTAAATATTCTGTTTTCATTTTTATAAAAATCCCAATGGTTTTGACACAGGGACCCTGCAGTTCATATTCAACTTGAGTTCAGTATTCAGTCAGGCTGGCCATAGAGCCCTGACAGTCTTTCTGCCTCTTTACAAATACAAAACCTCACACAGGGCTCATTTCTAAAAATAAGAGGTACCAGTGCTGTTTGTAACAACTACTGTAAAATGTGTTCTTCATGAAAATAAGTGCAGAAAAACTAATATCTAAAGCTTCAGATACCTAGTTTTTGCAATTTTCATACAACATACATTGGTCATATTTAGATTCCTCTCCCGCCCTGCTTTCACATATCTGTGCTGGGATTTTTCTGATTTGAACTTGCATAAGACTTGTGCATGATACTATGACCACTGTGAATTCCTATGAGTACCTGATCATCTCTTTGGAAGACCTTGTGGTCATCCACCCCTCTGGCTCTTACAATCTTTCCACCTCTTCTTGCACAATGATCCCTGAGTCTTGGGAAGCAGAGATTTGAAATAGGTGTCCTAATCATGCATGAGCACTCTGCAGTCAGTCACTTGTTCTCTTCACATTGGCCAACTGTGGGTTTCTGTGTTAATCGCCATCTGCTGCATCAAGAAAATTCTCTGGTGAGAGATACATTCATCTTGAGTTGCAGAAGTTGCACTGAAGATGTGTCACTGATGGCTAAATGTCTCATAGACACTTATTCTCTGCATTTGACCAGTTCTGAGAGTCTGTAACAGTCTGGTGTGAAAAGAACTGTATTTGAGGAGGGGTGAAAGAAACTCTTGTCTGTAAATATGAGGATGCATATTAAGAATAAAATAGATCCGGGTGTGGTGGTGCATGCCTTTCATCCCAGCACTTGGGAGACAGAGACAGGTAGATCTCTGTGAGTTCAAGGCCAGCCTGGTCTACAGAGCTCCAGGCCAGCTGGGACTAGAGAGAGCCCTGTCTCAAAAATACCTCCCCCAATAGAAGAATAGATAGAAATTAGGTTGGTCTAGGGATGTGACAAAAGTAGCTTTATTCTCTAGGCTCTATGACATCTCCAGTCATGTGTTTTTGGCTATATTTACATGAGTTCTGTATTAGTCACTTTTCTGTTGCTGTGATAAAAACCATGACCAAGGGAACTTATAAAAGGAAGAGTTTATTTGAGCTTATGATTGACAGTTCCAGGGAATTAGAGTCCATTGTGGCAGGAGGCATGGTGGCTGGAGCTGGAGCTGGAGCAGAAAGCTGAGGTTCACATCTTGCAATGAGCACAGGAAGTCAAGAGAGAGAGAGACTGGAGACCGAAAGTCTTGTTAAACTCACTAAGCCCGCCCCCAATGACATGACATACTTCCTCCAGCACAGCCACACCTTGTAAGACCTCCAAGAACAGTGCCACCAACTGGAGGCAAAATGTCTGAATTCTTAAAGCCTATGGGGGACACTATCATTTAAGCCACCACAAGTTCCCTCTCATTAAGTGGGTCTTAATTCTACATAGACAGGTGTTGATTTCACCCAGGAAAAAACTATTACCCAAAGCAATAGTTTGCTGGACCTTCCACTGATGTTTATTCAATTTTACAGTCTAGTAGGATGATTTTTATTTGTTTGTTTTCTCCCTTTACAGCTTGCATAGTATCCTCTAATACCATGAAAGCTGATCTTCTCAAGGAGGACGCTTCCAGGTCAGCTCCAGCTCAATTGCTCCAAATCCTGTATCCAGAGTATGACCTGTCTTCAGCAATAGGGTCTTACCTTCGAGTTCCTGGAGGCAGTCAAGGGCTGCGACAATACCCTGTGTTATTTTGTAAGTCTCTTGGAATACCCTGAGTAACAGTTGAAAGGAAGCTTTCTCCTGCCTGCATTTTGTTTATGGTTTTACAGCTTTCCACTACTCACATGTTCTAGCATAGTTTTGCACGTGTATTTTTCTGCAGGACTTTGAGTTGATACACTTACCGCTGGCTTTTCACACCATCTACACAGTACTTTCTTTCCTCTCACTCCTGCTGTGAAGCCCTCCCTGTTCCTCCCCTTCCTGTTCCCCATGTTCAGCTGTTTCTTAGTCTCCTCCTCTCTTGAGCTCCTTCTTCCCCTTTATCTCCATGGTTCCTTTCCATTTTCCTGGTTCTTTTGGATACATCAGAATATGTTCTTACACTTAGGTATTTTTAGAGCTACAATCCACAAATGAGTGATAATATAAGATACTTCTTTTTCTGAGTCTGTGTTACTTCAGTTAATATAAGACTTTCTACTTCTATGCATTTTCTTACAAATTGTATGATTTCATTTTTCTTTTCTTCTGAGAACTTCACATTTTCTTTATTCATTAACTGAAGAACATTTAAGTTGTTTTCATTTTTTACCAATGTGATAGAGTAGCAACAAACAGCTATACAAGTATCTCTGTTGAAGTCTGAGTCATTTGGGTATATGCCAAGGATTGCTATGACTAGATATGTAGTAGATTTATTTTTAATATGTTAAGAATTCTCCACCACAATTTCTACATTGATTTTACCAGTTTGCAGTACCACCAACAGTGTATGCATGATGCCCTTTTGTTAATTTTGATTTGTTCTTTATTTCGGTGAACTGGGCAAAGTGTTTATCTTGTTTATCTGCAGAAAGAATGAACAATTACATTCATTGATTCTTTGTATGGTTTTTCTGAGTGTTTGTTTCTATTTCATTAATTTCTTCTCTGAGTTCTGTTATTTCTTCTAGTCTGCTGGATTTGGGTTTTGTTTGTTCTTGCCTTTCCAGAGTCTTGAGTTCTACTGTTAAGTCATTTATTTGTGCTATTTATGATTGTTTAATGTAGGCATTTAGAAAACTTCCCTCTTAGGACTGCTTTTTTTATATTTTTATGTGTATGAGTGTACTGTCTGCATGTAGGTTGGTGCACCTGTGTCATGCAATGCCTCGGAGGTCAGAAGAAGGTGTCATATTCCCCTGAAACTGTAGTTAAAGACAGTTCTTAGCCGCCATGTGGGTGCTGGGAATCAAACCCGGGTCCTCTGCAAGAGCAATCGGTGCTCTTAACTGCTGAGCCATCTCTCCAGCCCCTCCTTACGACTGCTTTTCACATGTCCCAGAGGTTTTGTTGTGTTCTATCATTATTTTCATTGAGTTCCAGGAATACTTTCATTTTTTCCTTCACTTCTTTGATCAATTTGCCATTTTATAGATTTTAAGCTTTGTTGTGTTGGGGTCTGGTAGAATGCATGGAATTATTTCAAAATTTTTTTACTTGTCCAGGTTTGTTTTGGGCCCCAATATGTGGTCAATTTTAGAGGAACATCAATGAGTTGCTGAATAGAATGTGTATTTGTTGGTGTTTGGGTGGAATATTATGTAGATGTCTATTAGATCCATTTGATATGTTATTTAATTCAGATGTTTCTCTGTGTAGTCTTTCTATTGGTGACAGTGGAGTATTGATGCCATTTACTATTACCGAGTTGAGTTTAATCTGTCTTAAAAACCTGTAGTATTTTTTTCCATGAAACTGAATGCACCAGAATTTGATAGACATATTTTCATGATTATGCAGTCTTCTTTCCTTGATCAGCCTGAATTGACATTTTTAATCTCTTCTGATCAATTATGATTTGAAGTCTATTCTATCAGACATTATATTTGCAATACCTCTTATTTTTAGTGCCATTTGCTTTTCATTATTTTTTCCATTTTTCCCCCTAACATAGCACCTACCAAACTTCATTTGCCATGCCAGAGTGACAATTTGTTTTTTTTTTTCTTTTTATTTTTTATGTGTATGAATGTACTGTCTGCATGAAGGTTTGTGCTCCCACATCATGCAATGCCTCGGAGGTCAGAAGAGGGTGTCAGATTCACCTGGAACTGGAGTTCTCCTGGAATTGGAGTTGCAGACGGTTCTTGGCCGCCATGTGGGTGCTGGGGATCGAATCCGGGTCCTCTGCAAGAGCAGTTGGTGCTCTCAACTGCTAGGCCATCTCTCCAGCCCCTCCTTCATTGTTTTAAGTCTTCAGAAGTTATATCTGTTCGTTAGCGTTGTTTCAAATTGAGATTTTCTAGTTCTTCAAATACAGGGTGTTTGGGACTATGGTGCAGGTATTTTGACTACTGAGACCCTTTGTCTCCTTTAGATCTGAAGAGGATGATTTTTATTACATCTTATTATTTAACATGTGTGGGTGCCCACATGTGAGTTCATAGGCATGGAGACCAGAGGACAACTTTAAGGAAGTTGGTTCTCTCCTTCCATCACATAAAAAAAAAAAAAAGAAGTCTAGGATCAATTCCTCTAGGTATGGATTCAACAATCTTCCGGGCCTGGAGAGCCCAGAGTGACAATTTGAACTCAGAGACCAGTAATGGCAAGCAGATCCAGCTCTAAGTCCCCAGCAGGCTTCTGGTTGCCTGGGAGCGATGTTGCTGTAGGTGTCATAGTCCTGTGCTCATAGACGGTTTTAGGGTGCTAAGTGAAGCCCATGCAGAGCAAAGCTTCATAATACTTCTAGGAGTATCAGACATAGCTCTCCTGTGTCCAGTAGGTCTCCAAGGCTGGAATCCCTACTCTCTGATGGCTGAGGAAAGACAACCTCTCCCTGGAGCAGCTGGTCCAGTCCTAGAAGCAGGTTGGAGCAAGTTCTGTGCTTAGACCAGATGCTTCAGATATAGGCACATGGCCATCCCTCTGTCATGTGCATTATATATTCTATAGATATACAGTAAAGACATGCATAGCCTTTATTAGATCGAAACACTTTATTAGATTGAAACACTTTATTAGATCAAATTCTGCACTGAATTTGTTCTGGGCTTTTATATTGAATGTATATTAACTAATATCAATTTTCTGCTTCTATTGCTATCATAATATGACTTTATCCTTCATTCTGATAATGTGATATTTTACACACATTGATTTACCTATGTTAAACTTTCCTTGAATCCCTGGATGGAAAACAACTTGACCAGAATGAATAACCTTGTAATATGTTGTTGGATTTGTTTACTTGGTTCTGATTCAGATTTTTCTAGAATATGCTCATGAGGGATGTGAGATATATATATATATTTTTTCTTTTTTATTACTGTTATATTCTTTTCTGATTATGGTAATAGAATCATGCAGATCTCATGGACAATTTTGAAGCATTACCTAAGGACTTAGTTTCTTTTCCTGTTGCTGTGATAAAATACTCTGACATAGCAACTCAAGGGAGACAGGGTTTATTTGGCTCACAATTCCAGGTTAGAATCCATCACTGTGGGGAAGTGAAGGCAGGGGGAACTTGAAGCAACTAATCATGTCACATTCACATGAGGGAAGAACATATGCAGCTAGTGCTCAGCTCCCTTCCTCCATGTTGTATAGTCCTGGATATTCCTTTCAAGGAGACCATGTCACTCAGAGTAGATGGGTAGCTCTTCCCACATCAATTATTATAGTTAAGATAAGCTCTCATAAATATGCTTGAAGGCTGTTTTTGTTTGATCTGTTTCCATGACAAATACCATGACCAAAAGTAATTTAAGGGAAGACATGGCTTACTTCAGTATAGGTTACAGTCCATCACCTTGGCAAGCCCAGGTCAGAACTGAAGGCAGGAATCTGAAGCAAAATCCATGCAAAAAGCTGCCTACAGGCTTGCTCTCTAGAGCCCCTCCCAGATTCATGCTTAGATAATTTTCTTATAGATTCCAAGCCCATCAGCCCAGGTGTGGTACTGTCTATCATGGACTGGGCCCTCCTACATCAGTTATCATTCAAGGCATAGACATGCCCATAGGCCAAATTTATCTAGAAAATTCCTCAATTTAGGTTCCCTCTGACCAAGTGACTTGAGATTGAATCAAGCTGACAGCAAAAACAACAAGGATTGACAGAGCTCCATCTCTGAGGTAATTCTGTACTTTGTTATTTTTATTATTAACATTAACTGTCATATTTAACTTTATATTTGGAATAGTTTGAGAAGTGGCATTAACTTTTCTTTGTATGATATATGATAGCATTCAGCTTTGCTCCCACCAGTTTTGCCTTTTCTTTGTTGGGAGACTTCACTTTTTCATATTCATAATGATTCATATAGATTTACAATTTGTTATTGGATTATTCAGGAGTTGTACATTCTTGTGATTAAAATTTGACATCATTATATCCAAACACTTGGTCTCTGTTTATACTTGGTTAATATGTAGTTTCTCATAATGATCGATTCCCTTATGATCCATTGCAATTGTGTGGCAGTTTTTGTAAAGCTTCCTTTTTATAATCTGTAATTTTACTGGAGTCTTAGCTCTACTTTGTTTGGTTAATCTGATTAAATATTTGTTAAGTAAAAGTTTACATAATCAACCCACTTTCATTGTTTTCTTGTAATTATTCTAGTCTACACTGCTGCTCATTGTTGTCTTACCAGCTTTGGTTTGGCTCTTCATGATTGCCTGTCTTTGTGATACATTATTTGGTCACTTTTTGGAACTTTCTGATTTCCTGCATAGGGATGCATTGCATAAATTTCCCTGCTAGTATTGCTTTTACTTTTGCTCTGTCCCACATATTTTTCTATGCTGTGTTTCAATTTCCCTGAATTTTGATTTTGAGTCAGTGTCTCCTTGTAGACCCTGCTCAACAAGAAATCACTATGTAGATCTGGCTGGCCTCAATCTCACAGAGATCTGCCTGTCTCTATCTCTGGAGTACTGAGATTAAAGGTATACACCATCAAACATTTCTGTCCATTTCTATGTGTTTTCAGGTTTGTAATTTCCCTTATGATTCATTTATTGTTCATAGCTCATTCTAAAGCATTGTTCAATAACCATTTGTTTTTATAAGTTGTAAAATATCTTTGATGTTGACTTCTAGTTTTCATTCTATTGTAATCAAAAAAGATAAAATATATGATCTTAATATTTTTGAATGTGTTAAGCCTTTTGTGGCTCAATGTATTGTATATTCTGGTGAAAGTTCTGCATGCTGATACAAGAATATACTCTGCAGCTCTTGGATAGAATATTAGAGAAATACCTGCTAACTTTGTTTGGTCAATAGTATCATTTAACTCTGCTGTGATTTTCTGTTTATTTGTTTGTTTGTTTGTTTGTTTGTTTGTTGATGGTAGGTCTAATGATGAGAGCATGGTGTTGAAGTTCCCCACTATTATTATATGGGGCATATATTTTCCTGTATTTCTAATACTGTTTGTTGCATAAAAATTACTTGCTCTGACATTAGGTGTATGTGAATTTACAACAATGATTCCCTTTTATTGAACTGATTCATTGATCATTGTAAAGTGACTTTGTGGTGTAGATATTTCTTCTGAATTGAAACACTCCCTCCTGGAAGAAGGAGGGAGCCTCAGAAGCATCAGAGAGCTACCAAAGCTTACTAGTCTTAGGACGCTCAGGAAAGTCACAAAATCCATACTGTCTTTCCCCAAAATAACATAAGATATAAACAATTGTTGGGAGAGAGGCAACTCTTCAGTGGACTGCCTGCAGGTTGTCACGCTGGGGTGAGTATTTCAGTGAACTACGGGGCTTTTGAGTCTACCCTCACTCATATAATCCCTCACCCATTGTTCTTGTAAGAAGCCTCAATAAACTCTGGATTTTCATGCTAGGCTTTGGTTTGTCATCAGTGCTCTCTCTGTGATGAATAGATGTTTGTTAATTAACTGCAGCTAAAAATACTTGAGAAACAAACAATAAATGAAACCCCTAAATGCAGGAGAACAATGAAGAAAGAAAAAAGAAAATAACCCACAAAAATCAGGAGCACGAGATTCATTGAAATAGAAACAATAAAGAAAATCATTACAAAAAAAAAAATCAAGTGTTTTGAATTTCTAACAGTGTCTTACTCCTTCTATAGGGCTGGAGCGAACCAAGAAAATAGCAAGTTTTCTGGTCAAAACTCATGCGAATAATTCTTCTTGGTACCAAAAGTCACGAATTCACAGCCTCACGTTAGAACTCAAAGCCAAACAATGTATAACCAACTGTAACCTACAAGTCATCTTTTCTCTAGGCGAATATTATTTATACGGAACGTCATCAAAATAAAAATGATATTCTTATTTCTTTCAAAGCTGCAAAAATTCCAGTGTAGGAATGGCTCAGAATGTATGTTGAAAAACAATAACAAAAAAAAACAACAAAACTAAAACCGAACCAATAACCTCCAAAAGAGCATGTATTCTGTGGCAATAGAGTCCAAAGAAACGGAAATGGATGCAATGCCTGATAAACGATATAGAAAATGATTATTGTATTAATTAATATTCAATGGACTATCCGCAACCATGACGCAAGTTTTCAGAGGGGGCCCGACGTTGGATCACGCTTGGCACACAAGATTGGAACAGGTGTAGTTCAAACACCCGTTGGCAGGCGTGTGTAGAAGGCTGTTTCATATCATGTCCACCCCAAGGTCCTATCACCATAAATAGGCATTCTTCTCATTTTGATATAACCCATTCTCACATCGGCCATGAGCCTGTGGAGGGCATTTCATATTTAGATTCCCAACCCTAACAATCTACCCACCAGCTCCCTGCACTCCCTTGGGCCGGGCCTATCGCTGGCACCCTTTAACCATCACATTCTAACACACCGGCCAACTTTTTTTCTTTTTTAAATTGCTCGATCGACCCGCCCGAGGCGCTCGGCGTGGGCTTTAGTTCCACCGCGGTCGCAGATTTGGGGGTCTGGTGTGCATATTCTGGGAATTGCACCATGGTGTCACTGCACACTATTCCGCAGGTACACTTTACATCCTCGTCTGGTGACACATATTGACAACCCATTTGTGTTAGAAGGGCTTATTCGGATCCCCCAGCGACCTACCCTGCTGCGATGTCCCACCTGTTATCATATTATAGTTTCATTTCCAAACTCCCACCCCCCGGCCGTCCCCCCCCCCCCCCGCCGCCCCGCATTTTCCCCCCCTCCTGCCCTTGTCCCCGTCCCCCCCCCCCTTTTCCCCTTCCGGGTCCCCCCCTCGGCCCCTCCCCCCCCGCGTTGGTTGCTGCCGCCGGCCGGCCCTCGCCTTCCCTTTTCCGCCCCGCCTGCCATCTCCCTGGGCCAAATTCAAAGCTCCATGAACAGAAAAATGGACTGGCAACCTAGTTTTATTTTAACCCGTAATTAAGGCTATTATTCAGATTATGAAGGAAAATAAAAGTACCACACCCTAAAACACACAAAAAATAACAAGTTGAATTCATGACAACAGGCCAAATTTTTGTAATAGAAATCAAAGGGAGGTTTATAGCCATAAGTGAAAGACAGGTAAGTACCATCATGAAAACACGTGTGAATAGCTCCAGGAGATTATACACAAGACACAATCAGAAAAGGAATCAAACATTATCAGTACAGTAAGCCACTAGAAAATAAAGATAAGAAAAGAACAGTAATCTATAATAACAAACTGGATTTCAACCCACTAAAATTATCGGGAAGAAAATAAGGTCTTTCATTTGTACGTCAATTATAACTTTGAATGGGGAAGGCAAAACTAATTTTTCAAATATTAAACTCCACTGAAAGGTGATAAAAAATCATTTGACCTTAAACAAGCAAACTCTCATCGTAGTAAATGTGTTGCATGGGGTTTCCTCTCTGTGTGAATATCCACACACTGAAAATAAACAGATAGAAATTGATGTTACAGACAATTGGAAACCTAAAAAGAAAGTAAAACACACGGGAAATTAAAAACAGCTTATTACTAATGTCTGAACAGACAGAATAATTTCTAGATACGAAATTCGCAGAAAAAGAGGGAGAAAAAAGGAAAATTAACGTATGTTTTGTAAATTTGCCTGGGAAGATATGAACAAACATCTATTCATCACAGAGAGAGCACTGATGACAAACCAAAGCCTAGCATGAAAATCCAGAGTTTATTGAGGCTTCTTACAAGAACAATGGGTGAGGGATTATATGAGTGAGGGTAGACTCAAAAGCCCTGTAGTTCACCGAAATACTCACCCCAGCGTGACAACCTGCAGGCAGTCCACTGAAGAGTTGCCTCTCTCCCAACAATTGTTTATATCTTATGTTATTTTGGGGAAAGACAGTATGGATTTTGTGACTTTCCTGAGCGTCCTAAGACTAGTAAGCTTTGGTAGCTCTCTGTTGATGCTTCTTTTGAGGCTCCCTCCTTCTTTCACCCTGGGAGGGGAGTGTTTCTTCAATTCCAGAAGAACAGAAATATCTACACCACAAAGTCACTTTACAATGATCAATGAATCAGTTCAATAAAAGGGAATCATTGTTTCGGTACACATGGCAAAGACACCTAATTTTTGGCAGAGCATCATGGAATTTTTATTTGCAATCAACAGGTATAGTCAATTACAGGAAAAAATATATGCCCCATATAAGAATTTAGGGTCGTGGAACTGCAACACCATTGCTCTTCAGTCATTAGACCCTACCTTCACATCAACAACCCCTCAAAAAACACCATCTCACTATAAAAACACAACAAATTAATGTGTACCAAACAGACATAATCAGCACTGGAGGGTAATTTTCCTTTCTAAATGATACTATTGACCAAACAAAGTTAGCAGGTATTTCTCTAATATTCTATCCTCTACCAAACGAACGTCTGCGCTTAGTTAGTACCAGTGCTGGTCAACTACAGAATTGCAGAAGCAACTTTCACAAGAATATATACTTTCTTAATAAACATGACTGCCACAAAAAGCCTTCTTTCACACCTTACAAACAAATCTTACAGGCATTCATGATATCTGTACTTTTTTGATACATTATATAGAATTGACCACCTTATGATCAGTCCACAAACATCAAAGATATTTTCATCATTTT